>OY294046.1:65928950-66046415 GCA_958510825.1 Brachypterus glaber
AATCGCTTTTTACTTTGCACAGTGTAGCATGAACGGCAGTATGAATATTGAAGCATTAGAGGCCACGTCCTTTTGAAGTCGTCTGGGGTTTCTGACACCCCACGTGTCATAATAAGTAACATTTATTTTCCTACAACCTAGCTAGTAGTTAGTGCCTATTTTCCACCCATTGACTATGACAATGGTTGAAAAGTGAAAATTAGTTGATTTTACATCTGCTGTCAGAAAATGAGTAAACGTGAAACACATAACCTTAAATTGACAAATTAATATTTTAAGACAATTTTTGCGTCTTTTGGATGTTTAGGTCGTAGAAAAAATAGTATACGGACCTCGACGCAAACTATTTCGGTGGACTTCGAGAGATTTTTTACTCGGCTGCGCCTCATAAAAAAATAAGCACTCTCTTGCACTGAAAACTAGGTTCGCGTACTCGGTGCGTAATATACTATTATCTTCCTGTTTCTCCTGTATTTTTCAGTCATATTACGATTACTTAAAGTAATTTATTTTGAACCCTACCTATAATATTTAAAAGTTTATAATTTATGTTATTCATGTAGATCTTTGTTTGGCAATTTTAAACGTTATTTTTTTTTAGTTAATAGGAAACAAAAAGGTTTCCTATTTTTTGTTTTTTAAATTTGATTTATTTTTGTTAACCGATTAAAAATAAATATATATATGTATTTAAGATTTTTAAAATTATTTTTAGGTTAATATATTGTATAACTCAAATATTTTACTACATTTTATATAAAATTTATTAAATAAAGCAAAAACGGTCCCATTTATTGTTGGGGTTTATTATACCCCACCTGTCGTTACTTGTAAAACTAATCCACCTGTCAGACGCCGGGTTAAGCCAAACGCCCCCTTGAGTGTACTTACTTTTCCTTTTCTTTTGTCATTTTGTATTGTATTGCAGTCTGTTTATTATGTAAGCCAAAGAGAACAAAATAGTTTATTTAGTTAATTATTCTTTATTTTTCAGACATCTTTCCCAATACTAATAAAAGCAGTTCATGTAGTCAACCAACCGTGGATTTTCGATATGATTTACAACGTCTTTAAACCGTTCATAGATGAAAAGATGAAGGAAAGAATATTTTTCCACGGAACTGACATGGAAAGTTTGCACAAGCACATAGACCCTAAACACCTCCCAGAAAGATATGGAGGAATCCATCCGGACTACAATTATAACGACTGGATCGACGGCTTCAAAAAGAATCAACAAATCAGAGACGAATTAAAAAGTTTGGGATATGAGGATAATATTGACTACGTAGAAAGTAGTGAAGATGAAAGTGATGAAAGCGATTAGATAGGAAAATAGTTCCGCGAGCGCGGAATGACTATTCCATACGTGTTGTAGAATATACTTTTTCTTCGACTGCAAATATGAAACACTGTATGGCTTTAAACTGCGGAAAAGATCAAAAACAATGTTTTTTGTGACTATACATTGTAAATGCAACAAAACACATATTTTTAAATAAATCTATTAATGTCATTTAATAATTTTATCAAATCAGTACTTAAAGATTTTTATTTTTTAGCACATATTTACAAATTATAATGCAAAAATTAAAGGTTATGTCAGATTGTTGTGACAGATATCAGGTTTAATTATTTAACAATAGATGGAGCAGTTAATTTTTTGAACTAAATTGATGAAAAACTGGTCAAATATTAAGAAAAACTAATAAACTTTATGTAATTTTAACGCAAAACCTCTTTACTTTTATAAACAAGAGATGGCACTACATGTGCTCATTCTAACACTTGATACGGAATATTCATACCTTATCTAGAGCTAGAAGGGATTCATTCTGTGTTTGAAAAGTGTGTGTATTTGCTTACATTCTAAAGCAGTCGTAGAAAAAATATATACAGATTAAGTTTTTTATCTAATTTAACATACTCTATTTGTATTTCATATTGAGGAAAGGAAAAAAAGAAAAAGAAGAAATTAAAATGAGCGAAACTGTCCTTTGTCCTTTAAAATAATAATCCATAACCATTTGAAAAATTTTGTAACATTCCCAGATCTATGAGTTCTAAACCTACGTAATACATTAAATGTACAAATTTTGTAATTTGTATATAAAAAAAAAATTAAATCCAGTTTTTGATATTTATATGTTGATTTATAAATCTACATAGGTACTGCTTATACATAGTTTATTTGTGAAGGCGTTGATATTGTGACGTACTGACATTTTATAAATAATTAAAGCATTCAATTGTTTCTATGGTCCGTTTCATCAAGCAAGATAGTAAATTAAAAATCGCACAGTAAACATTTTTACAACAGGTTTGAATAGTATACAGGGTTATTCACGGAAGTGGCCTATTAAACGTTTATGGAGAACCAACAACTTTGAAAGTCTGCTAATTTGCACTTTGGGGTTTTTGAATATGGGCAATCGATTAAAAATGTTTTCATGCTTGTGCCACTTCCGGTTGTACCGGAAGTGGCACTCAACTTTAATTTTTTAAATGGAACACCCCATATATTTTTTAATTTTTAAAATTTGCATAAAATTTGCTTTATTTTAATGTATAACACGTTATGTCTATCTCCAGTAGTTTTTGAGTTATTCAAGTTTTTAGCGAAAAATAAGCAAATTCAAGCACCCCTAAAAACAATAATTTCTCCTTGATTTTTTAAATTGAAGAAAAGTTGTTTTGTATTTTGCTCAATGATGGTTAAGCGAATCATTCTAAGCTAAAATGGAATCCAAAATTTATACAGGGTGTCTGAAAAAGCAGGTCAAACTTAACAAAATTAAAATAGCCATAACTCTTTTTTTTTAAATGACACCCTACATTTTTTTTTATTTGTTTAAATAGAGAATTCAATTTTCTTTAAAATAAGTATAGGATACCCTATACCTAACTTTAACCGTTTTCGAGCTATTTGCAAATTAATGTGAAAAAGAAGTATTTTGCAGTATTTCTGCAATTACGTAAATTTTTAAAATTGTATTGTGTTTTTATTTCTTTTAACCTAAATGTTATCGTTCTTATCGTGATAAATTAGTGTAAAATAATGGCAGAGGCTTATTCTTACACTGTTATTTTGGATTTATTTGCTATTTTTGGTGAAAATTATAAAATAATTAGTAGAACCTGCAGAAACTTTAATACAAAATATCCTGATTTACCAAGAATGTCATGTAAAAAATTTAGAAGAATACACAAAAATTTTTCGCAATTTGGAAAAGAAAATGCAGTGAAATCTCTTACGAAACCAATTACAAACAACGAAGATAACGAAGTCAATGTTTTGGGTTACTTTTATGCATATCCACATGCCTCAATTCCTGCAGCTAGTTACGACTTGGGAATTTCCTATTCAAGCATCCAAAGAATTTTAAAAAACCACAAGATGCACGATTACAAAAAGCAAAAAATACAGGCCTTAAAACCTAATGATTTTCAAAATAGAGTGGACTTTTGTGAAAATCTTTTGATAAATATTCAAGAAAAACAAAACTTTTTAAAAAGAATAATTTGGACGGACGAGGCTAAATTTTCTCAACAGGGTATTTTTAACAGAAGAAATGTACACTACTGGGCGCATGAAAATCCAGTTTTAAGGTAAATATAATGATCTTTGAGGTAAATAAATAAAAATCGATTAATTTTTCTGGCCTATTTTATAAAATATAACAAATTTTAACAGAAATACGGCTTTTTCACAATAATTTGCAAATAGCTCAAAAACGGTTAAAGTTAGGTATAGGGTATCCTATACTTATTTTAAAGCAAATTTAATTCTCTATTTAACCAAATAAAAAAAAATGTAGGGTGCCATTTAAAAAAAATGAGTTATGGCTATATTATATTATATTTGTTAGATTTGACCTGCTCTTTCAGACACCCTGTATAATTTTTGGGTTCCATTTTAGCATAGGATAATTCGTTTAAGCATCATTGAGCAAAACACAAAACATCTTTTCTCCAATTGAAAAAATCAAGGAGAAATTATTGTTTTTAGGGGTGCTTGAATTTACTTATTTTTCGCTAAAAACTTGAATAACTCAAAAACTACTGAAGATAGACATGAAGTATTATACATCAAAATAAAGCAAATTTAATGCAAATTTAAAAAATTAAAAAATATATGAGGTGTTCCATTTAAAAACTCAAAGTTAAGTGCCACTTCCGGTACAACCGGAAGTGGCACAAGCATGAAAATATTTTTAATCGATAGGCCATATTCAAAAACCCCAAAGTGCAAATTAGCAGACTTTTAAAGTTATTGGTTCTCCATAAACGTTTAATAGGCCACTTCCGTGAATAACCCTGTATGTTTGTGTATAGAATATAGTTATGTTTTATAAAATAATCTACACAGTATATTCGCACATCCAATATTCGAATCTGTTTTGAAAATATTCTGTGTGCGATTTTTAATTTACTATCTTGCTTGATGAAACAGACCATATAAAACTAAAGTTTTACAACGTGGCGTGACATGAGAGATGAGGGGTTCAGCTCAAGTGTGACACTTTATGACAATGGGAGGGTCAAAAATGGCCAAAAAAAGCGTGACATACTTTATGGACGTCCCCTTATCAAAAGTCAATTAAAATAATTTAATTATTGATGATAAATTATAATTTATAATAATTATCAGTAACTAAACAGCATGCTGATTATAATCAGTTTGTATTGTTCACAAACTTCACAAAATTTTGTACAGGGTATATTTGCAACAAGATGACTTTTTGATGACAATTTTGATGAATGAACCTGAATATAGATAGATAATAATTTCTAATAAGGCAAATATTTTTACAATAAGTCTTAGTTAAGTTTTATTTTTAAATATAATTCTTATATTTTAAACTTTTAAAAATTAAGGGACCATTGAACTTGAAAATCATATTTTTTATGGTTTTTTAAATCTGTTTTTTTTTTCTACTTTTTTAACAATAATAATAATTTAATAATACAATAAAGTGATAATTTTTCAAGATAGTGATTTAATATTAAGGTTTCCATTTTTTATACATTAGGTATAACAACCTAGATTTAACATATCACATAATATGTTTATAATTTGTCTTAAAATTAGTATATAATTAAACAGATAAATACCTACCTTAAGTGTCATATATTCATATATCATTTATTATAAATATTATAAATACAACACGAATACTATCCAACGAACTAATAACTCTTCTTTCTAGAATACGCATACCGTTAAAATAAAAGTATTGCCAACATCTCGGTTTGTCTGTAAACAAATAGTAGGTATATTCAGGCCTGAACAATAACAGTTACCAGTAACTGGTACTGTTGTCTCTGTTAGAACAAATATGTGCGAGTAAGACAGACGAATGTTTATGTTGCCCACGTTTTTGTCAGTTTTAACGAATGAAATGCCTATTCTAGAGAGAAGAGTTATTAGTTCGTTGATACTATCCTACTTGGCAGAAACGCAGTAAATATATTTACGTATATACGTATTGTTATCATTATTAATAGTGATAACAATACGTATCCAAATGCCTACTCTACAATAGGGTAAACTGTAAAAAAATATATATTTTCGAATTAAATAAATATAACTTTTTTATTTAAAAAGCAATTTAATTGGTTTGAAAACCAAATAAAAGCTTATTTAAAATAGAACATCTTTGTTAATTATACTTTTTTTCGAAAAATGATTCCTTACGCCAGAATCTTAATAAACACACGTTTATGTGGGCACACGAAAAGAGACTTAAAGGAAAAAAAAATAAAATCAGAAAAATTAACAATAAAATTAAAATTTGGCATTATTTAACATAATTATAATAATATACTTACCTAGTAATAAAACAATTTGAGATACAAATATTAGGTATGTTTACATTTATTTAAGTACCAAAATCTCAAAAATGGAATGGCTGTTTTTATACCTTTTTTAGGTTCGTAACGTATGAAAAAAAAAATGATAATGAATCTTTAATGACACTTACCTTGTTAAGCTAAAGGGCACTAATTGTGATAAATAGATTTTATATTTAGGTATTTGTCTTTAAGTTTATATATTTAAGTTTCTGTTAAAGAAATATATGTTTACAATAAATTTTTAATATCAATATTTTTGTGTTTTTTATTACCTACCAGTTTCGAGTCTGGATCATACGGCCGAAAGTTGTACGGCCGAAGAAATGCTCTACTGTATTCTCCAGAGGTTCTCAATATTTTTATTTTTTTATTTTTATTTATTTATTAACGGGAAAACCCCAATACATAAGAAGTACAAAATATAGTATAATTATAAATGCATACATATAAAAACTTGTGATACAAAAATAATATCAAAAATTAAGGTTATTTAGAGAAGTTTTAAAAGATTTTAAAGACAAATTAAAAAAATTCAAATAATTATTATTGTTATTAGCCAACAACATAGCTCTATCCAAAGGCGTATGAGACCCGTAGTTAGTTCTATGAAAGGGTATATTAAACGTTGGAGAACTTCGTCTAAGATTTCTTGTAGGTATAAGGAACTGAATTTTATGCAACATTTCTGGACAAATAAGTAAATTATTAATAAGTTTAAATAACAAACATAAATCTGATTTACGTCTTCTATGACAAAGTAATTCAATATTCAATGCTTCGTATACATGAGATAAATTATGGTCATAAATTGGAATATTTA
The DNA here is from genome assembly GCA_958510825.1 of Brachypterus glaber. Classification (NCBI taxonomy): domain Eukaryota; kingdom Metazoa; phylum Arthropoda; class Insecta; order Coleoptera; family Kateretidae; genus Brachypterus; species Brachypterus glaber. Next base: position 65,935,627 of record OY294046.1, read on the forward strand.
GTTTATTAGCACAAAATCGTAATACTTTACGTTGAACAGACTTAATCTCATCTATAGCAATATTATACTGAGGGGACCAAATTACGGAGGCAAATTCAAGATGAGATCTAACAAGGGAATTGTAGACAGTTATAATAGACTTAACAGAAAAATCTTTACAATTTCTCTTTACAAAGCCTAACATTTTGTTAGCCTTTTGAACAATTGAGTTAATATGACAGTTAAAATCCAGTTTACGATCTAATAAAATGCCAAGATCTCTGACAGTATCAACCGAATCTAGAACGGTGTTACCAATAGAATAAGAGCTGTCAACCTTTATTCTACCCATAAAAAATGTCATTTTATGACATTTTTTTACATTTAAAAATAAATTATTCCTATTACACCACTCAACCAATCTATTAAGGTCACTTTGCAAAAGAGCAATATCGTCAGGAGTAGAAATATGTCTGTATAACTTTAAATATTTGATTAAAACAATGAATTTCTTATGCATATTGTTACACCAGGCGACCATTTATTGTTTAATTAGCTGCAGCTAAATTCTGAAATATCGTATCTGAAAAATGCCTCCTATTAAAAAAAATACACCAAACCAGCAAACTACCAAACCAAACCATTGTTAACGCAAACCAACGCCTCCCATAAAAAAAAACACCAAACCATCAAACTACCAAACCAAACCATTAACGTAAACCAACGCCCCCCATTAAAAAATAACACACCACACCAGCAAACTACCAAACCAAACTATTGTTAACGTAAACCAACGCCTCCCATTAAAAAAAAACACCAAACCAGCAAACTAAGAAACTAAACCATTGTTAACGTAAACCAACGCACACATTAAAAAAGACACTAACCAGAAATTCGTGAGTATTTTAACAATTTTTTGTTATAAAAATTTCAACAATTATTCTATTATATTTATTAATTTGCTGAGAATAGTAATAAGCGACCAGTTATATATCTCAATGTATAAATACTTTGAGAGCCACTGAAATCAGTGCTGCCACTACTACAAACCTCGCTTTCGCCGTATGATTTTCGGCCTTAATACTCACCTACCCAGTTTTCATTTATTGATATGATTGGAATTTTCTAAATAATCAAATAATACAATAGCATGCATAAAAAAACTAAACTTTTCCTTATCTTTTCTAAAACAGAGTAAAAAAAACTTGCGGTCTCTTCTAATCAGTGCTGAATTTATGCTAGGCTCATGAACGAAAGAACAGCTCACTTATCCCCGAGGTGTGGTGAAAATTTATCACAAATTATTTTTGCGCAAAAATCAGTGCGTTTTTTATTTCTGTGGCTTGGTTCTAAATGGGCCAATGTCAATTTGTCAATAGAAGCGTTTTCAAAATATAACAGAGTTGACGTGAAAACGTTGCTATTGATAAACTGACATTGGCCCTTTTAGAACCAAGCCACAGAATTTAATTGGGCTTTAGGTAAAAAAGCTACAACCTACATTACATCGGCACTTAATGCTACTAAGAGTGCCGATATATTGAAATTCGCCGAAAAGTCAAAATCTTTGACCACGTTTTTTTCACATTTCTCGACGTTTTAGACCATTCTGAGTCGAAATCAGTAACAAAAATTTTTGCGTCCGTCTGTCTGTCTGTCTGTCTGGGTGAAAACTCTCTAACTCCATTTCTACATGAGATATCGACTTGCGGTTTTTTGAATATTGTTTCTTATCGTATTTCGAAGAACTGATTAGATTTTGGGAGTAAACGATTGGGGGTAAGGGGGTAAAAATAGGGTAAAACTCCTATTTTTAGCGTTTTTTGTTTATAATTAAGGCAATTATTATTGTATTTGGTTAATTTAGCACTTATATAAAAGATAATTTTAAATTGGTCAAAAAATGTTATAAACAACGTTTTCCTAAAACGCATTGTTTTCGAGATATTGGCGTTTAAAGCAGTAAAAGGTTTTTTTAGCATATCTCACATATTTATTACCCGATTTCAAAAAATTATATTTTAAATAAAAGCTCTTTTTAAGCCCTATAAAAAATATTTTATACAGTTTTTTGCTAGAATATAATGTTTTAAAGATACAGAATTTAAAATCAAACAAAACACCTAGTTTTAAATTTGCAAACTAGATGGCTCTAGTGTACAATAGTGCCTATGTTTTTACAGGGTGCTTGCAACGTTTCATCTAGTTTATTTTATGCGTTTTTAGAGAAAATCTTATTAAAATTAATTTACTCTAAGGCATTTGATAATACATCTGGTTCCAAATGCATTTTTTAAATTAAATTGCTTAAAATAAATGATGTGTGGCTTTTAGCTTTGTTATTTAAAGCCCTTGAAATACTAAAGGAGATAAATATAAAATTCTGGTTTTAAATAATTTAAATAAATCTGGTTTTAAATAATTTAAATAATTCTGGTTATAAATAATTTAAAAACATAAAAATAAAAAAAAATAATTTTGGAAACTGCATGAGAGATTTTTTTTAAATATTTTTTTAGTAAGTCCTTTCAAAAATCTATTAAAACTACCTATTAAACCCAAGACGAGTTTTTCATGGCAGGCCTGTATAAAAATTAGTTGTTCCTTTTAATTTTCATTTGTGATTTTATTTTTCGATTAATTTAATGCCAAAACGAATAGCTTAATGAAATAAAATATAGCAAAAAGAGGTCCAGAAAAAAATCAAAACAAGTCGTGAAGATATGTAATTAATTATTAATTAATATACATTTTCTAATCACCCTTTATTTAGAAGTAAATAATTAAAAAACAAAAAATAATGTTATTTAATGCCAAAACGAATAGCTAACGAAATAAAATATAGCAAAAAGAGGTCCAGAAAAAAATCAAAACAAGCCGTGAAGATATGTAATTAATTATTAATTAATTATTAATTGATATACATTTTCTAATCACCCTTTATTTAGAAGTAAATAATTAAAAAACAAAAAATAATGTTATTTACTCGTTAACAAGAAATGTGCATTGTTTGCAAAATTAAATTAGAATTCAATTCAATGTGCTATTAGTAAGTGTACAATATTATAAGTTATTATAAGTATTTTTCGATCAAGGAAGAATTTTTTGATTTTGTTTGAAGTTTATTAAAATGAACACAGGACACGAAAATATCACAAAAGAACAACATGAAGAAAAAATGCAAGAATTTAAAAATTTGCTTAAAGGTGAGTTTTAAAATATAAATTAACCTAGTTTTAGATAAATATTACTGAAAAAAAGGATCATGGTTGACCCAACCAGATAACAAATATATTTTTCCTACGACCTAGTTAGTAGTTAGTGCGTGCCTATTTCCCATCCGTTGTCTATGATAACGGTTGAGAAGTGACAATCAGCTCGATTTTACATATCTGCTGTCAGAAAACGTCAAACACAAAACCTTTAATTGACAAACTAATTTTAAGAAAAGTTTTCCGTTTTTTTGATGTTTTGGTGTTAGATCGTAGGAAAAATAGTCCTCGAAGCAAACCATTTCAGTGCACATCCAGAGCTTTTTTTAAAAAGAATTCTCGTCAACTAAAAACTAAGTTTGCGTACTCGGTGCGTTATACAGAGGGGTCCAAAAGTCAGCCCCCCCCCCTCTTAACTTTTGAACGAGTTTAGATATCGACTTAAAATTTAAAACTTTTAAATAAGACAACTTAAACTATCTTTAAGCATATATTTGATACTTTTAGCTCTTAAAATGTGGGCAGGGGGGCATGGGGCGACATTTTTTTAAATAGAAAGGTGGGTCGTGTGATACATCATTTTAAAGCTTATAAAATTCTCCATTTAACTGTATATTTTTTATTTTTTTTAAACATTTTTTTTTTGGGTTTAAAATAGGGTTGAAAATGGGTATTTTTGTCAAAATTTCTCTAAAAAATCCAAACAATTTTTAAAAATGCCTAATTCCATAATGAAAAAAAGTAAATTATACTTTTAAACTAATTTTAGTTGACATAAATAAAAATTAACAAAAAAAAACTTAAAATTTTTTTTTTTTAGCACAAAAACTGAAAAATTAAAACCTTAAAAAACATGTTTAAAAATTTTAAAAATGTATGGTTATATAGAGAATTTTAAAGGCTTTAAAATGATGTATCACACGACCCCCCTTACCATTTAAAAAAATTTCCCCCTATGCCCCCCTGCTCACATTTTAAGAGATAAAAGTAGCAAATATATGCTTAAAGATAGTTTAAGTTGTCTTATTTAAGAGTTCTAAATTTGAAATCGATATCTCAACTTGTTCAAAAGTTAAGAGGGGGGGTGACTTTTGGACCGCACTGTATACTATCGTATTGCTTACTGGTTGGAGTGATCAGAAAAAAATGTCTTGAAAATTGGTGGAGATGTAGTCTAGAGTTTCCTGGTGAACGTACTAAATGAAGGTGAGCTCGCTTCGCCATCTTGATTTTAAGGTACACTTTTTGAGTTTTTTGCAAATAACTTCCAAACGATCAATTTTTCTGAAAAATAGTTATTACAAAAAAGAAAGCTTATAAATTTTCTACAAAATACTTGGTTATAACTTTTTTTCTAACTTATTTAGATTTCGAGAAAATGGTAAAAAATTGTGCCAATATCTTGATTTTAAGGAACACTTTTGGACTTTTTTGCAAATATCTTCTTAACGGCCAACATTTCAAAAAAATAAGTTGGGAAAAAAATAATTATTTTTTTATTATATTTTAGCATTAATGCTTATAAAATTCTCTACAAAAGTGATAACGCACTTTTTTATCTGACTTGATATAAATTTATATCATCATTATATAACTTCAATAAATCCAAAATCAGGATATCGCCCATTTTCTCCAAAACTAAGTAAGACAGAAAAAAATAAACTATTTATTTTGTAGAGAATTTTATGAGCTTTTTTTTATCATAACTCGTTTTTTTTTCAAAAAGTTACCATTTAGAAAATATTTGCAAAAAACTCCAAACGTGTACCTTAAAATCAAGGTATAGGACAATTTTTGACCATTTTCTGATTTTCTCAAAAGCCAAGCAAGTAAGAAAAAAGTTTTAAACACTATTTTGTAGAGAATTTCTTAGGCTTTCTTTTTTATATTACTTATTTTCTAAAAAAACTGATTGTCAAGAATTTATTTGCAAAAAACTGAAAAATTGTACCTTAAAATCAAGATGGCGCCTCGAGCTCACCTTCAATTGTTGAGAACTTTTGGTACGTTCATTAGAAAGGTTTAAACTACATTTCTACCAACTTTGAAAACTATTGGATTTTTTTGGGGCAAACGGTGATTTTTATACTTCGTTGTTGGGACTATACCCAGCTAAGTTAGGCCAGCGTCGTGGTCAAGTTTTTAGTAAAATAAATTCCATAAAATACTTTCTATTATATAATATTTGATGTTCGTTTAAGGCTGCAACATCCAAGGTAGACGAGACGAAGAATATTTAAACAGATTTTTATATGGCCGTCAATATGATATAAATAAAGCACTAAGAGTTGTAAGTAAGGATTTTTTTGTTTTCTACACTGTAAAACAAGGTGTAAAACCAGTATTGAAATTTAAAATTATTGATCAAATCTCTTCATGGCCAATTTTTTTATCTAGTACCTTTTGTGCCAAACTAATTAAGATATTCCTTAATTTATTAAACATAATTTGGAGCTACTTTACAACATTTTCTTTTTAATTCGTCTTATAAAGAACTTTCACTTTCGGGTTTAGACCGTGTTAATGGATTTTCACTTTCCTTTTCCCAAACCCGAAAGTGAAAGTTCTTTATATCTTAATGGCCGTGAAAGCTTAAAATCTAAAATTCGTCTTATGTCAAATGTCTATTTTTTTATAATTTGTTAATGTTTTAAATTATCTCTAAAGAACAGTTTACAAAAATTGATATGTTGGAGTAAATATAGTTTTAATTTTATTGTTCATCTTTTTGATTTTTGGGGAATAGGGCTTTGGATCTGACTAAAATTGTTATCCAATTTTGCTGTGACGTTTCCACGATGGAATTTCGTTGTTTTCGAACCTTTATTGGAATAAAAATTATATAAGTATAAAAAAAATACAATGTTAGTGACAATGACTAATCTTTGGCTTTAATTCTCTGTAAGTTCTACTCTGTATTTTATTATTATTTATTTAATCCATCGTCGAAACGTCACAACAAAATTAGATAACAATTTTAATCAGATCCAAAGCCCTATTCCCCAAAAATCAAAAAGCTAAATTATACAAGTCGGGCAAAAACTTTCAATTTTTTTATTTTATTATTTATTTATTTATTTATTATTATTATTTTATTATTTTATAAAAAAGATTATACGCTCAATTTACTTACAAAAAGAACTAGAGAAAAAAAACAAAAAAACATGTAAACAATACATATTAAATATTTGGGAAAGACTTACACAGTAGCGAATATAGAAGGGGGTAATCACCCCTATAACTATAATTTTAAGAGAAGCAATAAAAAATGCACAAATTTAAACAACTTTATTATTATTCTGTATGATTAAAAAAAATCGTCAGCGAAGTAAAAGATTTTTAGATATAAATTTCCCTTTAAAATTTTTAATTTTTGGTGAATGCGCCCTAAAATTTCAGTATACGTCTCCCCATACCGCAATTCTAGACCCGCTTTGGTTTTTTTTTACATGAGTTTCATTCAGTTTTGTAGTCATGACAGTTATAACTTCAAGCACAACTCCCTTTTAAATCTGAACAAAGAAAAACTTAAAACAATTCTGGAATCTCAAGTTATAGATGTTCTGGATGAAACAGGACATATGGAACAAAAAGTTTGTTGGATAAGGTTAGAGAAATGGGATCCACATCTTTTTACTGCTGATGAAATTTTAGAGGTAAACATAGGAGAAACACTCAGTATTTGGTCCAGAACAAACCAGTTCTGTTTAAAGCTTAGTTAAAAATATAAGACCACATTTTTTTTCTGTCGATTGCCGTGGATCAGAAATGCTTTTCTAGTATTTTTGGTCGCTGAATAACAATCCGTCATCCTTTTTGGCCCATAAATTCAGGATTTTTTTTTAATTGGAAAAACCAATTATTTTTTCCTTTTGAAATTTTTATTTCGCTCATATTTTCCAAAATATTAATCTGAAGGTATTATATGCTGTATTTTTAGAATCAGCGCATCGAGATCTATCGACATTTAAATATCCAGACGATGACCGAAATTTGACGATTTCGACCATATCTAACATTAAAAAAAAATCATCATCAAGATCTCGAAGCGCTGATTTCAAAAATACAGGCACATAATACCTTCAGATTAATATTTTGGAAAATATGAGCGAAATAAAATTTTCGAAAGAAAAAAATATTGGTTTTTCCTATTTAAAATCCTGACGTGATAGGCCAAAGGGGACGACGGATTCGTGTTTAGCGACCAAAAATACACCTAGAAAATCATTTTTCTACGACTGCTTTAGAATGTAAGCAAATACACAAACTTTTCAAACACATAATGAATCCATTCTAGCTCTAGATACGGTATGAAAATTACATAGTTTATTAGTTTTTCTTAATATTTGACCAGTTTTTTATCAATTTAGTTCAAAAAATTAAAACTACTCCATCTATTGTTAAATATTTAAACCTGATATCTGTCACAACAATCTGACATACCTTAAATTTTTGCATTATAATTTGTAAATATGTGCTAAAATTAAATAAAAATCTTTTTTAGATACTGATTTAATAAAATTATTAAATAGCATTAATTGCTTTATTTAAAAATATGTGTTTTGTTGCATTTACAATGTCGAGTCACAAAAAAAACATTGTTTTTAACCTTGTCCGAAATTTAAAGCCATACAGTGTTTCATATTTGCAGTCGAAGAAAAAGTATAGTCTACAATACGTATAGAATAGTCATTCCGTGCTCGCGGGACCGTCATACTCGCCTACCGGCTCGTATGAAAAACTTTCCGCTGGCGCGAAATATTGTCTATTCCATACTAGTTATAGAATGTACTATTCTAAAATACATGGAGAAAATGTTAACGAAATCGAAATCCGGATGAAAGGAAAATGTTTTGTTTGAAGTCCTAATTGAGTTTTGTATTTTTAAGGTTGCAAGTTTGCTATGTGAGTTGATATACGCAAAATCAAAAAAAGTTAAATTCGTAGATGTAATTTTGGACCTAAACAATGTTTCTTTTCAACATATTTATGCGTTGTCTAGGAGGTTTGCAAAAAGAATGATCTTTTTTATGTCTGTAAGTATAGTCCAGTCAAATAATACATGTTAATTGCAATAAATGTACACGGGCTGATATTTTAAAGGGTAGTAGTGGATGGTAACTGCATACTCCTGTAAGTTTTTCACCGGGTGATTTGCGTAATGGGTGTCCGCTATCATGAATTTTAGGGGTGAGTTGCTTAATATGCATCTTACGATAAAAATACATATAACCAATTTTGTTAAGGAGGAAATTTCCAACAATTTTTGTTTGGACAATTGAGTTAATTTAAAAATAGCCATGTTGGAGGTGAAATTGTTTTTTTTTTCCATTTTTCAGCCAAATTATTCATCGGACGATAAAAGTAGCTATAAGCAAACATGTAGCTCTGGGAATTCTCTATAAGTTTCATGCATTATAAATTTTCACTGTAACCGTAACAAAATACTTATGAAAATGCATAATGTATAAAACTTATAGAGAATTTCAAAGGCTACAAAATAAATAATTAATATATTAAAAAAATGATCCCTACATAACCTCCTCCTTTTTGGAAGTCGGTTAAGAAATTGATAGACATATGTCTTCCTTAAAAAAAATGGTTTTTTATCGAAAGATGCATATATAGCGAGATAACCGCACTCACCACTAAAATTCAAGATAGCGGACACCCCTTACGCAAATCACCCGGTGAAAAACTTACAGGAGTATGCAGTTACCATCCACTACTACCCTTTAAAAAGTCCAAACGAAAAACTAACAGGAGTGTTCTGTTACTATCCGCTACTACCCTTAAAAATATCAGCCCGTGGACATTTATTGCAATTTAACATAGAAATTTCTCGTTATTTGACTGGACTATTATTATTTTAGGAATATTTACCTATTCAGTTACTGCATGTTTATGTTACCAGACAACCAAAGATTTTTTATATATTATATGCAATTTTTTCGCCATTTATTGAGGAACGAATGAAAAAAGTAGTAAGTATTTATAATATTATTTTTATAGTGATCAGTAAATGGCATGCCAACATTTAAGACGTAATTCTACATCTAAAAATATCAAAAAAAAACGTTCCTATAAAGCTTGGTCGGGAAATGAGCCCTAAGGGAGCTACCTTTAAAGTTGAACTAAAAATTAGATTTGTAATTAAAAACTTTAGTACCCTTTAAGCTAGAGCGACGAGGTTTTGCATGTATACTAGTATTAATAAGGGTTTATGTTAATTTATTTTTCTGAATTTGTCTAGAGGCGTGCCTAGACAGACAAAATATGTGAGGCTTAACACATTTTTGCCCCAAACTTTTTTATGTTTGTTTTTTGGATTTTTTGTTTAAAAATATAGTAACATTACATAAACAATGTCATATAACGTAACACTGTAGGAGCAACCGTTTAAAAAAAAATAGTAATATTTATATGCGTGTAACTTTAAATGGATATCTAGTTAATAATAATAATAATAATAATAGACATATTAGGTCTATAATATTTCTATCGCTAATAAATAAATTTATTTTTATGCCCCCTAAAATTCCTCAAAGACTCTACTTCAATAATATTTGGATATGGCACATTGTAAGTTTCAGCAGCTTTCCCACACGACAATTTTTGCTTCTAAAGCCGACTTCATATTAGCGGTAATATAATTGAGGCGATATAGAGTCCCGGGTACGTGAATGTGCTTTCGTGGAATTGTTCGATATAGCCCTGAAAAATAAACTTTTTGGTTAAATCCTATTTTTTACTTACATGAATAGAGAAAATCGGTTCAGGTTGGTTAAGCATATTGATAGGGTTATGATCTATATTCTTTCTCATTGTAGCAACATTCTAAATGTGATGATTACCAAGTACCGGATGAGACTATTTGGCATTATTAAAAAAGCAAAAATTTAACTGTAAACTAATATTTTTGTATAAAACTTACGATTTGTTTTTTGTTGTAAATATCCAGGAGACATATTCTTGAATTTCGGGGAGTAGAACGACTGATAGAACAACGCTTAGAATATGATGCATTGTATTGAAACCTATAGTGTACGATCACAACCTAAGACTCGTTCTATCAGTCGTTCTACTCCCCGGTTTTCAAGAATAGGTCTCCAGCACTTTTGCACCAAACACTGTCTTAATTTAACCTTATAACATAAAAATCCCTAAGATATCAACAGCTGACTACCAACGGCGGAAAAGTTAAAATAACTGCATGTCGTTCGATAAAACCCCTAAGGTTCGATATATACCCGGTTGACGGTATGTTCCACCAAACCCTACACGGAAAAAAAAAATTATAGCTAGGAGAGCTATAATACACATACCAAGCAAATTATAATCGCTTATTATATAAATACAAGGCTTTCTCTTACAATTATGGCAGTCAGTGTAAAAATTTATATGAAATACTTTAATTGTTTAGTGAATAATAAAATATAACAAATAGTATGGCATTTATAGCTTAAATAGATTTAATTATTGTCCGTGCTAATAATTTTTATAGTATAATAAAATTTCTGTAAATTTATAATAGTGCCTGTAATAAATATAATCGTGTCTGTAATATATATAATCGTTTCCAATTTATTTTTAACATTATTAGTTATTGTGTCCCTTATAATCTATAGCTTAAATCACTATAATTTGCCACTGTTACCAAATATCTTATAATGTATAGCGCAGAGCCCACTAATTTCTTTCCGTGTACTGCCCATGGTATATTTGTATATGTTTGCCAGAAAACTTTTAAGCATTCATATGTATTATCAAACACTTCTGCTCCAAATGAACATAAATCGCTATTAAAATTTGCAAAATACAGGGCTTTGCCTATAAACTAATAAAAAGATAAAAAGACATAACAGTGCAGTGTATTTTGTTATTTTACTAATATCTCCAGAAGTACTGGTGCTACGAAAAAAATGGTAGTTACCTTTTTTATGGTAAATTTTATTATCCTTCTATCCATATCAAAATAATAATCGTGCGATGAAAAATAAAAACAAATACCAAAAATTAACCTTCTTTTTGGCCCCTTTGTCCCCTTTCGCCTCTACCCACATACCCCAATTTCAATCCCCTCCGAGATATTCACCACGCAAATATACCCTCTAAATTTCAAATCGCTACGATTTGTCGTTCTCGAGTTATCGTGTTCACAGACCCCCAGCGAGATACATATTAGCATAGAAATACCTTCAAAAAAAGTTATATTTTTGGTGAATGCGCAATTTTTTTCCTTATGGATGCCCCCCCCCCTTAAAATAAAATAAATCCGCCCCTGTGTACGGTGTACATGATCCCTAGAGTCGACCTCCCCCTTGATATTACTTAAATAGCAAATACATGTTATACTTTTAAAGCGGCCGTAAAAAAAATCCATCAGCCCTAGCAATAAATTTTCCAGTAAACAATAATTTTTGCATGACTAGCTAATTAAAAAAATAAAAACATGTTATTAATAGTTCTATAATTGCATATTTTTATTTTCTGACGTAAATTATATTACAGATTTATTTTTGTGGAAATGATTTATCATCATTGTCAAAAAATATTGGAAAAGAAATCCTTCCAAAAGAATTGGATGGAAATGCAGAAGAATTAAAAGCACCCAGATGGCTGGAAGTAATGGATAACCCTAATACGTTAAAAGGTAAGATTCAATGTTAGGTCTCGGGTAGGCATCGGAAAAATTCCCATAATATGCATATCCAAAACGTTAATTAACTATTTTGGAGACCAAGTAGATGTACCGTAAAACCATCCAACTTGCAACCTTATTTAATTTTCAACGATACTTGAAAGAAAACTATAAGTTATAAACCTAAATAAAAATAAAAATATCGTGCGTCGCTATTAGTACCACCATTTGGCGTGATTAATTTTAATTTTATTTTTTCTGCAAAAAAAAAAGTATGCGTTGCAAGTTAGAATACCCAAGTAACACAAGTAGCTTTAAAGTGTCTCTTACTACGTATCCGATGTCAAATTAAAGTTAGCTTGGCTGTTATAGCTTTCTATAAACGAGATTTGAAGTGGTGTTCGCGATAGCATTTGGTCAATTTAGGAGAGTCATTATATGGTTGCTGTGAGGATTTCACGTAAGCTGGAATATCAATTTTACAAACATTTTAAAGATAGATAACAGCTATATTCTGTATTTTCTTGTTGTCAACATAAAACTATAAAAATATCTAAATTTTATTAAAAATTTAGGGAATTTAATAATATAATATTGTCATTGTCATTGTCTGTTCTCTGTTCACGAAATATCGTCGGCTTACAAGTAAAGATTGACAAATTTAACTTTCATTGTTGTTTTTTAATTTTTGTAATAATTGTTTTTGGAAAAAGACTACCGCAAATCGCAATGACATGTTTGGACATAATAATGTCCCATTTGAAGTATAATAATAATAAAGAAAAATAAAGTTAAAACCCTTCTATTAATTAAACAAGATATTTACATAAATTTTCAAAAACTAGATTTGTAAAAGAAGGGTTTGGACTTTTTGATTCTTTAAAGAAAGTTTCCAAAATTAATAATAATGATTATTTAATATTAATTATATGAAACTGCTTACTATGCCAGAACTAAGACAGTTTTCAGAGGCCATCGGCTGTGCCGGCAAAGAAGCATCTCCTAAAGTCAATAATTATAACACTTCACGGTGCAATTGTAAGGGCTGTTTTCAGAACTTTCCGCGAACGTTAGTTTTTTTTATATTCTTGTTATTTATGTAGTAACCAAGGATTTAAGAGCAAAATTAAAAAAAAACTATCAGTTAGTTTTTTCAAATAAATATTTTTGTTGTTTTAGATTTACATTTATCTGGATATCAAATCAGTTAGAGAAGAAACTAAATTTATACTTCCAACAGAAACATCCAGTATTTTTTTACCATTACTGCAATAACGTGCTAATGTATTAATCTAGAGGCATGGATTTGGTATATGTATTCATGTATACATGATGTATATTTAGTTTAACTTAGGGGCTGTCCATATATTATGTAACGCGCCTAGGGGGGGAGGGGGTCAGAGAAATTGTTAAAGTTTGTGACAGGGGGAAGGGGGGGTCTAGGTAAACGTTACGTAACGGAATTTAATAAATTTAATGTTTATTTCCTAAGCTTAGCAGATGTATTTTTATTTCAACATAAATTACTATTTAGTGGCCCATAATTCCCCTTTTCACACAAAAATTGACGAAACTATGCATATTTAAATAATATTAAAAGTAAAAAAACTGTTGACATTGATATTAAAAAAAAAATCTTACGGCCCTGTTCTTGCGTGATCTTGCCGATGAATCATCGGTGATGATACATTTTCGCGCGGAATGTGTACTCACAGAACACCAATGTGTGTACAATTTTGTATACCTGTGCATAAAAAATATACGTGTTCTATGTGATACTCGGTACCTGTGTGATATTGATTATGAATATTTTTTTAAAGTTTGAGTGATTTTTTCGTTTAAGTACATTAAGTGCTATATGTATTATTATAATAAATATGTATCATTTTTACACCGTCTTGCATTATGCGAAATTCTGTATCAAGATAGGTCAGAAAAAATATAAAAATTTTTATATTGTTACGCGTTACACAGGGGGGAGGGGGGTGTTAGTAAATGTGACAGTTTGTTACACAGGGGGGAGGGGGTCAATTTTTTAAAAAATTGCGTTACGTAATATATGGACAGCCCCTTACTGTAGCAACAAACTAAACAAAATCATCGAATGTAGTGACTTATTATGAGGAAGAAGCCAATTTTTATTTTTTATTTATTTTTTCGGATTAAGTTACTAACGTTACTAATAATAATTAATAAATTTAATTTATTCGTTTTTTCAATAATGTATTTTTAATAAGATAGACTAGCCCTGATAACACACTTTATCCAAAGAAGGTATTTAAATCTTTCCCTTGAAAAGGTTCTTAGCATAATGCTGTAAACATGCTAAGCATGTTCTTAAAGAGTGCACCGTGCACTGCTGTATTAGCATAAGTGCTTCTACTCTAAACATTCTTAGCATGATTAGAATATATTGTTGGAATATTCCCAATACATATTCTTAAAATATTATAATCGGAATATTTTTAGAATAATGCTATAGTACACATGCTAAGCATGATTAGAGTATTTTGCTAAGAATATTCCCAAATACATATTCTTAAAATATTCTAATGGGAATGTTTTTAGAATAGTAATATGGCGTCTATATTATTTTAATTTTATTAGGTTAAAATTACAAATATTCTTAAAATTATGGTAAATAACATAAGTCTTACACTTAAGTAGTAGAAATGGATATATTTTTAGACATAAAGTGATTATTATATAGTTTTAGACAAAAAATTAAAATTATTATTTTTTGAATTGATAATTATTTGATATTTTTTTTCTCTAAACATTGGATTTTTGTGTGGCGCATGATTTTTATGTCTGATAGAAAGTTTGCTTTCACAGTAAAACTGCATATCGCATATGAATCTTACCTGATGGATTCTGTATCTAAAGATTTTTATATACTTTAATTATTAGGTTTATCTCAAAGACGTAAAAATTTTTGCCATGTCCAAATTTATGATATCACTCCATAAAAAGGATCGAGTATTATAAAATATAATTGAAAGAAAGTGAAAAACTACATTAATATAGAATTTTGATACGCCTACCTACTTTGTTTGCGCATGCGCAAAAATCAATATTATTACTTAAATGCATCAAATAAGAATATTTTAAGAAGCATGCTAAGAATATTCTTAAAAGTACATGTACCTACTTCTAAGAACATTCTTAAAATGCTTCTTAAAAAAAAATTATTTGATGCAGAGGCTAATAAGAATCTTCTTAGGAACACCCAGCACCATTAAAACGGTTTCCTTTGCATTTCTTTAATTGTTCTTAGAATATCCTAAGCAAAATAGACATGCTTCTAAGAAGCATGCTGTCCTTCCGGTTATTTATTTTAAGAATATTCTTAGAGGGTTTTTGTGCCATCAGGGTAGAAGACTAGACTAAAGAGCAAAAAACTGTAATTTTATATTGTTAGTATAAGCAATAAAATACATAGCATATTTTTATTTCATTTAAATAATTAGCTTTAATTAGCACTAACTAAACCAGTTAACCTTTTTTTTAATTTTTTTTAATGAATTAAAAGTTATAAGTAATATTATTGAATATTATTAATGTTATGTATAAATTTTATAGGTAATAGGGGAAGTCAGGGTTAACTGGGCCACAGAGATAACTGGTCCACCTGGATTTTATCAAGTTTGTTTATTAGTATTGGGGCATTAGTGCAAATTCTAGTGATATTTAGTTAGTAGTATTGTTTAAAGTATTATGGCGGACCGTGTTGCCCACGTGTAGTAAAGAAAGTTAAGTTTTTTCGATGAAAAGTAGGTGTTTACCTTAACTTTTATTTTTAAATTAATACTTTATTATTAATAGGAGGATCTATAATAATCGTTTATTTACGCATATAGCAGTTACAAAGTTATTTATATAATATTCTTATAGCATAATAGGTATAAAATAATAATTAAAAAAAAAATAAGAGTAATATACTCATATAAAACAAAATTACATGCCTAAATGTTGACGTAATTGATTTTTAAACATATTATATGAAGAATTGTAAAAATCAACAGTATTGCATGCTAAATTAACCAATGTTACAATACGGTTCATTGGAGAATTTTCTGCATTAACAGTATTACAGGACTAGACTAGACTAATATTATACCTAATATACTGAATATTTTGTTAATTATTCTGAATAATTGCCGCCTTCTAATATATTATAATATATTAGAATTAATTAATTAATAATTAAAATTTTATAATTTTATTCAGTGGTGTCACTCAGGGTTAACTGGTTCGGGGTTAACTGGGCATGGTCAAAATCACATATGTCAATATTAATTAGTTCGGGGTTAATTGGCAGTTAACCCCGGACCAATTAATCCTGAGATATATCTAATATTTAACATGTTATGTTGTCTATTTTTATGTTAGAATTAAATTTTATTTGATTTTAAATCGTTTTTATTCACAATAATTACAATACAATATATTTTTGTTAGTGGACCAGTTAACCCCGAGTAGTGGTCCAGTTAACCCTGGCCTATGGGGTTAACTGGTCCAGCGGGGTTAACTGCTTTATCGTTAATAACTTTTTTTATATAAATAATATTTGTCTGAAGTATTAATATGTTCTAACTATAGTAATAATCTATCTTTTGCTATAGAAAATATTTGAAAATTGTTTACAGGTTTTTCAAAAACTCGATATGAAAAAAAGCTGCCCAGTTAACCCCGACTTCCCCTATTAAAATTAAATTATATTTACCTTAAAACTCGACTTTTTTTCAGTTTTTATAAACACGTGTAATTATATATTTTTTTACTTTTTTTATTACTATTCTCTGAATAATAATAAAATAATTGTTGAAATTTTTACAACAAAAAATTATTAAAATACTCACGAATTTCTAGTTGTTGTGTTTTTTTTTAATGGGTTACGTTAACAATGGTTTGGTTTGGTAGTTGGCTGGTTTGTTTTTTTTAATAGGAGGCGTTGGTTTACGTTAACAATGGTTTGGTTTGGAATATTTCCCAACTTCTCAACCCAAACTCCCAAAAAAAGCCTTTACCTACCCATGCAAAAAAATTGATGACTAAATAACTAAAAAAAAAGTCGTCATCCCCAATTTGTTTTACCCCTGCTACAAATTTTAATGATTAAGAAAAAGCTCCTCACACCAAAAAAAAAAATGTTTATCCCTGCTAAGGGCTAAGCTCCTCGCAACCAATTTTTTTTACCCCTGCCCTGACTTAAAAAAAATTTTGATTGAAGTGAGTAGTAAGAAAACATCAAAATTTGAAAATCTTCTTTTTTTTTGCTTTAACATAAATTTCTTCTATGCGAGGTCGCTCGAAAGTAAAAAAAAAGGATTCAAGGCTCTACAAATTAAAAAAAAAATAAACGTAATTGATTATTATATTATTCATAGCATCATCGCTAGAATAATATTATACGGTAGTTTCGAATTTTCAAAAGAAATCAAAAATCGTCATAGACAAAACATTCTTTGATATAAATTTCTTTCATAAAAAATAAGCAACTTTTTTTTAATGTCCGTCTGTCCGTCCGTCCATCTGATGTCACGTTTTTGTGTGCACGATACCTCAAGAACGAATAATCCGATCGACTTGAAATTTTCAGGAAAAGTTCTACGAGGGGAAGATCCCTATTGTTTTTAAAAGTAATCCCCCCAAAAACAAAAAAGTTATGGGGGGTTAAACTTTTAAAAAAATCGAAAAAAGTGTTGTTTGAATTTATTTTTTTTTTCGTTTTTCAAAAAAAAAATCCTTTTTTTAATGTATTTTTATTTATTTTTTAAATTATTTGGGTAAATGCACTATACCATTTACTATGAATAACATATAATGGAATGAGTAGCATTACATATCTTCACGGCTTGTTTTTCTCTTTGATTTTCAATCCTCTAATAGCCAACTAGTCGCGGCTGTTATGGTTGGAACTAGAGCACTAGATAGACCCTGTTCATATTGTTTGTGCCGAAAATGAACATCCTATATTTTCTGTCTTTTAATTAAATTGTCCCTTAAAATGCAGTGAGTGTCAAAAAACTGCCCCCCTTAACTTTTAAACGGCAGGATATCAACTTGAAATTTGGAACATAACCCAAATATTTAGTTTGTAATGTTTAGGGAGGTAAAGGACAAGGGGGTATTTTATTTATTTTTTTTACCTGTTTTTGAGGGGGTTAAAAAAGCGTTAAAAATAGGAATTTTGGTCAAGCCTTCTTAAAAAAAATAATAAAAAAAATAATGTGTAATGATTGATTTCATGACACAAAAACGTGATTTATACTTTTAGACTGATTTTAATGATATAAGCTTTACAAAAAACATCTAAGAATGTCGCATTTTTTAGCAAAAGAAATAAGATTCTAGAATTAAAAAGAAAAAATTAAAATTAAAAATTACCTAAATGGTTAAAAACTATGTATATTTAAAAAAAATCTCCCTTGTCCACACCTTTAATTGTGCCCCCTAAACATATTAAATATATAACAAAAAATGTTTGGATTATGTTGTTTATGTGTTTCAAATTTCAAGATAATATCTTAAGCCGTTCAAAAGTTATGGGGGAAGGACTTTAGACAGGCACTGTTTATGTGTCATATGACAATGTACTCTGGTCTGTTTCATCAAGCAAGAGAGTAAATTAAAAATCGAACAGTAAATATTTTTACAACTAGTTTGAATAGAATATGTTTGTGTATATTCTATACACAAACATATTCATATTATGTTTTATAAAATAAACTACGCAGTATATTCGCACATGCAATATTCGAATTTGTTTTGAAAATATTCACTGTGCGATTTTTAATTTACTCTCTTGCTTGATGAAACAGACCATACAAAAAGTAAAATAAAAAAGAGAGGTTAATTTTTAGAGTTTATTCGGGTAGATAGGTAGTTTACACACTACCTACCCTAGCAAAACCTACCTAACTGCTCTAGTTGAAGGTCCGTAGCAGCACAATCTTCGATTGGTTGATAAGACTGGATTATGACGTTACTGAGATTCAAGATTCAAGATTCAAGATTCTTTATTAGTCATTTTGGTATAAATACATGATGACGTGTCAAATTAATAAATAATACATTAATAAATAACAAATATAAAATAAATAATATGTGACCAACAGACAAAACAGAAAAGACCAAGGTACAACTACTAGTATCAGGCAAAGGTAGTAGAGAAAAATTCTTCGACTGTATAAAAACTATACTTTAAAAGAGCAATTTTTACTTTTTGTTTAAACATCTTTATTGACGATATAGACTTAAAATTATGAGGTAAGTGATTATAAAGTTTAATTGGCATAATGTAGGAACTTTTTGCAGTTTGTGCAAGTCTATGCATGGGCAAAATTATATTTCCCCCCCCTCTGAGATTATGATCACTAACCTGGATGGTTCTTGTATGGTTTTCAATGTTTGACTTGATGTAGACCACTGAGTTTAAAATATAGATAGAAATAACTGTCAAAATTCCCAACTCCTTAAAAAGTTCTCTGCAGGAATAACGGAAAGGCTTAAAGCACAATGTTCTTAAAATTTTTTTCTGCATGACGAGTACTTGCTCTATGTAGACAGAGTTTCCCCAACACACAATCCCATAATTTAGAACTGAGTTAACATGGGCGTAATAATAAGAAAGTAATGTATATCCATTGACATAAGAGCGAAGCCTCCAGATAACATAACGACTGGAAGCAAGTTTTTTTAATAAAGTACTTACGTGAGTTGCCCAAGAAAGATCACCATCGACATGGACACCCAAGAATTTAATAGATTTACTTTGTTGCAGGCTGCCGTTTTCTGTTTTAACTAAAAGGCTGTAGTCCAACTTTCTTGCAGAGAACATAAGAAGCTGGGACTTTGAAACATTCAATATTAAACCATTGTTTGAACAGTAACTACTCATATTGCTGACACATTGAGAACCAACAACACTTAAATTTTCTAGAGTAGCTGACTTAACTACGGCTGATGTGTCATCAGCAAAAGCTGCTAACAATTCAGCTGGAATAAATTCAAAAATGTCGTTAAGAAATATTAAGAAAAGTGACAATGTAAAAGTCAAATTCCTTATCATTTTGACAAAATGTTGTAAAAATTAAGGTTAGAATAAGAAGCAATAGTGGAAAAATTCTTTTTAAAAAATAATATCTGACGAAAAACATTTAAAAATAATCTGATAAACAATAATTACTTTGTAAGTAATTACTACTTTATAAATCTGCGCTACTGATTTTAACTAAATAATTCTAAAACACACAGAGAGGAAGACAGTCGCAAATGCGCCTTGCCTTGGTCTTGAAACATTCGACGAGAACCGGAATAAAAATTTAAAATACAAGGATAATATCAGATTTTTTGAGTTGAAATAGTGTTTATATGAAATATTTTTTGCTGGTCAAAACATCATGCCTTCTAAAAATATTGTGGACATTGAAAAGTTGAGCGATGAACAAAAAGTGATTAGGATTGTGGAACTGAAAAAACTTGTAAAAGGTATTTATTTGTTTAGATTTTTTACTTTTCCATTTCATACCAGATAAAAAAGAAAATATTCTGTTAATAAACAAATGTCCGCCTATATCCAGGATATCCACTGGATATCCACGAGATATCCAGTGGACATCTAGTTTTTTAACCCTCCTAAAGTATATCCACAGGATATCCATTAGAGGTCCATTATGGATATCCATCATATTTATGGATATCCATGATGGATATCTAGTGGATATACTTTAGGGATGTTAAAAAAATAGATGTCCACTGGATATCTCATCGATATCCAGTGGATATATATCCAGAAAGTATATCCCCTGGATATCTAATAGTTATTATGTGCTGTCTGGGTAGTTACTTTCCCCGAGGAAAGTCTAGTGCCTGGAAAATATTTGACCATAATAACCCAAGAACGCTTTGAGCTAAACTTCAGAATTGGACCATGGATTCTTTATCCAAAGTTCTAGGCTGGGATTCTTTTTGGTAAAAATTGGGTTATGGTAAGGGGGTAAAGTGAGGTAAGAGGGTAAGAACTATTTTTTTTTTAAATAGAAAAAAATAGATGTCTTGTTTTAAAGGGAAGTATTCTTTGTTAGAAGCTGTATTTTTTTTGATAATTTATTTTATTAATTTATTGCAACTGATTCAATCTGAAAAATATCTATTAAGTAGCTAAAAGTTTGTAAAAAATTGAAAACAGCTATTTGGGGCTACACATAAATAATATTATGTAAATATCGGGCAGGGGAGTGGGAAACGTGTGGCATGAAGAATGGCGTCCACAATAGCCTAAATTACACTGGTCTACAAAAAAAATAAAAATTCCCCAAGGAATTTGAATTTTTTTTAAATTGAAAATTCGGTATTAGCACACAAAAATACATAAGTCGTGATAGGTTTAGTCCTTAGAGAAGAATTATTTTTTTTTGTAGACCAGTGTTAGCGTGACGTCATTTAAAAAGAACCCCTTTGTTAGGAATTATAAATAAAATCTCAATAAGTATGCCAAAACAATATTATCTTATTAAAAGTTACTTGGACTAGTTACTTCGACTAAGTACATATTAGCATAGTATACCCTGGTAGAAAAGTACACAAATCTAACTTAACATAACATTAGATTAGTGACATTTTTATG
The DNA here is from genome assembly GCA_958510825.1 of Brachypterus glaber. Taxonomy (NCBI): domain Eukaryota; kingdom Metazoa; phylum Arthropoda; class Insecta; order Coleoptera; family Kateretidae; genus Brachypterus; species Brachypterus glaber. The sequence goes on from OY294046.1 coordinate 65,957,090, forward strand.
TTTAGTCTCAAACGTTATACAAAAACGTTATAAAATATATGAATCTAACCTTAAAAACTAACGTTTGACAAAAACGTTATAAAATATATAAATCTAACTTTAAAAACTAACGTTTGACAAAAACGTTATAAAATACATAAATCTAACGTTAGTTTCCCAACTAAATTCTAACCTTTTTCTAACCTTATTCTAACTTTAAATATTATATAATATAATTATAAATTATTAATACGTAAGCTATAGTAGAAAATACTCATTTCAGATAGCTATGTGCCTAGGTTTGATAATTATTTTTATCCAATACATACAGATAATGAGACAATTACCAGCTTTATTTTAAATAGATAAACTCAATAATAACCCCCGCGTGGCTTTTACTTTATTGAGTGGATAATTATTTATTTTACCCACTCAACTGTCACTTGTCAAATTATTTTCTTGTAAATGTCATTAAAATTTTTAATAAAAATATGAATTCCTAAGCTATTTATTGGATAAAACCTTGTATGGCACTCATGGGTAAACCGATATTGCTCTAGCGAAAATTAACCTGCTTGGCTGACGCCTCGCAGGTTAATTTTCTCATGTGCAATATCTTACTTTACTCACTAGTACCCATAAATAACTATTTATTTGTATAATAAGTTTAAAAAAATATCCCCCAACAGTCAAACTTATAGTAAGTCTGGCTGTAGTATAATTGAAAAAATATTTTAAGATTCTGAATGTATAAATAAATATTAAGTAACTAAATATAAAGTTTTTCTGGAAGGTAAAAGTATTTATCGAAGTATAACAGGATATTACACGAAAAATATTTAGGGCCGCCTAAAAAGATGGCTATTTTATAAATAAATGTAACGAAATTATGTTTAAAAATATTATGATTGTTAAAATATGTTAAGATTTATTTATATGAATAACTTTATCTCCAGCTGCCATTTTATGATGCAGGTACAAATTTCCTAGTTGGCCACGCCCCCTCCGAAAGTTAGAAATTAAACGTACTTATGACGTATTTCTAACTTAAAAATCTAACGTTAGATTAACGTTTGTAACTAACGTTAAAAAGCGGGACATTTGCACATATTTTATAACGTACTTTTATACAGTTTTCTAACGTTAGAAAACGTTATTCTAACGTTAAATTTCTACTAGGGTAATATGAAATTATTAATTTCAGATACATTTTGAATATCTAATATCAAAAGAAATTTTCACCAAAAAGGATGTACTAATATGTATGTTATATACTATTACCTTGTAATAGTCTGAGGTCGTGGTGAAAATAAGATACGTGATTTAACTAAAAATTAAGTAGAAACATAATAATACGCTAACCTGATAATAAGAATTAAAGAAAGCAATATTTAGAGGTTTATAATTAATTTCATTCTAAAATATAACTTTCTTTTTTGTATTGTTAAGAAGTTTTATAACTTTTTTATTTTAAAAACACTCTGGAAAATATGGAAGGCATAGCGTACCCAGACAGCACGTGATATCTTAAAGACGTCTTTTTTAGATCTTAATTATATCTGGACGCCTAAAGACATAAAAAGGATGTCTTATGAACTTCTTTTTATGGATGTTTAAAAGATATCTGATTATGATGTCTATAAGATTTTTTTTAAGTATCGTTACAAGACGTCTTAACTTCGATACTCATCACTAAATAATAAATTAACCACAAGTAACTATTAAAAAAAAATACCATTTTTTTAAAGAAATTCTTATGAAAAACAAAAAAAAAAATAAAAAAAATTCATATTTTTTTACGAAAAAAAATTTAAAAAAATTAAATTTTTTTTTTTAAAAAATCAAAAAAGAAATTTAAAAAAAAAACTGAAAAAAATAATTTAAATTTTTTAAGATCTTTTTTTGACAAACAAATTACCTATCATTCTAATTCTTATTACGCTTTTTATATCAATACGACCGTACCTAGCAACGTAAATGGGAGGGGGTATTATGTTGTAAAGTCGCCTGTGCAAGGCGTCTTAAAAAAGATGTCTTAAAGACGTTACCTTTTGTAACATACGACGTCGTTAAGACGTCTTTAAGATTCATATACGGCGAAAACCGATGTTTTTAAGACGTCTTGAATGACGAGCTACGACATCTTTAAGATCTCTTTAAGTCATCTTTGTGCTGTCTGGGTAGTGGCTAGCGCGTATGTATAGCAAGTCTACTATCGTGAGTTCGATTCTCACTGGCGCCGATTTGCCTTTTTCAGTTAATTAATAATTGAAATTTGGCGAAGGCGCTAAGTGAAACGGACATTACCTAGAAACTGGTTCGAAAGTCAGTATAAGCCGGTGGTTCCCTCTACTATTAGCCCACATAAGTCCTGGACTTAGGGGATGCTTGATTAAGTAGAATAGTACGAGGTTAAACAAACAAACAAACAAATATGAAAAAAAAAAATGTAAAAAAAAATCTTGTTTCAATTCAAAAATAAGAACGCTTTAAGTGGACCAATACTGTTGCTGATGTTAAATTACCTTTAAAAGTTGATTTTGTAGCTATGGAAGCAAATTTAATTATTGCAGATAGATATTCTGTAGGTTTACATGGTGATTAATGTGACATCAATATTTATTAATGTCAAAAAACCACCGCCGGATGGAGTGACCCTATAAAAATAGAATATTTAATAGCCTCTGTCGGTTTTGTCAAAATATAATAACCTAAAAAGATACTAAAGTTGAAAGTATCAAACAATGCACGCGTCAACAATAAAAATGCAACTATAGTTACTAATAAGTAGGGAAAAACTAATTTGTAGGTAATTTAACATCAGCAACAGGATTGGTCAGATTAAATAGCTTCCTTTTTAATTAGTATTGAAGATGGATTTTTTTTGAATTTTTTTTCATATTTTCCAGAGGGTTTTTAATCTACTCTCAAATTTCTGTATGCGAGTTCTGGAACAGGCTGTATGTATATATGAATATGTATATCCTTTGAAGGTAAAAAAGGTATAAGTTCAATAAAAAAAAAGGATTTAATAATCTGGAAGAAAGATCATATCCTTCGAGGGAATGCACGTATATTTTAAATTTTCAAGCCGCAATCCATAGGTTACTAAACCATAAACATAACGTCAAGACACATGACGGCACATCAAGCCAATCACGGCACCGTACTATAGCATACATATGCATATATACTAATACATAATAAATGTATTATGGCTAGTATGCGAGCCTCTGGATGGCGCCTAATATTGGTGTATGTATATATACAGGGTGTAACAGAGTCGCATGTAGATATTTTAAGGAATGATTCTACATAAAAAAATATGAAAAAAAGTTCCTATAAAGGTTGGTCCGGAAATGAGTCCTAATGGAGCTACGGCTCTTTGAAGATGACATATAGAATGGGAAACAAAGTAACGTTTTTGGTGGCACAAAATGTTACTTTCTCCTATATAATTATAATTGCATTTTTTTATAACGGTTGCTCCTACAGTGTTACACTATATGACATTTTTTATGTATTTTTACTGAAGGAATCTATATTTTTTTAAAAAAATACAAAAAACATACACCTAAAAAAGTTTGGGACAAAAATGTGTTAAGCCTCACATATTTTGTCCGTCTGGGCACGCCTCTGGATAAATTCAAAAAATTAATTAACACAAACTTATTGCCCTTATTAATACTAGTATACGTGCAAAAGCTCGTCGCTCTAGCTGAAAGGGTACCAGAGTTATTAAATAAAAACCTTATTTTTATTACAATTTTAAAGGGCCGTAACTCCCTTAGGGCTCATTTCCGGACCAACCTTTATAGGAACTTTTTTTCATATTTTTTAATGTAGAATCATTTCTTAAAATATCTACATGGGACTCTGTACACCCTGTATAATAATACATAATACATGTATTATGGCTAGTATGCGAGCCTCTGGGTGGCGCCTAATATTGGTGTATGTTTTAATATGTAAGATAAACATATGAAGAGTGCAACTAACATAACGGCCTTACCCTCAAATACGGTTTTTGCTTGAAACGGGTACTACTTAACGAACTTTGTCGCTCTAGTTAATAAAAGTTCCTAATATGTTACTAGAAGTGGCAAAAAAATGCAATAGAAAATAAGGTTAGGGGTGCAAGTATTAATAATTTGTTTTTTTGTCCCACCCAAATATTTACCGTAAACTATTTTTAATTAAAAAAGGTTATGAACCTATTTAAAATCAGAAAAGCCAAGATTTTATATAAAAAAAAAACAATATTACAATAAACGTGTCGGTAGGGGTTTTTTAATAATTTGCTTTTTTTTCCCACCCAAATATTTACTGTCAGCTATTATTGATTAACAAAGGCTTATGAACCTATTTAAGCCTAGCAAAGAGAAGATTTTATGCAAAAACCGAGGGTTGTCTCACCTTTGACAATACATGTACGCTTTAGCTGACATTACCTCGACATTACTTGACAGTACGGGACATTACCTGACATTACTTGACATTACATGACATTACTTGACATTACAAGACATTACTTGACATTACATGACGTTACTTGACATTACAGACATTATGTCCTAGTGCGCATGTGCGTAGACATTATCTACTATTTACGCCTGCGCGTAGACATTGCGTGCGTGAAAATTTCTAAGCGAAAAGGGGAGGTTAGTTCTGAAACATGACATGGGATGGGTGTTTTTTTATTTTTATAGTATTAAGGTCATATTCGTTAAACATATACTTAAACTTACGATTTTTTTAGTTATCAAAAATCATACAAGCAGTTTTTTCCCAGTGCAAAAAGGTACCACCAGTGGACCACTAGTAATGGTGTATAAGTAAAAAAAATCAACCATTCATTCAAATAAAATACTGCGGCCAACTAAAGAATACTTACTACTACATTTGTTCATTTTTAAAGGCTCCCGGACCCTGGGTCCGTAACGAAATGCAAGGATCACTCGGTTTTCTGTCCGTCTATCACAGCCGGACGGGATACTCTTGTTAGGAGCATATTTAATTTTATTATTTATTACTTGACATTACCTTGACATTACTTTGACATTACCTTGACATTACTCGACATTACGACATTAATTTTTGCAATTTTGACAATACATGTACACATTTTGGCCAGTGAGACACCCCTCGGCAAAAACTACCTTATAAGAAATGTGTGGGTTAGGCCTTTTTGATAATTAAGGCTATTGCTTAGGCCCTTATTTCAAGTTTCTTTTTTTTTTGTTGAAATCTACTTAAAACGATGTAAACAATTAAACACTATTAAAATATAATTTATATTAAGTATAAATATCATTAGAAAAAAATTTAATTACATTTTTGCTTCTCCTATAAAATAATAATTTTGTGGGTTAGGCCCTTATGTTAGTTGCAATCTTATTATTATATTCAGGTCTATTCACTATTGTTCACTAGAGCCATCTAGTTTGCAAATTTCAAACTAGGTGTTTTGTTTAATTTTAAATTCTGTATCTTTAAAACATTATATTCTAGCAAAAAACTGTAAATCACATTTTTTATAGGGCTTAAAAAGATCTTTTATTTAAAATATAATTTTTTGAAATCAGGTTATAAATATGTGAGATATGCTAAAAAAACCTTTTACTGCTTTAAACGCCAATATCTCGAAAACAACGCGTTTTAGGAAAATGTTGTTTATAACATTTTTTGACCAATTTAAAATTATCTTTTATATAAGTGCTAAATTAACCAAATACAATAATAATTGCCTTAATTATAAACAAAAAATGCTAAAAATAGGAGTTTTACCCCCTTACCCCCAGTCGTTTACCCCCAAAATCTAGTCAGCTCTTCGGAATACGATAAGAAACAATATGCAAAAAACCGCGAAAAGTCGATATCTCATGTAGAAATGGAGTTAGAGAGTTTACACCCAGACAGACAGACAGACAGACAGACAAACAGACGCAAAATTTTTTTTTACTGATTTCGACTCGAATGTGTAAAAAAAGTTGTCAAAGATTTTGACTTTTCGGCGAAGATTTCAATACATCGGCACTCTTAGTAGCACTAAGTGCCGATGTAATTCGTAAATTCTTGTTTCAGAGGCAACTTTGGCGGATTTTCGGCACGGGTTTGAATCTTTTGAAATTTGGCACATAATTTTGTATGCTCAATAGGAAAAAAATAAGGTTTCAAGCGCTTTAAATTTTTCAAATTACAAACAATTTTAAACGATTTTTTACGATTTATGGGTAGGAACCCAAAAGTCCAAACGAGAAGTTTAATCACTATCACATTTCCAGAATTTTACAGAAATTTTATAGAAATTATTTAAAATTCAGAATAAAATATTGCTGCCAACAAAAAAAAATACTTCCTCTGTAGAAGTAGGTTTATTAAAACAAACAAAATCTTTTTTCGACAAACAAAATAAAATTAAAAAGATAGTATTATAGATTTTATATTTTAATTTATAAATATAAATTCTGTGGTTAAATCTAATAATAATATTATATTTCGTAATAATTTCATAATGTACGTTAAACATAATAATATTATTATCAAAACACACATGCAACTGCTTTCCTTTGTATTTCGAGAAATTTTCCAGAATGAATAAAACAAGCAGGGAAGGGAAAAGTAGTGAAAAGTTCTTATGAGAGAGAAAAAGATCAAAAATAGCCAAAATTAGGTTTTATTTATAGACAGTCTCAAATACTTAATAAAATTTTATACATTGTTGCTTAATTCACCCGGAAATATTTTTGCAGTTTTTTTATGAACAAAATTTTCATTATAATGATGTATATATCTACCCTAATCCTGACCGATTTAATTGAAATTTGGGAAGTCCTTGGATATGATTGTTTATATTATAATACAGCACTTTTCCGAAGAAGAAAATCTGTCAATTCTTCAAATATCTCGCTTACAATGCCTGCTTATATTGAAGACTTTGGAGTTGTAGTTGCGGGTAACATTGATAATCTTAAAAAATTAAGATTTATGTACACCCCAGCGGAAATCGTTGCAAGAATTATCGAGATCTACATGCTCACAATTTAACGAAATCAAAAATAAATACTTTTTAAACTTTAAAAATACCTTTCATATGATGTGTGAGTGCCTTTTCTTTTTAAAATATAAAACCGTTTTGTCACAAAATTTGTATTTTAAATCCTACAATAACAAAATTAATATTATCAAATATAGCTGTTACAAATTTGATATGTCACATAAATTTAAAATTAATAGCCTAAAACCCGAGGACAGAGGAATCCAGGTGTACAAATTGAATCTTCAAATATTTCCTCCTAAAAGGAATTCAGGTGTAGGTACAAATTTTTTCAGCGGTTTACCCCTCGCTAAAACTTTTTTTTAGCACGTATTATTTTTTAAATAATAAAAAACATTCGCTTTAAATCGAAACTTAGCAAGTAGTACCCGCTGTTAAACGGTAAAATTAATGGATCAAAGGATAGGTATTATCGCAAGATTAATTACCAAATAAAATAAAAAAATAACATATAAATGTTCAATCGCTGTTAAATCTCAGTTCCTGTTTATTCAGTGTTGGGTTTATGCGGGGTAATAAGCACAGTAATTAAACTAATGAAAGGTTTTTAAAAATATGTACGGGTTAATTTAAAAATAACTATAAACTATTAATTTACTATAGTTAATCTTTTATAATGAAATTATAATTATATAGATAATTCTGTCATTCACATTTTAACTACTAATTAAATAACTCTATTTCCGCAATTACCGAATTACAATGAAAAAATATAATGATTATAGGGTATAATAAGTACAACATGGGATTTTTTCTACGACCTAGTTAGTAGATAGTATTTATTTTCCACCCGTTGCCATGACAGCGGTCCCCTACTGAAAATGCCTAGTAAATTTATAGTAAAACCGAGTCAAAAAATTTACTCGGATTTTACTAGCTAGTAAAATCCGACCAAAACCGAGTATAAATTTTTTTTCACTACCAACTAGGTAAGGGAAAGTTCAAGTATTACATAACGCAAATTTTGATCATTTTGGACCTCCATCACCCCCCCCCCCTGTAACGCTATTTTCCTATACCATTAACATGGGCGTAACACTTTTAAAAAGTCCAAAATGACCCCCCCTAGGAGCGTTACGTAATACTTGAACGTTCCCTAAGTTGACAAAACTTAATCAAAAAGCCAACAGTAATGGAAAGTACTATATCGAGCACACTTAGTGATAGATAAAATCAATACAAACAAAACCGTAACTAGACAGAAAAAACGATTTACCGCTAAAGAACACGAAGTTTCCGACACTTACCTAACCTAGACACAAGACTACTATTCTTGGTTTTATAAAGTGATTCCATAAAAAAAATGATTTGTTGAATTGTCACACATATATGTCAAAAATATTATTAATAAAATACGATTTAAACTCCTTGGTAGTGAGAAAAAACGTAATGGCTACTCGTAGGTAAGTTTTTTTGTCTTCGGTCGTGCTTATGGATCTCAGCTCCGCTTACGACAGCTCACACAGAAAAATTCACTTACCTCTACTTGGAGCGCAAATAAGTATTACTGTATGGCTTTAAACTGCCGACAAAATTAAAAATAATGTTTTTTGTGACTCGACATTGTAAATGCAACAAAACACATATTTTTAAATAAAGCAATTAATGTTATTTAATAATTTTATCAAATCAGTACTTAAAAAAGATTTTTATTTAATTTTAGCCCATATTTACAAATTATAATGCAAAGGTTGTCAGATTTTTGTGACAGATATCAGGTTTAACTATTTAACAATAGATGGAGCAGTTTTAATTTTTTCAACTAAATTGATAAAAAACTGGTCAAATAGTAAAAAAAAAACTAATAAACTTTATATAATTTTAACGCAAAACTTTAAATTGCATTAAATTATTCAATATTTCATGGTAAAATATATATATTTTTGCTAATTTTATAAACAAGAGATGGCACTACGTGTGCTCATTCTAACACTTGATACGGAATATTTATACCGTATCTAGAGCTAGAATGAATTCATTCTGTGTTTGAAAAGTGTGTTGCTTACATTTCAAAGCAGTCGTAGAAAAAATAAATTTTACTCGGTTCTGCTCGATTCTACTAGAGATTTTCAGTAGGGTAGAAAAGTGAAAATCAGCTGATTTTACATATCTGTTGTCAGAGAATAAATAAACATCAAACACAACCTAAAATTGACAAATTATTTTTTAGACAATTTTTGCGTTTTTTGGACGTTGAGGTGTTAGATCGTAGGAAAAATAGTATACGCACCTCGACGCAAACCATTTTCAGTGCACTTCGAGTGCTTTTTTTACACGGCTCTGCCTCGTAAAAAAATAAGCACTGAAAACTAGGTTCGCGTACTCGGTGCATAATATACTATTAAAAACCGCTAAAAAAATGAACATCTAACTTCCTTCTAGAAGGTAATCCCTACCTTAAATTTATACACCTAAATTCTCCTCAATTTAAGATTAGTAAAAAATGTTTACTAAAAATATCATGACCTTCTTCTCCGAGATAGCCCAAAATAACTGAGAGAACAAGAAAACTGGGAAACAGTGACCATAGACACCCGACCGGTCGGGTCGCGACCCTATAGTTTGATTTTTCCAGATACGGTTAGCTCGCGCATTTGACTTCACCAACTGTGCCAACATAAATTTATAATAGCTTATAGAAGGTAGAAGATTATGTTTCATTCATTATCCAACTATACAAAGTTGGTAGTCCATGGGATACCAACTTCTCCCACACAAGTCCTGGACTTAGGGGATGCTTAATTAAGTAGACTAGTACAAGGTTAAACAAACATGTATGTATTATGAATGAATGCATGTTGGTACAACTCGTGAAGTTAAATACTTGAAATAACTGTATCGTAAAGAATCAAACTATATATAATAACGTATAAAAGTTAAGTTTTAATCAAAAAACTTTTACCTCAAGAAGTAATTTCAGACCAATGTTTATGAAGTGTCATCTTTTTGTTTGTTTATTTACTAACAGAAACGCGATACAGCTTTGTGGTGTAAAATGTAGATGTCGCTAGTTCCACCTTATCATGAATTCAAATCATTATACTTAAATTAAAAATGTAAAAAACTTTATTGTGTATACTATAATTATGTTTAATAATATAGTATATTTAAATCTATTAAAATTAAACTACTAGTTTATATAAAACTCATACAGAACTAATGTTTCTTAAAATTTACAATAAAATTTCCAAAGTATATGTTTCCAAGCGGCAACACTGTACCCCTGTCAGTCATTTTACGACATTAGACTGTGAGTTTACACATTCTTTCTCTCTCTTTACGCGTACTAAGTGTAAACAATAGTCACTCCCCACCAGCCCCTCACCGTAGTTGGTTCACGCTTCAAACAAAGCATACGGTAGATTTCATCATGTTCCTTCTTGAGGTAAAAGTTCTTTGGTTTTAATGAATTTATTTTTAGATAATACAACCCTTAAAGGACTTCAAGATGACGATGTTTACCTCAAAAGGTTTCTAGCCAGTACACAATACGATGTCGATGCTGCTTATGAAAGGGTCAGTATTATAGTAAATTCAAATCCAAAGTGTTGTGGAAGTAAACAAAAGAATCGCGCAGGCGGCAGCGGCGCAAACTAGAAGTAGAAATATAAAAAAATAAAAAAGAAAATATTCATTAAAACTGCGGCAATAAGAGAGACATTTGATAAACAATTGCAGTGGCGTACCATACAAGTCCTAGAAGATGGGGCAAAAAACATAGTTGTACATTTTTTGTTGCTGTTAATACAAAAATACTTTTTTTAATCATTCTTAATACAAACAAAAGTAGATAATGTTAAGCTTTAAAACAAAAAAAGAATTAGTAAAATCCGTTAATTAGTTTTCGAAATATTTGAATTTAAAAAATGGCATTTTTTTAGATGTCCGGAATTTAATGTCCGGGAGTGTATAATAATACCTTTAATTGTTTTTAGATGGTTACATTTTATGAATTATTATTAGAATTCCCCGATTGGTTTACCAAAGAAAGTCCTTTGGAGAAAAAAGAGTTGATAGAAAAAGAAATACGTCTTGTTGTTCCAAACACAGATAGAGAAGGAAGACCAATATATCTCATTAAAATTGGTATGTAAGAAGAAAATGTGATTCATATACATCGTCATGTGAGGATTATAGTGTTCTATATCCATAGCAAATCCAATGGATATAGAACACTATAATCCTCACATGACGACTTGTATAATATGGTTTTATTAAATAACACAATTTTTACTTTCTCATAAGTATTGTGGATCATTTTTTTGGCCTAAGTCATCTAATTTTTTCCTGAAACGTCGAAAAAATAAAAATAAACAAAAAAAAATTATTTCTGCCTGTCTGTCTGTCTGTATCTACGAAAACTTAAGAACGCTTTAAGCTAGAGACTAGAAATTTGGTATGCAGATGTATTGTTATATTACCTTGGACAAATTTGTGTTTGAGCAAAATCGGTTAACGGGAAGGGGGGTAAAATAAGTTTATGTTTCAGCATTAACTTTTTTATTATTTACAATGGGAAAAAAAATAAAAACCACCTAAGAGGTAAATAAAAATTATACAAATAAAGTTATATTTTTTTTTTCATGGCCCCCTCTATCCCACAAAACGTAAAAAATTGTTTCTGGACATAATTTTATTATTTACAATAAAAGTTTAAAAACCACCTAAGGGAACGTTGAAGTATTACGTACCGCACCTAGGGGGTGATGGGGGTCATTTTGGAGTGTTACGCCCATGTTAATGGTATAGGAAAATAGTGTTACAGGGGGGGTGGGGGTCCAAAATGATCAAAATTTGCGTTACGTAATACTTGAACGTTCCCTAAAAGTTCAAACAAATGCACAAAAAAAAATATTACTATTTTTTTCCATGACGAGATGGGGAAGGGGGCCTCAAAATGTGAAAAATTATTTACAGCATATCCACAGAAAATAAAACAAAAACAGTATTCATTAGGGGCTGTCCATATATTACGTAACGCGCCTAGGGGGGGGAGGGGGTCAGAGAAATTGTTACAGTTTGTGACAGGAAGGAGGGGGGGGTCTAGGTAAACGTTACGTAACGGAATTTAATAAATTTAATGTTTATTTCCTAAGCTTAGCAGATGTATTTTTATTTCAACATAAATTACTATTTAGTGGCTCATAATTCCCCTTTTCACACAAAAATTGACGAAACTATGCATATTTAAATAATATTGTAATGAGTAAAAAAACTGTTGACATTGATATTAAAAAAAAATCTTACGGACCTGTTCTTGCGTGATCTTGCCGATGAATCATCGGTGATGATACATTTTCGCGCGGAATGTGTACTCACAGAACACCAATGTGTGTACTATTTTGTGTACCTGTGCATAAACAATATACGTGTTATATGTGATATGTGATCAGTGTAAAAATAGGTACCTAGTATTTTTTCCCTGTGTGATATTGATTATGAATATTTTTTTAAAGTTTGAGTGATTCTTTCGTTTAAGTACATAAAGTGCTATATGTATTATTATAATAAATATGTATCATTTTTACACCGTCTTGCCTTATGCGGAATTCTGTATCAAGATATGTCAGAAAAAAATATACAAATTTTTATATTGTTACGCGTTACACAGGGGGGAGGGGGTCAATTTTTTTGAAAAATTGCGTTACGTTATATATGGACAGCCCCTTATATTAATCAAGGAATTATTTTATTTTTTATTCGAGACCGATTTTTTTATTTTTCTTTGTAGGTATTCTTGAAAAGTGTAGGTATGTTTATAAAAAACAGAAGGAAAAGTCCGATAAACAAAATTATCAAAAAAAATTGCTTTTATAAAAATATTGTTTTTATTATTACCAGAGTTGATACTTTCATTACAATAACAGGGCTAAGAATTTTAAATTATTTCTAATTTTTGGTAAGTTTGTTTAATACATACCTATGCTGAATAAGATTATATGCCCGTACTACCTAATCCGTTAAACAGGCCCAGACTGGGAAAATTTGTCCAAAACGGAAATTCTATAATTTAGCCACTAATTGGTTATAGGTTAGTCCAAGGTAAAATGTGGTGATTTTTGTAACAAGATTCAAGGTCACACCTTAACCTAAAAAGACCACTTAAAACAAATTTCATGTTCATTTTAACAGTGTGATCGGTTGTTCTTGTTCCAGTGAGCACTGGTACCAAGTTTTATGTTTCTAGGTCAATGCGTTTAAATATTAGCGAAATATGACCTTGAACTGTAATTTTTAGAGTTGGGTCGATTGGTCTTGTTCCAAAGGCCAAATTTCATGTTTCTAGGTCAAGGTGCTTAAAACTTATTAAAATATGACATTGAACTGTCATTTTTACAAATGCGTCGATTGATTTTGTTTCAGATTGCACTCACAACAAATTTTATGTTTATGTTTTATAATTTAAACTCTCATTTCTTGGTGGCCATAGCTTTGCAAATGGGCATTTTTTTGTGATTTTGATTTAATAAATATTACCACATCTTCAGTAAATAATGACCACATCAGTGAAGAATGTCTCTGTTAACACCACATTTTACCTTGTAGTAATTTATAACTAATTAATAACTAAAACATAGAATAGAATTGCCGTTTAGGCCAAATTTCCCCAGTCCGGGTCTGTTTAACGGATTAAGTAGTACGGACGTTTAATCTTATTCGGCATAGGTATGTATTAAACAAAATAAAAATAATTAAAAATTCTTGTTGGAACGTTCATTACGTAACGCAAATTGTACCAAAATTCATACACCTCATACCCCGTTTCTCGCGTTATTAAAGGCTGTAGAGATTTCATGTTTTGGCTACCCCCCCCCCCAAAATAGGGGGTATTTTAGGGAGGTAGCCAAAATATAAAATCTCTACAACCTTTAATAACGCGGAAACCGGGGTATGAAGTGTATGAATTTTGGTACAATTTGAGTTACGTAATACTTGAACGTTCCCTATTGTCGTAATGAAAGTATCAACTCTGATTATTACGTACTTACAGACAAATTTTTTACGCCGCCCAATTTTAAATGAACACGTTAAAAAATCACTGTGCAACATACCAACCTCTCCGCTCGGATTTAGGGCTTAAACTGAATGTCCGAAAGGTACTGAGACGCGGAAAGCCGTAGTTAGTTGGAGTTGGGCGAAATCAACAATCCAGGCCTAAAAACTAAGCCGTGTCTGTGGCAGAGGTTAAAAAAAAATTCGTAGCCATCTCTTATTTATAAAAGTAAACTGTAGCAAAATTAGCAGAAATATATATATTTTACCATGAAATATTGAATAATTTAATGCAATTTAAAGTTTTGCATTAAAATTAAAAAAGTTTATTAGTTTTTCTTAATATTTGACCAGTTTTTTATCAGTTTAGTTCAAAAATTTAAAACTGCTCCATCTATTGTTAAATATTTAAACCTGATATCTGTCACAACAATCTGACATAACCTTCAATTTTTGCATTATAGTTGATAAATATGTGCTAAAATTAAATAAAAATCTTTTTTAAGTAATGATTTAATAAATTTATTAAATAACATTAATTGCTTTATTTAAAAATATGTGTTTTGTTGCATTTACAATGTCGAGTCACAAAAAACATTGTTTTTAACCTTGTCCGCAGTTTAAACCCATACAGTGTTTCATATTTGCAGTCGAAGAAAAAGTATAGTCTATAACACGTATGGAATAGTCATTCCGCGCTCGCAGGACCGTTATACTCGCCTGCCGGCTCGTATGACAAACTTTCCGCTAGCGTGGAATATTGTCTATTCCATTCTAGTTATAGAATGTACTATTATATTCCAGGGAATTGCGATGTCAACACAATGGAACTTTTGGAAGTAATCTCAGTGGACGACATTATGTTGGAAACGATAGTGGATAATCAAAACATACAAGAAAAAGGTCTATGCGTAATAATCGACATACATAACACATCCTGGAAAATGATGAAATGGATAACACCTCACAATATCAAAACAGCAGTCAAAAAGATTCTATGCTATCCGGTTAAAGAGTATAAAATTCACGTTGTTAGGAACGCATTCTTCATAAATGCCGCCCTCAAGATTATTCTGCCTTTCTTACCTCAGGTTCTTAAAGACATGGTAAGTATAAACAAGCCGTGAAGATATGTAATGATACGCATTCTATTATACAACGTGATTCACCTAAGACAAATCACACGATTTGTCGCGTTATTGGTAAAGCTATCAAAATAAATTGTATACCAGTGAATATACGAAGTCAAGATTTATAAATTTTGTGAAAACAAATTATTTTATTCAGATTGCACATCGTCGTGTTAGGGAGCGTTCAAGTATTACGTAACGCAAAATTTGGCCATTTTTGACCCCCCCCCCATGTAACGCGGCGTAACATTTTCGAGACCCCCTACACCCCCCCCCCCTATTTTTTTACAAAAAGTAAAGACATTGAAAGGAAATTTAGCTTTATGCTTTAAGCCGGTTATTGCTTCCGTGTTTTAACACAAAACTGGTCTGATGTAATTTCAGCAACCGGTTAACCGAAAACCGGTTATTGGCTATGGTTTTCCACCTGTAATTTATTTTTGTTTAGAGGATTTAATGAACTGTTAACCACGCCGTGTGCAATAAGAATTGCAAGGAATCCGTTTCTTTAGGCCTAGATCATTGTTAAAAACGTGATCCAATAAACATTTCATAAGTTTACAATTTTTTAAGTGTAACGTTACATTTTTACTGACACCCCACCCTCCCTCTGAAACGCAGCGTAACGATTTCAAGACCCCCCACCACCCCTACGTAATACTTGAACGCTCCCTTACCTTCTTAACCTCGTATCTCAAAAAAAAAATATTTTCGGTTCTAAGCACTAATAAATTCTGAACATGATGATGATTGGTAACTTATACCAAATTTCAACTGGTTTAGAAGTTGGTCTGTAGAAGTTATCAATAATGACTAATAACCAGTAATCGGCATAAACTCAGTTATGACTCTCAACGTTGAAAATAAACACAGAATAATTTTGCCGAATTATGAGGGAAATTTTTATAAAGGTCACTAAATCGAAACATTTGACGCCTAATTTGTTACACACAACAATATTGACTATACATATTAACTATAAATATGTATATATATATCGGTGTTTTTCGAAAAAAAAAACCGATAACGATTTTTATCTTTTAAAAGTTTTTAATTTTTATTTATCGATAACTTTTTTTCTCACCTAACTCGTTTAAATGGAATCATTCAAAAAATCAAGGTAAAAATAAATAAAAATGTAAATATTTAAAAACTCGCGTCAACGCTAGAATCGACGCGGCGCCTATGCGAGCACTGGAAATTCGCCGATGACTGCTAATAACTTGCAGAAACTCCAGTTAATTAATTATTCCAATACAGACAAACTTAACTTATAATTATAAACTATATTTGGAAAATTGGAGCAAAGAACCGAAAAATGATTTTTTTGAGAGTCGCGGTTGAGAAAGTAACAGAACGATATTACGTCCTTGAGCGACGGTATATTTTTAGAATTTCCAATAAAACGGAAGATACTAAAATTGAATTTGATAATTTCTTATTGATTTATACAGTAAGAATTGATTGCCGCGAATAAAAGTTTTTATATATTACTTACGGTATTCGAAAGTAAAATGTTCTGGTTCTTTCCGTGAAAATCACTGAAAAACACACAAAAAATGGTCGACCCAAAAGTGCCAAACACTAGATCGTTAGCTCAGTTTTTTAGTGGCGGCGCCACCAATCTATTACGCATTACATTAGTTTAGGGGTTATATATTCATTACGTCACGTACTGGGGCATGGGAAGGGGCGGTTGTTTCTAACGTGACGAAGTGTAATGAGGAGGGAGGCAGTCATGAACCCATGTACAGATAAAAAATGACCAAATAGAAATTACATAAAAAGATAGCCTTTATCAATGTTAAGGAATGTAAAAAAAATCGTTACTGAGTTCCAAACATATTAAATAAAAATTAATTTTATGACTACACTGCGAATGCGTAATGGTTGATTCAGGCATAATTATCACTAACTAAACTTAGTCATAATATATGCCTGAATCGGCCTTAACACGTTGACTGCCATGTGTATGAAAAAGTATACACGTTAATGGGTCCAGTGCGTCACGTGTATGATTTTATATACACGCACAATAACATCGTTACTGTGCACGTCTGCTTCAGGAGAACGCTTGGCATGGGTTTCTTATGGCGGGATGGTTGGCCTATCGTGAAATTACATGGCTAAAGCCGGAATTTTTGTAAAAAATGTCCAGAGGCGAGAGATTTAAAAACACATATTTAAAAATTATTGAAAAGTGTCGTGACCTGTTGGACCCTTCTCCGAAAATGGCCGTGGCAGTTAACGTGTTAAGTATAACTGGGTGCTGTAATTATACATAGGCGTGCGCAGGGTAGTCATAAAATTAATTATATTAATTAATTCTGTTGCTTGGTTCTAAAACGACCAATGTCAAAAATTTCTCAAAAAGTCAAACATTGGCCGTATTATGGTCTGTTTCATCAAGCAAGAGAGTAAATTAAAAATCGCGCAGTGAATATTTTCAAAACAGATTCGAATATTGGATGTGCGAATATACTGCGAAGTTTATTTTATAAAACATAACTATATTCTATACACAAACATATACTATTCAAAACCCGTTGTAAAAATATTTACTGTGCGATTTTTAATTTACTCTCTTGCTTGATGAAACAGACCATAGCAGTTTTAAAAAAATATTTATTTAAAACACACGTCGGCCCTTGTTGCTTAAAGTCTACATTTATCTCATCAGCAATGACAATGGCTTTTTTAGGCCTATTCACATGTACCATTGAGATTTGTGGCAATATTGACGAAAACTGCAAGGTCATTTACGTCAACTGTATTAAAACTGCATGGTATTGTAGTTTTTGTCAATATTAAATAGATTTCAATGATACATGTGAATAGGCCTGATTGGCCCTTTTAGAACCAAGCCACAGAATTATATTATCATTAAGGCTGATTTAGGCATAATTATAACTAACTATACTAAGCCGTTTTAGCCTTTTCATTGGCTAAAAAGAATAATGGCTTCTCACCTGACCAAAAAAACAGAATGGCTTAGTTTGGTTAGTGATGATTATGCCTGAATCAGCCTTAAAGGCTGATTAAATAGTAAATTTACTATTTAATCATTAATAAATTAAATTAACTTACCTGATTTTTCCAGATAAAGTTCCACTTTAATGATTTGGAGTCTTTTCATAAATACGTAGATCCAAATGTTCTACCTCCAGAATATGGTGGAACAAGTGAACTAGATTTCAACGAGAACTTTAAATTATTGTTTGAACAAGATAATACAATTTCTGAAAGCTTTAGAAATAGAAGAGCCCTCATGCTCGCAAATAAAAATTTAATT
Organism: Brachypterus glaber; assembly: GCA_958510825.1. Lineage (NCBI taxonomy): Eukaryota > Metazoa > Arthropoda > Insecta > Coleoptera > Kateretidae > Brachypterus > Brachypterus glaber. The sequence goes on from OY294046.1 coordinate 65,975,541, forward strand.
AATTAGCAAATTGAAAATATAGTATGTAATTAATTTATTAATTAAAATGCAGTTGCTTTGTTGTCAGGTTTATCCAAAAACGAATTTAGATCAATTTATAATCATTTAGAAATAGGCCCATTCCTAAAAAAGTCGTGAAGAACATAATTCTTCGCACGGATTTGAAAGAAAAATATATTCCATAAAAAATCAAGCCGAAAATACTGTAAACTATGGTCTGTTTTTTCAAACAAGATAGTACATTAAAAATCGCACTAAATATTTTTACAACAGGTTTGAATAGTATATGTTTGTGTAAAGAATATAAATTGTTTTATAAAATAAACTACGCAGTATATTTGTACATCCAATATTCGAATCTGTTTTGAAAATATTCACTGTGCGATTTTTAATTTACTATCTTGCTTGATGAAACAGACCATAGTTTTAAAAAAAATACTGTAATATAACATATTGTATTATTAACCCCTTCTGCTCCAGACAGTTTTTCAAGGTATAGGGACCTACACCAGATTAAAATTTATATGGAAAATCACGTATACGAATATCCAACTGTAAATATTGTGGTAAATTTTGCTATACCCAAAAAATATCCGTATGTGGGTACAATGGAGCGGAAGGGGTTAAACGTAGTTACTTACGGTAACATCCAAATGGCTTTAAATAATTTTTTGCACGACCAAGACTAAAACCTAATTTTACGCTTTCATTTTCGGGACTAAACCGTTTTTCTCCCTAGGGAATAAAAATCACGGCAACCTTGATAATAATGAAATATTATACCTACTATGTGCTTTGCTGGTTAAAAAATTAGGTTTGGTGGTGTTTTGTAATAAACTAGCGATTCAAACCAATTTATTTGATTTTAACAAAGAAAACCTTTAAAAATAACATTGTTATAACAATTTATACATAACTTAAAATTTATCATCTTCGTTTATCGTTTATCATTTTTTTGACGTTTCTGTCAACCATATTAAAAAACAATTGAAATCGCGATAGCCATGAAACTGACTTTTCGCAATTTACAGGCATCTTGATTAAATTACGAAAATAAAACAACCGATTTTAGACGCGTGGTTTTTATTTTTAATTTTATCTACCTACCTAAATTATGTTTGGTCCTGCAAAAAATAGTGTATATACCTCAGGACTAAACTTGGCTGTTTTAGTCTCTTGCATTAGCGGGACTAAAACAGCCAGTTTAGTCCCTTGGTATATAAATTATTATTATTATTATTATTATATATATAACTATTTTAGATATTCGATCCCAGAATCTCGAACTTTCAATTTCAGTTTTCTCCGCATTCCTTTGACTGTCACAGACCCGTGTGCACACTAATACCCTCGCAGTTGAAAGTAGTTTTTCCTGATTTGAGTTAAACTTAATTATTTTTTATTTTATTTTTGGAGCTGCTTCAAACTGACAACAAACCAACAACTTTATCGCAATCATGTTTTGTTTGCATCACGCTGTACATAGTGACTTTTTAGTGTAATTACTTAGTGTGCTCCTGCAGGTTTATTTTTTCCTTATCATAACCAGTGCCCGGCGTATTTCCAGTTCAGGTCAATAAAAGGCTTTAATAATTCAGGGAGTTTTGATTTTCGGTTTATTGGGTAGGGTTTAAGGCCGCAAATAAAAAAACAATTTTGCGACGTTGAACTCGATTTGAAACTGTCATTTTTTTAACGTATTTTTCACAAAAAATGGATTTTTCAAAATATCTCAAGATCGGTGCATCCTAGGACAAAAAAAGTTCTATATGAAAATAAAGAAGACGAAATTTACAAAAAAAATTGTTTCATGTATTTTTTTGTAAGACAAGAGAAAATACTTAATTGTTACACTATACGTTTTTAGATTTTTTTTGTCTCGTTAAGGAAGGTTTTTTTATGCTTAATACAATGGTGTTTTTCAATCGAAACTCGGTTTACTCGAGATAATTGGGCAACAATGTGTAAATTATTTTAAAATTTGTAATTTTACGTAAATTAAAAAGAAAGCGCCAGATATATTTTTTTTAATTTTCACCCAAAATGTTTTAAGGGTCATGCCTAATCGACTCATAAAGAACAATTTTGGTTTTTCGAAAAAAACATTTAAAATCTAAAAACGTATAGTGTAACGTTTAAGGCGGTGCCGTGAATTAGCTAGTACAAAAAAATACATAGAACATAAATGTTGTAAATTTGGACAAAAATGTTGTAAATTTGGACCTTTATTTTCATATAGAATGTTTTTTGTCCTAGGATGCAACGATCTTTAGATATTTTGAAAAATCCGTTTTTTGTGAAAAATACGTAAAAAAATGACAGTTCCAAATCGAGTTCAACGTCGTAATTTTTTTTTATTTGCAGCGTTAAACCCTACTCAATAAACCGAAAATTAAAACTCCCTGAATTATTTCCAGGTAAAGCCTCTTTTATTGACGTGAAGACTGGACTATAACTGGAAATACGCCGGGTACTGATTTTAACATATTATAATATTATACCAGTTATAAAAACCAAGTTGTTAAAGCTAAAGGTTAGTTAATTTTCTGTTTAGTTAAATAAATTATGTATATTTTGGGTATAATTTGTTTTCTTTTAATATTAATAAACATTTTGCAATAAAATTAAAACCTAACTTATAAAAAATCATTGAACTAGAATACACTATGACCGAAGGGGCATCCCCATTTTTTGTTGTATAATTTTACCATAACCATCTCTACCTGCATCATAATCAGTCCTATATTCATCACGAACCTTAAATAAAAAAAATTATAAACACCTAATTCAAAGCTAATTTTCAAAATCTGCATACGGCGTTCCGGTATCTACATAAGAATCTGACTATGGGTCATGGTAACGCAGGGTCTACACATTATAGAATTCTATAATCACTTAAAAAATTTCGTTGTATTTTTAATACTGAATGTTATTTGTTAATACATATTTTTTATTTATATCACCACCATTGATAGTTAATACTTTACTTGTGATATTAGATACTGCAATGTGTGCATTGAATACAAAATGTTGTCATACTAACATAGAGACCGTGCTGGTACATTTGGATCCCCACGCAACATGTGTTTATTATTACTGTAACATTTGGTAAATTATATCACAGTTATAGTTTGGTATACTTTAAGTTGTAGTTGTTGTGTTATTGATCTAGTTTAAAGTATGTTACATTATTTAGTAAAATAACAATCGGTAAATAATACCAAAATTTTGATTAGTAATAAATAATACAGAGAAAAGTGAAAAAAGGATCGATTATTTTATCAGTGTGTGTGGTTGCAATCTTTATATAATCAAAATGTTGGTATTGTTTTGAATACTTTAAACTAGATCAGTAATACAACTTAACAACAACTCAAAGTATACCATACTATAAGTGTAATGCTTTACAAAATGTTACAGTAATTTTTACTATAACATGCTAGTATTAATTAACACATGTTGCGTGGGGATTCAAATGTACCAGCACGGTCTCTATGTTAGTATGACAACATTTTGTATACAATACACACATTGCAGTGTTTAATATCACAAGTAAAGTATTAAATACCAATGGAGGCAATATAAATAACAAATATGTATTTACAAATAAAATTTAGTATTAAAATTACAATGACATTTTTTGAGTGATGGTTCTAGAACCATTAACAGCTAAATCCGGAACATTTTTTTGGTAAATAATGTTAAATAAAAGTCCATGATCAACAGAAAATAAATTATATATTTTGTTAAACGATTCCGATAGTATTTTTGAGCTGAATATCTTTAGACTAAATCCCTCTTTTTTCATTTTAAGGAAAATGCTTTCTACAATTTTTATTTTTTTTTTAAGTGCATAGAAAAATCACCATAGAACCTGAAAGCGTTTATCCAACGTCTAACAAAATGTGCAATTTATTTTTATTAATGACCATGGATTCTGCAGAAGTTCACTATTAATTACACAAGCCCACAAAAAAAATTCTCTCTTGAATTCCAATAATAATAATAACCCCTACACGTCAGGATTTTGATATAACCTCAAAAAACACCCTAAAAAATACTGAAACCGCTAAAATCATCTACTGACCCCCCTGTCCCCAAATTGCTAATTCTATAACCCTAGAACCCCATAATCCCCTAACCTCATAATACCATAGCCGCATAACCTCAAAATCCCGTTACCTCATTAAGTAGAAAAATCTAGTTTGGGAAAACAGAACAAAATCTTCAGTTTTTTTTTGTGGAACATAGTCATAGGTAAATAACTCTATAACCCCAAAATCCCCTAACACCCTAATCTCAAAATCCCTTCACTTCGTAACCCCATATACTATATCCCCTTAATCCCGTTATCCTATTCTGTGGAGAAGTCCGGTCAAAAAAATAATGAAGTAGACCTTGATTCATGACTTCACTCATAAAACTCTTATGATTTCGAGAATCGGACTTCTCCACAGAATAGGATGATGGAGTTGTTATAATATATGAGGTTACGGAGTGAAAGGGTTAGGAGGTGTGATGGGATTTTAGGGCTATACAGTTACTTATTCATAACTATCTTCTACAAGAAAATTTCACGTATTGTTCTGTTTTCCCGAACCAGATATTTCTACTTAATGAGGTTACGCGGTTTTGAGGTTATGGAGTAATGGTATTTCGAGGTTAGGGGATTATGGGGGTTACGAAATTACGAATTTGGCGGAAGGGGGTGAAAGTGGTATGGAGTAGATGATTTTAGCGGTTTCAGTAGTTTTTCGAGTGTTTTTTGAGGTTATGTCAAAATCCTGACATGTAAGGGTTAAACGGGTTACGGATTCGGTTTCAGCGGGAAAAATACATAGGATATTGGAATCCAAGACTCACAATTTTTTTTGTGGGCCTGTGTTATTTACCGAAAAAGAGTTTTCTAGATTTAACTGTAAAGGCTTATGTAATTTGTAGACATCTGATACCATGATCCATAGTCAGATTATTCTGTAGAGCTACTTCGTCTCACCAATCCTCCAGGAACGCCGTGTCCAATATATATTCTCAATTTTTACAAGAAATAAATAATGGATTTCTTAAAATTACTCGCATTTATTCACACATTTATTCTTACATTTATTCCTTTACACAGGGTGGCCACTATTTTTCAGAAATACATTTCCCTGACTATTCCCGGTTTTCCAGGCAATTTTTTTGATTTTTCCCTGACCAATAAGCAGGGTCTTACGAAAAACAAACGACTTTTTTAATTTGATTTTCTATTCGAATAGAGTATTTTATTTTATTTATGGATACTAAAATTAGGGTTCTAACACTTTTTTATTAGTTTACTTTAGACAATAATTGAGTAAGTATTTGCTTTCTATTTATTTAATGAAAGTAAAAATAAATAAAATTATAAATAAAAAAAAACAAATACAGCCTTCATAAATCGAAAAAATTATAAACTAATGAAGCCTTCATAAATCGAAAAAAAATATACGAATTTGTAAAACAAGCACAATATTAGCGCCGCAGGCGAAAATTTTTAAAATATGCAAAAAAGTAATTTTTAAACAGTAAACTAAGTCACAAATAAAAAATAAAATATGAATTTATTTTAAAAAACACGAAATAAGCGCCGCAGGCAAAAAAGTAGAAAAAAAAGTCCAAACGAAAGTTATTAAACAAATTAGGCCTTCGCAAATTAAAAAAAAATACATGCATTTGTAAAAAAAGCACAACATTAGGGCCGTAGGCGAAAATTTTAATTAATACATAAAAGAATTCGCAAAAATTTACTATTTTTTTGCTTGTTTTCTACAGCTTTATAGGTAATAACAATTTCGTAGGTGAAAATATTACAAATTATTGCAAAAAAAACTTGTTAAGCAAAATTGGTTTTAAACAGGAAAATCTTTTATAAAGAATAATGTAGGCGCCGCAGACTAAAAATTTTCAATAAATAAGGTTTAAATAGCATAGCATAGCATAGACGGTTTTCCAGAGAGTGGCCACCCTGTTTACATTAAATATTAAACTTTAGATTTCCACTAAAATGGTTATCTCTTAAAACCTGGGTCAAGTGGTCCACCTAGTTTTTGCTGAATTATTTTGCCGTAGCCCCCTCTACCAGAATCATAATCAGTTCTATATTCATCACGTACCTTAAATAATAAAACAAAGAAAAACTAATTTAGTTTTCATTAAAATTTTTTTAAAAAAAAAAAAAAAAATTGAAAATTTACTTACTGAATACTTAAATATTTCTTATAGTTTAGGTAAGTATAATTATAGATTTAAGTCTTAATTATAGTATATTCAACTTCAAGATTCAGTAGAAGTAAATAAAAGAATCGCGCACGCGGCAGCTGGCGCGTGGTTTCATTGGTTAAAACACTCGAATGTTGCGAGAGTAGGGATGTAGAAAATTAAACAGGTCAGTATGTGAGCACTTGCGATGAAGCGTACAATGCATTGCAATGGACCGTTATATAGAAATATTTTGTTTTGAGTCCTACCCTGTCACTAAATCCGTTGTCATGTGCGTTTGTTTACACTTACTGCATTTTGAAGTTGAATATACTATAGTTAAAAAATAAATAAATAAAAAAATACTGCTGCCAACCAAATAATACTTTCCTATATAGGGTAGGTTCATTAAAATCAAAAACAAAAAAAAAAACATAAAAAAAAATCAACAAAAATTTTGTCTTTCAAAAAAAATTCTTTTTCAAAAAAAGTTTCTTTTCTCGTAAAAATAAATTGAAAAAAATATGTTTATGGAAAAAATAGTTTTTACCCCATACCCCAAACCGATTTTTACGAAAAACAATCCCAGCCTAGAACTTTGGACAATCAACCTGTGGTCCAAATTTGAAGTCTTTAGCCCAAAGCGTTCCTGAGTTATCGCGGTCACAAATTTCCCGGACACACAGATCAACAGACAGGATTTTTTGTTACGGAAATCATATTTTTTGTATATAAAAAGTCCAGAAACGTAAAAAAAAACAATAAAAATTTTTCGAATTGTTTTTACTAACGCAAGACTTTCCTTGCGGAAAGTAATATTACCTGTCCCCCTGTTTTGCCTCTTCCATACTGTCTGCCTTCAATAAAACCAGCATCCCAATCAGTTCTTACAATCCGATCATCTAATCTGGTACCATTGATATATCTAAAAAAAAAACAATATGTATAAAATATCTCGGACATATAATTAACGACAAACTTAGTGACAACTCGGATATTAAAAGACATTACAAATCTTTATGTACTCGTGCGAATATGCCAGCAAGAAAATTTACCAAGTGTTCAACAACTGTTAAAAACTTTTAATTAAAACATACTGCTACAATCTCTATTCGGGTGAACTTTGGTGTAACCATACCGGCGCACCATGACGTACCCTGTGTTTTAATGACGCCTTTCGCATCCTGCACCGACTTCCGAGATATAATAGTGCCTCGGAAATGTTTGCGCTTACTCGTGTAGATACTTTGGATGCTCTACGCCGTAAAAAACTATCTAGCTACGTACATTGCTGGAAGTTTTCACCGCTACCAACACCCTGCTTAAAGCCTTAATAGAATCTGACGTCTTCTGGCAATCTCCAGTAATCGCTAACTGGTGCCTCTTATGCTTTACTTAGGTTTTATGTTAATTATTTTTCATGTATATATGCTCTTATTATTTTCACTTGCATTTTTTTTGTATATGATCCTTTAGTGGTCGGAATAAACATATATTATTATTATTCCCAACTTAATTTTTCTCGAAAATGGTATGGGATATTAAAAAAAATCATAAACCGGGTTTTATAGTATCCCTGTACTACAAGTTAAATACCGAATGACGCTCTTATAATAATACCATTGAGGTAGAGTGGGGGAGAGTGCCATTCGACCAGGCTGCGCGTGGACAGTGCCGACAAGGGAGCTTTGTTTAGGAAATTTGAGTTTGCGCAGTTACTTCGACTTTGGTTTTTAAACTAACCTAAAATTTAGTTCACATGTGTTTTTCAAGGAATTAAAGTGGGGGAAGCAGGAACTCTGTCTGACCGAGTGGTTATCTTTGTGTATTTCGAAGTGCGCAAGACCGTTAATACGGAATTTTAGAGAGAGATAGATAGATGCGCGAATCAAAATCGGCACAAGAAATTTAAATGGCTCTGGCACTCTCCCCACACTACCTCAATGAATAATACTCGTTGGCCCTGTGGCGACCTCTATATTTTTTCCCCATGGTAAACGATTTTTTATTTATGAAATTAAAAGATCTTTAAATTGGAATAGATCACTTTCATCTTTCATTCTTTCATCTTTTTTTTTCTGCGCTCATTTGTTTTCTAATTACAGGCTGTCAAAAGTTACTTAATTGTTCCTTATTTTTTAATCATTGCAGATATTAAAAAAGTTTTAAATTTGTTACTTTCAGCTTTATAAATACTAATTAATTTTAATAGGCAAACAATTTAAAAAAGGTCCTAAGCGCCATCTCAACTCTAATTATCCATTATTTAAAAACTGAATTAATTCATTTGTGATTTGTAAGATGCAGGGATGTATTACATTAATTCTTGCATATTCGTTTTGTGCCTTATATATCATTTAACTATGTTTAATAAAATAAATATGTATTTCTTTAAATTTTTTTGATATGCCCTCGTATTATGCTCTTGATATATGTTTGATTGTTACTATAAGTTATTATTTAAATGTCATGTCAAATTCTTGGTAAATATTTCCATGAAAACAGTTTATTGTTGGTTAGGGGTTATTAGTAAAATTAAGCATATAAAAATTTACTTTTATTTAAGAAAGGGAAAGATTAGTCTGTCGCCCAGAACAAATAGGCAAAAATTAATAAAATGCTTGCCTGCATCTTACAAATCACAAATATAGTAATCCAGTTTTTAAATAATGGATAATAAAAGTTGTGATGGCACTTAGCACCTTTTTTAAATTGTTTGCTTATTAAAATTAATTAGTATTTATAAAGCTAAAAGTAATACATTTAAAACTTATTTAGTATATGCAATGGTTAAAAAAATAGGAAAAATTAATTAAGTAAATTTTGACAGCCCATAACTAAAAAACAAATAAGCGCAGAAAAAATAGACATGAAACTAAACTATTCTAATTTAAAGATCTTTTAATTTCATAAATAAAAAGTCGCCACAGGGCCAAGGAGTATTATTATTAAAGCGTCATATGGTATTTAACTTGTAGTATAGGTGAGACTATAAAACAAGATTCCTGAACTTTTTTAATATACCTTACCAATTTCGAATAAAATGACGAGGGCGAGAATTCTGGATCACCCTGTACAATGAATCGAAAAAAGTCTGATTTTTAAATGTCTAAAAACGGCTCGTAAGAGAGCTATGTCTCTTCAAAACGGGTTTCAAAAATTCGATTTTATTTTATTATTATTATTATTATTATTATTAACACATAAGGCAGAGGCAATATGCCTATTATGCTTGATTATTATTACAAATAAAAGAATGTCCAAATATAAAATAAAGAAAGATAAATAAAAAAACTATAACAAAATTAAAAAACATACAAAAATGATTTATGTATTATACATCTTAAGCAAAAAAAAAATAAACATTATTTTGTAACATTTTTAATCTATTCTATATGTTTGTTTTGGTTCTCAAAAATCGCAGTTCTGAGTTGGTTCGGAACAGGCGCAGTTGCGACTGAGCATTGCCCAGTTGCAACTACGCTGGTTCCGAACTGGGATTTTCGAGAATAAAAACAAACCTTATAATGCACAAATCCAAATTATGTGCTTTACATTAAAATATTCCACTGCACTTTTTGTCTGACTGCACATTAAAATAACCCCTGGTTATAAGGTTTACTTGCAACAAGACATTTTAAGTCCAAAAATGTAAAAAAATATATCCATTTCAACCATGGAAGAAAAAATTTTAAAGAAAATTTTAGGAAGTTAGTCTCATCGTTTTTAATGCTTACTATTGCTAATAATAATAATAATAATAATAATAAAAGTTTTAAGAATATTTTTTCCATAAGGATTATAAAAATTATATGAAAATCATAAAAAAAAGACAGTCATCAATGAGAAAATGAAAAAATTCTATTACCTGTCTACATGACCTTGGCTAGCAAAGCATCAGCGAGCGGAAAGAAATCCGTTACCTCTCATTGGATGTTCTGTGACCTCTCCTAGCATAACATGATCCCATAGCAACAAACGAATAACTCTTCTCTCTAGAATAGGCATTTTATTCGTAAAAACTGACAAAAACGTCGGCCAAATAAACATTCTTCTGTCTTACTCGCACATCTTTGTTCTAACAAAGGCAACAATACCAGTTACTGGTAAATGTTATTTTTCAGGCCTGAATATACATACTATTTGTTTACAAACAAACCGAGATGTTGGCGATACTTTATTTTAACGGTATGTGTATTCTAGAAAGAAGCGTTATTAGTTTGTTGTCCCATAGGCGACATTGCCAATATAAAAATTCTGGCCAAAAAACTGGCCAAGGTCATGTGGATAGATAATACATTTTAGTTTTTTTTATATAAATACAATAACCCTATTTTCTAAAAAAAAAAGATTAATTTACATTAAATATGTCTATAAAATGCAATAAAATTATAAAAAGGAAAAAGTAAAACTCTAAAAAATATTTATATAGATGTACTCCGAGGGGTATATCAAACCCCACCTTAAGGGATTTGTCCCAAAATTTCCTCTTAGTGCCGAAGGGTTAATGTTGTAAATGTCAAAAACTTATTTACCTTAGACAATTTTCAGCGTCGGCCCTGGTATAATACTCCACAAAGCAAAATCCACAGGGTGTCTTTTTGTACTTATCGAGTCCCATTATAACTCTTCTAATATCACCGCATTTTGAAAATAATTCGTATAACTGCTCTTCTGTGGTATAAAATGATAAATTTCCTACATAGAGAGTAGTTGCAAACCTTAAAAGCTTGTCTTGCTCAGCTCTAGATCCCTAAAAAGCAAAAAAAATGTAATGTATTTTGAGGTTATTCCACTAGCTTTTGACTTACTTTAAAATGTTGGTCTCTGTAGGAACTTAATTCGATTGAGGGAGAAGTTATGGTCGACATTTTAATCTTCCCTGGATGAAAATATAAAAAGAAGACACTTATTTTGAAATTAAACCAGTCAACAAACATACACCACCAAGCGTCATCAGCACAGTGTGGCCAACCCAATTCGTCAAACCCAAAAAAAAAATACCAATGTGAAGAATAAAATATCCCTATAGGAATTTAAATTATTCAATTCAAACTTGAATAACTTATGTTAAAACTTGAAAAAATATAATATTTAGTACTCTTTTCGTGATAAATTCCTAAAAAATTAATCTTTGTCCCTAAATATTTCGTTTTTAGGTCCCTTTTTTGATTTTAATAAGAACGAAAAACTTCCCTAGTTGCCATGGAAACAGATATAAATAAAGAATTTTGGTAAGGTGCAAAATTGTAAAAGTAAAATATCCAAAATTGAAAATGACAACTTTAGACAGTAGGTAAAAATGTAACACTATACCTTAAGTTATTAAAATATTTTTAGTTACAGAAAAATTAAATGAAACATTAAATTTTCATGATGAATTTGAAATTATGCATCGATGTGAAGATGCAGATGAAAAATATTTTGCCAAAGTTATTGGATCAATAGAAGAAATAATTATGGACGAATATTTCCAAGATATGCAAAAGGAATTTATGGAAAAACATTGGTTAGAGTTTGAAGATATTGAAGAAAATAAGTTGGTTTATACAGATATTTTTACCGAGTATATATCAAAAATTGAGAAGTATATTGAAAAGAAACTTTTAATACATATTCCAGAGTTTTGTATGGCTAGATTTGAAAAGGAATTGCAGTAAGTTACTTAATTTTTCAAGTAAAATAAAAATCGCACAGTGAATATTTTCAAAACAGGTTCGAATATTGGATGTGCGAATATACTGCGTAGTTTATTTTATAAAACATAACTATATTCTATACACAAACATGTACTATTCAAACCTGTTGTAAAAATATTTACTGTGCGATTTTTAATTTACTCTCTTGCTTGATGAAACAGACCATATATTTTTTATAGGAAACTTCTTTTAGGCTTCAAAAACAAGATTTTGATGGAGAAATCTTCGAGATTTTATCAACATTTTATGATTTTAATTCTTTTAAACGAATGTTTTTAGATTATAAAGCTGTAAGTTTTAAAAAATTATAAAAATCTTTGCTAATTTTTAGTTTTTAGGTAAAAGAAGGCAAAATAGCTGATTTTTCTTTGGACATATCAGTTTCAAAACTGAACTTCTCTGGAAATAATTGGTAAATGGATAAAAAAAGTTAATAAGCATATTTAAAAGTATTTTATTCAATTAAACAGTACAAATATATATAAATTAACAAAAATCTAATGCATTAATATTTCCATTTGAACCAGTCGACTGTTTGTATCTCCAGGCATTCTGTATGGAAGCATTCCAGTGAAGTTGGTCAAGGTTTTTGCTTGCTCTCTTAAATGGGCCAGTTGCTGCAAGAGAAACAGTAAGAATAAATAAATACTGCTGGGTCATCCCGCGCCAACTCCATAAAAAATTAAATATTATATAGGGGAAGTCGGGGTTAACTGGGCCACTTTTTTTCATATCGAGTTTTTGAAAAACTTGTAAACAATTTTTAAATATTTTCTATGCCAAAAGGTAGATTATTACTATAGTTAGAACAAATTGGTATTTCAGACAAATATTATTTATATAAAAAAAGTTATTAACGATAAACCAGTTAACCCCGCTGGACCAGTTAACCCCATAGGTCAGGGTTAACTGGACTAATACTCAGGGTTAACTGTTCCACTAACAAAAATGTATTGTATTGTAATTATTGTGAATAAAAACGATTTTAAATAAAATTTAATTCTAAAAAAAATAGTCAACATAACATGTTAAAACTTAGATATATCTCAGGGTTAACTGGTCCGGGGTTAACTGGACATGGCCCAGTTAACCCAGAACTAATTAATATTGACATAAGTGGTCCAGTTAACCCCGAACCAGTTAACCCTGAGTGACACCACTGAATGCAATCATAAAATTTTAATACTTAATAAGATGTTAGAAGGCGGCAATTATGCAGAATAACTAACAAAATACTCAGTATATTAGGTAAAGTATTAGTCTAGATTCTCCTATTAATAATAAAGTATTAATTAAAAAATAAAAGTTACGGTAAATACCTACTTTTTATCGAAAAAAATTAACTTTCTTTACTACAACTTACACGTGGACAACACGTTCCGTCATAATACTTTAAATAATACTGCTAACTAAATATCACTAGAATATACCCTAAGGCGGCAATACTAATAAAAAAAGTTGATAAAATTCAGGTGGACCAGATAACCCTGTGGCCCAGTTAACCCCGACTTCCCCTATTTATTGGGTAAGGTTTTAGTTTTAAATTCATCCAGCATTTCCAAAACTATTGTGGTAAAATACAAAGTCCAGTGTATAGTTTTGAGCCAATATGCAGACTGTGTAATGAGGAGGCGGAAACAGCCTCTCATGTTCTCTTTGACTGCGTGGCTCTACACCGCTGGAGATATCGGCAACCGGGAAATGGTAACCCAGAAGCTATACTCTCCAATGCAAATCTAGTAAACAGCCTAGTAAGCCTGATAAAGAAAACGAAGCTGTTTGACTAGCAAGAGATCCAAGAATAACACAATAGGCCCGCAGTGTTTGAGGTACGAATCCTCATCTTGTTTCTCTTCATCAATCAATCAATCAATCAATCAATTATATTAGCGATTCTATCCCAATAAACACTACATGAAACGTTGAAAGCACCCTGTCAAAACATCGGCACTATTGTACACTAGAGCCATCTAGTTGGCAAATTTCAAACTAGGTGTTTTGTTTAATTTTAAATTCTGTATCTTTAAAACATTATATTCTAGCAAAAAACTATATAACATTTTTTATAGGGCTTAAAAAGAGCTTATATTTAAAATATAATTTTTTAAAATCGGGTTATAAATATGTGAGATATGCTAAAAAAACCTTTTACTGCTTTAAACGCCAATATCTCGAAAACAATGCGTTTTAGGAAAACGTTGTTTCTAACATTTTTAGACCAATTTAAAATTATCTTAATTAACCAAATACAATAATATATGCCTTAATTATAAAAAAACGCTAAAAATAGGAGTTTTACCCTATTTTTACCCCCTTACCCACAATCGTTTAACCCCAAAATCTAATCAGCTCTTCGGAATACGATAAGAAACAATATGCAAAAAACCGCAAGTCGATATCTCATGTAGAAATGGAGTTGGAGTTTACACCCAGACAGACATACGGACGCAAAAATTTTTTTTACTGATTTCGACTCAGAATGGTCTAAAACGTCGAGAAATGTGAAAAAAGCGTGGTCAAAGATTTTGACTTTTTGGCGAAGATTTCAATACATCGGCACTCTTAGTAGCACTAAGTGTCGATGTAAAACACAAACAAGTATATATAAAAAATATAAAAAAAAGTTATACAGTCTTCAAATATTTAATTTAAAGTCCAAACGAAAGTTCTGATCAGAACTTAAAAATCGATTTAAAACCTTGTGTTACTCTCTGATAAAGCCTGATTTATTACACCCCAAATTATTAGGCATTTATTGGTTTTAAATCTTACCTTATCCATTCCTGTGTCTTGATATCTTGGAATATATTCGTTCCCTTTGATTTTTTGATACTGAGAGAAAAGCATATTCATTGTAGCAAGCAATATGTCTGGCATAACTTTACAAACTTCGTCATTTAGATTTTTGAAGCCCTTTACACGTTCGTCTACGTCTGCTGGGTAAAGGGGCACCAATTGCAATTCTGATAAAGTCTGGAAAATTAAAAGGTAATTACAGTGGGTTTTTGGAAAGTTTAGGTTTGACAAAAATGACGAAGAAAACCACACTCTGATCGTGATTCATGATTATTTGGACATTACAAAACCACTTTTTTTAAAATCGAGTTAGCTCGTTTTTGCACTTTTTTTTTCGAAAATCAACATAGCAGGAGTATAAAAAATTGAGTGTTTAAAAATGTTACTTTGTTTCTTATTTTTACAATTTTTTTTTATTTAGGACACCACCAAAATCATTCCAATAGTTTTAAAATTTTTCTTTTAAAGTCCTCTTTTGTGCAATAACCGAGCAAATACAAAATTTTTATAAAGTAATTTTGTGTAACATATGCGTACACGGCTAGGGTTACCAGGTGCTAAATTCGAAATCCCGGTCGTGACCGGTGAAAAATCCAGATATTATACGAAAAGCCCGGTTTTGGTGCACAAATTACCGACATTTTTTATTGACCGCTAGCGGTTAAGAGTTCTTATTATTAGAGTTTTTGACAACACATTTATAATTTTTAAAGTAATTTTTATTATTTTGTACATTTTACTAATATTTATTTTTTTATTACCTATTATAATAATAAATAATGATTAAACTCTAACTGTAAAAAAAAAACATAACTCTAAATAATTAAATTTTAACTTAAAAATAAATACAAGTTAAAGGTGTGTTGAAGAAAAATCCACAACCGCTTTTCTTAAATATTTTTTATAATTGGAATTTGAAAGTAAATTAATTTTATATTTCCCCCAATATTTTTTAAATTCCCTATGTAATGTTTCCCCTGCTTGTTCGGACCAAAAACCCAACCCTTCATTTTTCAAAAAGCTAAATTGATGCTGGAAATGATGTAAAAAGTCTTTTAGTTTATAGTTTATTTTAGTAAAAAAAAAACAATATACCAAGGTAAAAAATACTTTTGCAGCCTCGGATTCTTATATCTCAAGATTCTAAGTATCTCGGGATATACCTAATACACCTCTGCTATAAAAAATGTATTTTCTATAGGTATACCTATTTTATTATGTATTTGTGTAATTAAGTTTTTTTTTGTATTTGCTCGATTATTGCATAAAAGACGACATTAAAAAAAGAATTTTAAAACTATTAGAATAATATTGATGGTATCCTAAATAAAAAAAAAATAGTAAAAATAAAAAACAGAGTAACATATTTAAACGCTCAATTTTTCATATTCCTGCTCATGTTCATTTTCGAAAAAAAGTGCAAAAACGAGCTAACTCGATTTAAAAAAAAGTGGTTTTGTAATGTCCAAACAAGCCTGAATCACGATCACAGTGTGGTTTTCTTTGTCATTTTTGTCAAACCTAAACTTACCAAAAACCCACTGTGTAATATTAAACACCCAGTGTATAAAAGATAGCTTAACAAAACAAGGAAGAACTTTAACACTAAGTTTTGTGTATGAGATTATATAAAATACTGCTGGCAACAAAATAATACTTTCCCCTAGGTTCATTAAAATCAAAAACTACAAAACAAAAATAAAAAACAAATATTTCCAAAAAAAAAACAAAAATTCAATAACGGTTTCTTGTTTCGTAAAACGAAAAATAAATTGAAAAGAATACGTTTTTGAAAAAAATTGTTTTTACCCCCATTTTACCGCAATCCGATTTTTACGAAAAACAATCCCAGCCTAGAATTTTGGGGCGATGTCATTTTTTTGCCCCAAACTTTTTTATCTGTACATTTTTTGACATTTTTTTAATAAATTACAATTCTTTAATTAAAAATACATCCTAAAGCTACTCTATGTAATACCGTAGGTCCAACCGTTCTCGATAAAATTTGAGAAAGGGAAAATTTCACGTTCTGTGCATTCAAAATAGGAACTAAAAATTTCAATACTGCAAGGTTATTCTACATTAAACTGTGAAAAGAGCTCGTATATACAGGGTGTATTTGAAATAGGGTAGGAAATTTTAACAGGTGATTCTACATGATAAAATATGACAAAAAGTTCCTATAAACATATGTCTAAAAATGCGTCATAAGGGAGCTACGCCCCTTTGAAATTGGCTAAAAAAATCGGTTTTAATTTAATAACTCAGGAACCCTTTGAGATATGTTAACGAGGTTTTGCACGTGAATTAATCCTAATAAGGCCCATCTTTGTATGTCATTTTCACGTACTGATTTAAACCAGGGGTGTGCGAAACGGGGGGGCCTTATCAGTTTTTTGTCCCAAACTTTTTTCTGTGTAACTTTTTTGCAATTTTATTTTTGAAATATGATTCCTCAGGTCAAAATACATAAAAAAGGTACTCTTGTTGTAATACTGTAGGATTAACCGTTTTCGATAAAAGTTCTTTTGAAGGTGAAATTTCACGGTTCGAGGACGAAAAATTAAATACTAAAATGTCAAAAACCAAAATTTTAATGATGCAATGTTATTCTACATCAAAAACTAAGAAAAAAAGTTTCCATACATGTAGGTCGAAAAAATGCTTTTAAAGCTACCATAGCCCTTTAAAAATAGTGCATATTTAGGAGACCATAGCTCCATTAGGATTGATTTTTGGAAGTACCTGTATATGAGGTTTTTTTCTTAGTTTTTAATGTATATTCGCCCTGCATCATTAAAATTTTGGTTTTCAACATTTTAGTATTTAATTTATCGTCCTCGAACCGTGGAATTTCACCTTCAAATGAATTTTTCTCGGAAACGGTTAATCCTACAGTATTACAACAAGAGTACCTTTTTTATGTATTTTGACCTGAGGAATCATATTTCAAAAATAAAATTGCAAAAAAGTTACACAGAAAAAAGTTTGGGACAAAAAACTGATAAGCCCCCCCGTTTCGCACACCCCTGGTTGAAATAAGTACATGAAAATAACACATAAAAACGGGCCTTGGTAGGATTAGTTGACGTGCAAAACCTCGTTGATATATCTCAAAGGGTTTCTGAGTTATTAAATAAAAACCGATTTTTTTAGCCACTTTCAAAGGGGCGTAGCTCCCTTATGATGCATTTTTAGACATATGTTTATAGGAACTTTTTGTCATACTTTATCATGTAGAATCACCTGTTAAAATTTCTTACGCTATTTCAATTACACCGTGTATCTAGGTTCAAATATCAGTTTTAAGAGTACTACAGCCTCCTAAAGAATAACACTTTTTAAGGGATCGTAGCTCCCTTAAAAGCAATTTGCGGATATTTGTGTACGGGAATTTTTTTTCATAGTTTCTAGAATTGGCCTACAGTGTTGCAAATTTATTTGACGAATTTTTCAGTTCCTATTTTGGATGAAAATTTTCTCTTTAACTCAAATTTTCTTGAGAACAGTCGGACCTACAGTGTTTTATAAAGAATATCTTTTTTATGTATTTTAAATTACATTTTTTAGATTTTTTTACATTTGGTTTGGTTACCTGAAATTTTAGTTTGCACATTTGTATAAAATCCATTTTTTTCAAAATTTTAACTAAAAATATACCTACCTTTAATGCTGCAGGGTATTGTTGAGAATGATACTGATCAAAAAACACGAGCAACTCCTTTAGCTTAATGAAAGATATCACAGATCTTCCCGATCCAGATTTGTAGCCATCTCTAGAATATCGGTCAGCAAGAATATTAGCTTTTTCCTGAATCCGTTCCCTTAACGAACCAATTTCTCCAGTCAAATGAGCTACTTGTGAAAGCATGGAGCACATTAGTGACATAACTTCTTCTTGCATCTAAAAACAATAATAATTGAATTAAATTAATTTAGCCATGGTCTGTTTTTTCAAGCAAAATAGTAAATTAAAAATCGCACAGTAAATATTTTTACAACAGGTTTGAATAGTATATGTTTGTGTATAGAATATAGTTATGTTTTATAAAATAAACTACGCAGTATACTCGCACATCCAATATTCGAATCTGTTTTGAAAGTATTCACTGTGCGATTTTTAGTTTAGTATCTTGCTTGAAAAACCAGATCATAGATAGGTAGGTTTGTTAGGGTAGGTTGTTAGTTTGAGTGGTTCCGCAGGAGAGTACCGACATACCCACAATTTCAGACCGCAAGAAATTTTCCTAGAAACTGTAAAAACATTTTTGAAATCAAGCCTGCTATACACCAAACATTTGCGCTAACTATGAAACGTCTGTTTCTTAAAGCATGATAGTAATTTAAAAATCGCACAGTGAATATTTTCAAAACAGATTCGAATATTGGATGTGCGAGTATACTGCGTAGTTTATTTTATAAAACATAACTATTTTCTATAAACAAACATATACTATTCAAACCTGTTGTAAAAATATTTACTGTGCGATTTTTAATTTACCATCTTGCTTTAAAAAACAGACCATATTTATGAAATAGATTAAAATTGTTTGACATTAGCTATGACAATTTAAATATTTTTATCCAAATTTTCTAATAAAATAGTTTGTTTAAGGTGCTTTATTCATAAATTGCATAGAAGATACAGTGAATTCTGTTTACAAACGGTTCTGTTTAAAATTATAGTTCTAAAATGTATATAACTTATTCACATGTAAGTATGGTCTGTTTCATCAAGCAAGAAAGTAAACTAAAAATCGCACAGTGAATACTTTCAAAACAGATTCGAATATTGGATGTGCGAGTATACTGCGTAGTTTATTTTATAAAACATAACTATATTCTATACACAAACATATACTATTGAAACCTGTTGTACAAATATTTACTGTGCGATTTTTACTTTACTCTCTTGCTTGATGAAACAGACCATATTTATGAAATAGATTAAAATTGTTTGACATTAGCTATGACAATTTAAATATTTTTATCCAAATTTTCTAATAAAATAGTTTGTTTAAGGTGCTTTATTCATAAATTGCATAGAAGATACAGTGAATTCTGTTTACAAACGGTTCTGTTTAAAATTATAGTTCTAAAATGTATATAACTTATTCACATGTAAGTATGGTCTGTTTCATCAAGCAAGAAAGTAAACTAAAAATCGCACAGTGAATACTTTCAAAACAGATTCGAATATTGGATGTGCGAGTATACTGCGTAGTTTATTTTATAAAACATAACTATATTCTATACACAAACATATACTATTGAAACCTGTTGTACAAATATTTACTGTGCGATTTTTACTTTACTCTCTTGCTTGATGAAACAGACCATATTTATGAAATAGATTAAAATTGTTTGACATTAGCTATGACAATTTAAATATTTTTATCCAAATTTTCTAATAAAATAGTTTGTTTAAGGTGCTTTATTCATAAATTGCATAGAAGATACAGTGAATTCTGTTTACAAACGGTTCTGTTTAAAATTATAGTTCTAAAATGTATATAACTTATTCACATGTAAGTATGGTCTGTTTCATCAAGCAAGAAAGTAAACTAAAAATCGCACAGTGAATACTTTCAAAACAGATTCGAATATTGGATGTGCGAGTATACTGCGTAGTTTATTTTATAAAACATAACTATATTCTATACACAAACATATACTATTGAAACCTGTTGTACAAATATTTACTGTGCGGTTTTTACTTTACTTTCTTGCTTGATGAAACAGACCATAGTAATAATTTTGTATTTCTTTACTAAATAGAATCAGTATTTTAGCAAAACTCATACAATTTCTTATTAACTAATGTATTACCAATGCTGAATGTCCATTAGGGCTAATAATTTATGATTTAAAACCTTGTTCAAAATCTTTTAAAATCTCTTGATGCAGTTTTAGGTAATTTGGTAGATCATTTATAATAATTTAATTCATACCTTATTATTAGCGAGGCTCTGATTTTACGAAATATCTTTTAGTTTAGGAATAAAATAAAGAAAAGCTAAGTTTACCTAAAACGAATACTTAAGTTTAATTAGTTAATCAAAGCAACAATATATTATCAAAATGCACCATTGATTAGCTCTGTACACGGGAAATATAAAATTACACCATTTTAAATTTAATCATCTTCTTAAATAGCGTTTATTCGAAAATATTGAAAAAATTAATTCAAACTGTCATAAATTATTTTCTATTATTGTCAAACTTTCATGTCAAATAGAATAACAATTAAAATGAATAGTATATTCTATAACAAGTATGGAATAGACAATATTCCGCGAGAGCGGGCAGGCGAGTATGACGGTCCCGAGAGCGCGGAATGACTACGTGTTGTAGACTATACTTCTTCTTCGACTGCAAATATGAAACACTGTATGGCTTTAAACTGCAAGGTTAACAACAATGTTTTTTGTGACTCGACATTGAAAATGCAACAAAACACATATTTTTAAATAAAGCAATTAATGTTATTTAATAATTTTATCAAATCAGTACTTAAAAAAGATTTTTATTTAATTTTAGCACATATTTACAAATTATAATGCAAAAATTGAAGGTTATGTCAGATTGTTGTGACAGATATCAGGTTTAAATATTTAACAATAGATGGAGCAGTTTTAATTTTTTGAACTAAATTGATAAAAAAGTGATCAAATATTAAGAAAAACTAATAAACTTTATGTAATTATAACTATAAACTTTAAATTGCATTAAATTATTCAATATTTCGTGGTAAAATATATATATTTTTCCTAATTTTGCTACAGTTTTCTTTACTTACAAGAGATGGCACTACATGTGCTCATTCTAATACTTGATACGGAATATTCATACCGTATCTAGAGCTAGAATGGATTCATTCTGTGTTTGAAAAGTGTGTGTATTTGCTTACATTCTAAAGCAGTCGTAGAAAAAAAATATTTTGTTTAAATTTTCCTTTTGATGTCGCACTTCCGTCCGCCATTTTCGGTCTGAGATTTTGGGTATGTCGGTACTCTGTGTAGTTTGTGGACTACCTACCCACCCTAACAAACCTGCCTATCCAGTGCTCTACTATGATTGTATTTATCATAACCTCTGATCCTTTTTGTGAATGTGGTCAGGAAGAAGATTTAAACCACATATTTTTTGAATGTCCGATAAATGAAGTTCCAAATTTTAATGTATATGAGACTTTTAGAATATTGGGATATAACACACCTTTATGTATTTCGAACATTTTAAGAAATTTAAGTAAATCAGCGCATAAAGTAATAATTAAGTTTTTGGATTTTAATCAAATTAAATTGTAAAGATATTCTAATTTATAATGTGCTGGCTAATTGCTTTGTAGTAAAGGTCATTTAATAAATTTAAAAAAAAATAACCCCTGATTCAGAAGTATTTTTAGAATGTTTGGTCATATATTTACGAGAAAAAAATACGAGAAAATTAAAAATAATTTCCATACATTTTAAAATCTTTTTACGTTTTGACATTTTATTTGACATCTTTGTCGGACTCTTTGATGTCATAATTATTATTAATATTATTGTTGTAAATCTATAAATATACTTACAGAAGCAATATCATAAATGTCAATTGCCTCTTCATATAAACCCTTTTTAACCAAATGTTCAGCAATCATTTCAGCAATACTTTCAGCAGTTATACTTGGTGATGTAAACTGGTCTATAAGCCCTTTCATTCTTATACCATTCCTCTGTACTTTGCCCAAAATTAGATCGTAATCTTTGGTTTCAATACAAAGGTCAGAAACGCACAGTTTGAAAAGATTTTGGCCTTCCAGATTGACGTAATTCCTTAGAATGAAGAAATACTGAATTGCTTCGTTTGGGCAAGTAAGTTCGAATTTACGGACGTAAATCATTATTAGTCGAGCCAAATTTAACCTTCTGGATGGTTTTTCATCCATAGTATCAACAGAAACTGTAAAATAAGTAGAAATGTTTAGAAAATTGACTACTTGGTTAATTATAATTTTCAGTGCGTTAAAAACGTTTTGTTACTGCAGTTTTGCTTTTCCATTTTGAAAATTTTCAAAATTTTGAGAAATCATTGTATTTGTGGAAAAAATTTCAATTTTTTTGAGTATTTTTGCGTTTTATAACGTTTTATGTCGATATAAATCAATTTCCAGCAAAAAAAAATTGTCGCTCGATCGGTCGGTCGGTCGGTCTATCCGGGAAATCTTGTCAACACGATAACTTAAGCTAGAAACTTGAAATTTAGCATACAGGTATGTAACCAAAATTTCTTGCTTGAGATTGTTTTTGGTGAGCATTGGTGTGCGGCAAGGAGGGCTAATGGGGAAAAATACTTTTTTACGAAAAAAACGAAAATTGCTATATAGGGAACGTTCAAGTATTACGTAACGCAAAATGTACCAAAATTCATACACTTTATACCTTGGTTCTCGCGTTATTCAAGGCTGTAGTGATTTCATATTTTGGCTACCCCCCCTAATAGGGGGTGGAGTTAGGTTTTTTTATTATGAGATTCACTTTCAGCAACCTCAAATTTTTACGAAAACTACCACCCGCCCCTCAGGGTCCAAAAGTCCAAACGAGAACCGGGGTATGAAGTGTATGAATTTTGGTACAATTTGCGTTACGTAATACTTGAACGTTCCCATAGGGGTTTTTAAGGTTGCTGAAATTGAATCTGATAATAAAAATCCACCCCTGCGGATAGTTTTAATATATTAAATATATAATATATATTATATATCGATACCCCCAAGCAACAAAGCCGTAACTCATATATTGTCATTTTTCAGGACAGCCAAATTTCTAAAAGATTTTTTTTTTTATTTAAGGGTGGGGAAATTATTGAAGTGGAAAAGGAAGCCATGTGATACATCATTTAAAAGCTTATAAAATTCTCTATTTAATTATATAAGTATTTATTGTTTATTTATTGTTTGTTTCTAATTATATTCAAGTTTAGAATTTCTTATTTTAGTGTTTTTAGGTAAACGTTTGGTTAAAATAGCCTGTAGAGAAACCTGAGTAGTATCACCATGTGTTTCTTTTTTCAAGGCGTGAGTATAACTCAAAATGGGTCTAACTTGAGTTACGTCCTTGTTGCATGGGAGTGTCGATATTATATTTTCGTCAAAATTGGTTTATAGGGGTTTTTGGGGTCGACGAATCTGAATCTGATAATAAAATTTTTCTAATTTCGCCCCCTAAGGGGCGGGTGGTAGTTTTCGTAAAAATTGTTATATTGGACTTTTTGAGGTTGCTGAAAGTGAATCTCATAATAAAAAAAACTCCACCCCCTGAGAGGCGGGGGGTAGTTTTCTTGAAAATTTGCATTTTGGGGGTGTTGAGGTCGCTAAAACTAAATCTTAAAATATATTTTTTTCTAAATCGACCCCCTGAAGGACGGGGAGTAGTTTTTGTGAAAGTTGGTACCTACGTTGGGGTTTTTAAGGTTGCTGAAATTGAATCTGACAATAAAAAATCCATTTCACGCGCGGAGGTGAAAAATGGGAAAGCTCTTTTACTGGGCAGTGTATTTTTAGTTACAGAATCTACTTGAGTTGATGCTCATTTGTTTCTTGTTTAATGATTTGGCAGAATAAATTTAATTCCCTATGTAAGGTTTTTTGCCTCAAAGTTCATTCCGATTTAAGCTATTTCTTACTTTGATTGGGTATAACTGGTCACACTTTGATTTTTTTTTTCTAAAAATTAAAATTAATAGAATAAAATTTATCGGAAAAGTTAAACAACCCAATTTACATAACTTTTCTAATTATAAAGCAGTATAAGAATAATTTTAATAGTACAATACAAAAAACTAACAAAAAATCCAGTACTTACTGTCATTTGCCCTAAAAGGTTTTTGTCAAAAGCTTAACCAAACTTTTAAAATCTCTTGTCAAAATGATATCATGTAAAATTTAAGATTTCAATTCCTCCCTTGATAATAGTTATTTATGGTACTAGTGGGTAAAGTAAGATATTGCCCATGAGAAAATTAACGAGGCGTCAGCCAAGCAGGTTAATTTTCGAGAGGGCAATATCGGTTTACCCATGAGTGCCATACAAGGTTTTATCCAATAAATAGCTTAGGAATTCATATTTTTATTAAAAATTTTAATGACATTTACAAGAAAATAATTTGACAAGTGACAGTTGAGTGGGTAAAATTAATTATCCACCAAATAAAGTAAAAGCCACGCGGGGGTTATTATTGAGTTTATCTATTTAAAATAAAGCTGGTAATTGTCTTATTATCTGTATGTATTGGATAAAACCTATTAATGCTTTTTAAAAAAAAATCGGCAGATATGTCAAAAATTCAAAAGCATAATGAAGAATAAAAATATCACTAACAGTCATTTTTAAACCAAACTTACTCAGATTCTGTGTAAATCTATGCTTAATTTTAATTAAAAATACTGTTTAAGGTTTAAAAATCTTACTCAGTGGCGAACTAGTATCTTGAGGTCCTGCAAGCATATAAAGTTCATTCAGTGCAATCCCCATATGAACACCATGCACTTTGTATTTATCAATACGCGATAAAAATTCAATGGCTGCTTCAAATTGTCCTGTTAAAGCCAGAACTTGGAAATATAGATGGGGCTGGTTGAACGCGTCATAGTGAGCTTCGCCATATTCCTCCAAAATTGTATGCTGAAATGCAAAATTATAGTGAACTAAAGATACAATTATCTCTCCAAATTTTGTTTCATTACAAACTATAGGCTATAGCCGAGAAGCCCGTTATTCTAACCCTAACAACCAAACCAACCTTGTATAATCACGGTAGGCTTTAAAAAAATTTAACTCAAAAATCAAGCACCCCATTTTTTTTAGGGATCGACCGATATTGATTTTTTTCCGATACCGATAATCGGCCGGTACCGATATGGACGTTGCCGATATGCCGATATACAGGGTTATTCAGAAATAAATTCGGGAAATTTAAGAGGTGATTCTACGTTAAAAAAATATGGAAAAAAGTTCCTATAAAGGTTGGTCCGGAAATGAGACCTAAGGGAGCTACGGCTCTTTAAAATTGTAATAAAAATAAGGTTTTTAATTAATAACACTTGTACCCTTTAAGCTATAGCGACGAGCTTTCGCATGTATAAATATTTCAAAATGCAATAAGTTTATGTTAATTTATTTTTTTGAATTTATTCAGAGGCGTGCCTAAATGGACAAAATATGTGAGGCTTGCAACATTTTTGCCCCATGTGTATTTTTTTTTTTTGATTTTTTGTAATAAATATAGATTCCTTCAGTAAAAATACATAAAAATTGTCAATAGTGTAACACTTTAGGAGCAACCGTTTTCAAGAAAAATGTAATTAAGAGGAAGTAACATTTTGAGTCAGTAAAAATGTTACTTTCCAAAAAGCTATACTTCATTTATTATTAAATTTAGGTGTTTTGGTGAAAAATACTTTTTTGCTTAGTTTTAAGTGAAGAATCGCCCTGCAGCATTAAAATTTTATTGGTTCTTTTTTGTTCCCCATTCAATATGTCCATCTTCGAAGGGCCAAAGCTCCCTTCCAGACCAACCTTTTAGGATTTTTTTTTCTTATTTTTTAACGTAGAATCACCTCTTAAATTTCTCAAACTTATTTCTGAATAACCCTGTATATCGGCATATTAAATATGAATAAAACAGTGATTAAAAAAATGTTGGTTAGATACGTGTAAGCGTAAATTTTTAAAAATGGGATATAATAAAAAGTAAAATACATTTATTAAGACCAGGCAATATAATATTCAGAGCGGTCCAAAGGTCACCTCGCTTAACTTTTGAACGTGGAGATATCTGTTTTAAATTTAAAGCATTTAAATAAAACTCAAACTATCTTTTTGGATATATTTGATATTTTCAGCTTTTAAAATGTGGGCATGGGAGCATAAGGGGCTTTTTTTTTCATTAAAAATGAACTAATGAAAAAATCAATGACTAATCTTTGGCTTTAATTCTCTGTTCGAAAACACCGAAAATCCATCGTCGAAACGTCACAGCAAAATTAGATAACAATTTTAGTCAGATCCAGAGCCCTATTCCCCAAAAACAAAAAACTTAAATTATTTTGAAAACCATACATGTATAGTAGGTATGTATGTAGTAGCGTTTTCTCTTTTTTATCACAGATGAACTTTAACTGTATAATAAGATAAATATAGCTACATTATTATGTAAAATAATTACCTGAAGGTCTCCATATTTGATATAATCATCCTTATCATAATCCACTCTAACCAAACTCAATTTCAACCACAAATAATCATCAGCGGTCCTGGCAACTTCAGAATGTTCATCAGTAACATCACAGCATCCCATAACCGCCCAAATTATCCTTTTAAACGGATCAGTCTCGTTTCTGATATATCTTCTATAGGACAATCTTAAAATATCCTCCAGTCTTGAGATTTCTGCGGTATTTGGGCTATTATTCAATTTCGCTTCCAACAGGGATACTAGTTCATGAAATTCGGAACAGTTGCTTTTGCGGATGCAATATATAGCTGCGACAATATCTCCGGACCTTAAGCAGTAATATACCATTGGCCATAAAGGGCGGCCATCAATACAGCCATCTTTTAGGCCTAAATATTCGCCTTGTAATCGGAGTCCTACATAGCTTCGAACTAAGGGATATGTTCCTGGAACTCCTCCACGGGCTGCTTGAGATAGATTTTCGTTTATTATGTTGGACATGTAAGTTTTGTAACGGTCTTCTAAATATTTCTTTCCTTGTTGAACTAAAGCTGTTAAGATTGCTTTTGTATTTCTAGTTGCAATGACGTCATCAGACTGCGGAAATGGGGGGAGTTGGACCATGTATTTGATTATTTCCCACATTTCTTTAACTTTCTGAAAAAAAAATTATGAATATTTCAAACAAAATACTGTATAACAGCTTTGTTAATATCACAAGTTTACACGGTTTTTGAGCAGCTGAAAGCAGTTTTTTGGTAACTTTTGGCGCTGATTACAAATCCGCAATCCGTTTTTTGCTATTAGGCCAGGTTTCTTAGATAAATGAATGAGACATTAAAACCAAAAATCATTACTTTATTTGGAAAAATACCAAAAATCTAAAATGAAGTGCAGTGGAGCTACGTCGTTTGTAATTTTTTAGGTCTGACTCATAAGAGACCATCAATAATCGCTCAGCATAGCTTCATCCCAAAAACCTTTGTAATTTTTCTCAATTCTTTGTGAATCTTGGTGTAGTCGTTCTCCTTTGTCGTCGCTAGTTTGTCCTAAGTTGTCGGGGAAGAAATCCATATGGGAATGAAGCGGCAACAAAAAAAGTCATCGTGTTCACGCCGCCATTTTGAAAAAAGTTCAGATGAATAAAAAAGGAATTTTTTTTTTGTAAACTTCAAAATATATATTTTATGTATAAGAAAGCCCTACAATAAAATATAACTTTTTTATACAAAAAAAAAAATGTTCTAAAAAAAGGTTGATTCCACCAAAAACCCCCCTTAAGAATTACCGCAAAATGGGTGTCCAAATGTCGTTGAAAATCCATTTTCTTCATTCTCATCTGGATTTCTTCCCTGGCAACTTAGAAGAAACTAGCGACAACAAAGGAGAACGACTACACCAAGATTTACAAAAATTGAGAAAAATTACAAAGGTTTTTGGAATGAAGGTATGCTGAGCGATTATTTTTGGTCTTTTGGATTCGTAATCAGCGCCAAAAGTTACTTAAAAAAAACTTTTGTCTGCTCAGGTCCAAAAATTTATCGAAATTTGTAAACCTGTGTAGTGATCGAGTTATTATACAGCCTGTTCCAGAACTCGCGTACAGAAATTTGAGAGTAGATTAAAAACCCTCTGGAAAATATGAAAAAATTAAAAAAAACAATTCATCTTCAATACTAATTAAAAAGGAAGCTATTTAATCTGACCAATCCTGTTGCTGATGTTAAATTACCTACAAATTAGTTTTTCCCTACTTATTAGTATCTATGGTTGCATTTTAATTGTTGACGCGTGCATTGGTTGAGACTTTCAACTTTATAATCTTTTTAGGTTATTATATTTTGACAAAACCGACAGTGGCTATCAAATATTCTATTTTTATAGGGTCACTCCATCCAGCGGTGTTTTTTTGACATTAATAAATATTTATGTCACATCAATCAACATGTCAACCTACAAAATATGTACCTGCAATAATTAAATGTGCTTCCATAGCTACAAATTCAACTTTTAAAGGTAATTTAACATCAGAAACAGTATTGGTCCTCTTAAAGTGTTCTTATTTTTGAATTGAACGAAGATGGATTTTTTTTACATTTTTTTTCAGAGGGTTTTTAATATACCCTCAAATTTCTGTACGCGAGTTCTGGAACAGGCTGTATATTGTTTTTTTTTAATCGGTTACTTTACTTACTACATCTTTAAATTCATCAGCAACAGAAGTGAAAACATTCACAAGATTAGGCTTGCATAGGCCTCTAGTTATGATACTATTATACTCCATAATTTTGTTAACATATATTGATTCAACTGGACCCAAGTTTGGTGATGTTCCAATTGATTTTTTGTGCATAATACTCAAGTTTTTTCCACAATCTATCATAGCCCCACCTTGGCCACCCATAGCATGAAGAATCTTCCTTTTTTGTTGTTTCCACTCACCAGCTTGGTGCTCCCAGGAATGACTGTAAGCTGCTTTAAGCATCTAAAAAATATAAATAAAGTTTTTTTTTGTTTGTTTTTAGTTTTTTTTACCATCTTTCCAAAGAACTATACTTAGCCAGTTTCTAAAATAACTACTCAACATATTTTTGAATTTTGTGTATTTTTACTTCAAATTCAATTTCATTTATTTCTCCTTCATTATTTCTAACATGATCAAAAGTAATACAAAAATATTTCCTTAACTAGGTGCTATTAATTTATATTTCCTAAACTATTAGGTTATTAAGAAAAAGAACAAAAAAAAAGACTAATCGGCTCTAAAATGTTTGGACTGAGTCTTATAAAGATAGCATTATGGAATTTCCAGAAGAAAATGGGTGTAAATTTATATCTAAATACATATAATAAATAAAATGAGTAAATAAGTGTACCTATATTAGGGAGCGTTCAAGTATTACGTAACGCAAAATTTGGCCATTTTTTACCCCCACCCCCCCCCCATGTAACGCGTCGTAACATTTTCGAGACCCCCCCCCCTATTTGTTACGTAACATTTTACAAAAAGTAAAATTAAATGAAAGGAAATTTTGGTTTATGGTTTAAACCGGTTTTTAACCGGTTATTGTTTCCGTATTTTAACCCAAAACCGGTCTGATGTAATTTCCGAAATCGATTAACCGAAAACCGGTTATTGGCTATGGTTTTCCATCTCTAATTGTTTTTGTTTAAAGGATTTAATTAACTGTTAACCACGCCGTGTGCAATAAAATTTGCAAGGAATCCGTCTCTTTAAGCCTAAATCATTGTTAAAAACGTGATCCAATAAACATTTTTTAAGTTTATAATTTTTTAAGTGTTACGAAACATTTTTAATGACACCCACCCGCCGTCTGTAACGCGGTGTAACGTTTTCGAGACCCCCCCCCCCAAGCGCGTTACGTAATACTTGAACGCTCCCTTATGAAGGATACGATGGTTTTATTTGTTGCATGCAAAAGCTAGAATTTTCATAGCTTCCCTCAAAAATTTAAAGATTAAAATGGATGTTCTAGGATTATGGTTGTTTAGCATCTCATCTATGTTTTTGCCCAGAACTTTGTTTAACCATGCTGATCAAATGCTTCTATATAGAGGACATTCAAACAGTAGGTGGCCTATTGTTTCTGTTTTAAATAAGGAGCATACAGAGCAAAGTTCTGTTTGTTACATCGGCTATTAGTGCTACTAAGAGTGCCGATGTATTGAAATCTTTGCCGAAAAGTCAAAATCTTTGACCACGTTTTTTTCATATTTCTCGACGTTTTAGACCATTCTGGGTCGAAATCAGTAAAAAAATTTTTTGCGTCCGTCTGTCTGTCTGGGTGTAAACTCTAACTCCATTTCTACATGAGATATCGACTTACGGTTTTTTGCATATTGTTTCTTATTGTATTCCGAAGAGTTGATTAGATTTTGGGGGTAAACGATTTGGGGTAAGGGGGTAAAAATAGGGTAAAACTCCTATTATTAGCGTTTTTAGTTTATAATTAAGGCAATTTTTTTTTATTTATTTATTTTATTTTTTTTTATTTATTTTTTTTTTAGTTACACAGTATCATGGAGAGCCCCAAATAAGCTTATTGCTTGTGCTAGGGGCTCCCCATTAATTTTGACAAATATAATCCAAAATCTCAGCAGTCTTCCAATTCATGTGGACTTGCAAAAAATGTGGTACTCCATTTCTATAGTACTATATCTTCTTCACTGGGATATTGGTAACGATTTTTCTTTCTTTTAGACAAGTCAAGTTAAAATTTTGATAAAAATATAATTTACAAAAATACAATTGACTGACGTTACTTTGGCATTTTGACATATTATTGCATTTGGTTAATTTAGCACTTATATAAAAGATAATTTTAAATTGGTCAAGAAATGTTATAAACAACATTTTCCTAAAACGCATTGTTTTCGAGATATTGGCGTTTAAAGCAGTAAAAGGTTTTTTTAGCATATTTATAACCCGATTTCAAAAAACTATATTTTAAATAAAAGCTCTTTTTAAGCCCTATAAAAAATGTTAAATACAGTTTTTTGCTAGAATATAATGTTTTAAAGATACAGAATTTAAAATCAAACAAAACACCTAGTTTGAAATTTGCAAACTAGATGGCTCTAGTGTACAATAGTGCCGATGTTTTGACAGGGTGCTTGCAACGTTTCATCTAGTTTAATATTATAACTTACATTATTTAAATAGAGTTAAGGGTTATTAATATTGTGCTGTGAGATGCATTGCTTTATTTGCATATTTAGATTATTATACAGGATTGACTTTCGGAGAGTTATAAAAAATGATGCTTTTGATATCAAAAATTTATAATTGGTACAATAAGTACTCAAAAGCACCTTATTCCAATCCAAAAACTTTAATTTTGATTCTGTACCAGCTAAAATACCGTATATATCTCTTGTTGTTAAATGCAAATAATCAAAATTTAAGCTGTAGTGTATTTTTACTTACATCATTATAGCCATTATCAAAGGCAGTTAAAATTCTATTTCTGATCTCATTCTCCAATAAGCTTGATATATCTAAATCCTCAATAGGTTCGATTGGTTCAAAAGTGCGTTTAGTGCTTATTGATTCAAGCTTTTGAACAATTTTAGGCAAATCAATGCCTTTTGACCCAAGTAACAAATTCCTAAAAGTTAAAATATAGTTATTTATGGTACTAGTGGGTAAAGTAAGATATTGCCCATGAGAAAATTAACCTTGTCAGCCAAGCAGGTTAATTTTTGAGAGGGCAATATCGGTTTACCCATGAGTGCCATACAAGGTTTTATCCAATAAATAGCTTAGGAATTCATATTTTTATTAAAAATTTTAATGACATTTACAAGAAAATAATTTGACAAGTGACAGTTGAGTGGGTAAAATAAATAATTATCCACTCAACAAAGTAAAAGCCACGCGGGGGTTATTATTGAGTTTATCTATTTAAAATAAAGCTGGTAATTGTCTCATTATCTGTATGTATTGGATAAAGTATTTTTATCACAGAAAATAGAAATAGGTGTTAAACCAGTTTTACAGGAAATACACTTACGCTTGTATATCTTTAGCTCCAGTTTGAGCTACTTTTGTGTACAAATCATTTGATGCTTCTAAAACTTGTCTTAAGGATCGGTCAACTTTTGGAAGTTCAGTTGTTCCTTCTATGTCTGTATTTAACTTTTCTGCTTCTTGTAGAAGCTCTGAGAAGTCAGACATGATAAAAGACAAGTTTAAACTGCAAAAAAATAAATAATTTTAACGTTTTATACGGTTTTATAATTATTTATAGGTTATGTTTACAAAAACTAAATTAAAAAAGCTTAAACAATGTTTGAGAGTTATATTACCTTATTGTATTAATTAATATGTATTAATGTAAGTAAAAATTACATTAAAAACATAAGAAAACACGGGGAAAACACGGAAAACACAAATTTAACTGCGGCGCCACTTTTATATTGAAAACTACAAGGCACGTTTTTATTAGTTTGGTTATTTTCCGGTTTAGGCAACGACCAGTGCATCGTTTTGGTTAACTACCACAAAATAAATTATCTGCATGTGTTTTCAAAAAGGTACCGGTTAACTTTTTGTTTTCAAGTGATTTCCTTTATTTTTCAGGAAATATTATTCAAGAAAACTTGAAAATCTCGATATAAAAACAAGAGATTGAAATTTAAAGTAAATCAATCAAGGAATTTTATACTAAATTTTATATATTTGTTTGTACTTTTTTTTAGCTTTCAGGTGGTTTTATTTTTTTTCTATGCCCCACGCTCTTCATATACGTATCAATTACAAACAACGCACGATCTAATATCGGCCTGGCAAATCTCTTCGCATAAAAAGCAAAACCAAGATTCGGAACTCTCTGGTTTCGTCTTTACTTTCTTTTCTTGTTGATTGTTGTTTTTGTATTTGTTTGTCAACTACTTCGCATGGCAATATTAAGAACACAGCTACTTAGATAACAATCGCAAAAACTACCTTTTTACCTTTATTGAGTAAAAACAAAATGGGCCAAGAAAGTGCATGTTTCTGCCTACCTTATTACTTTCTTGCCCTGCAATAATCGATGCTACCCAGCTTGCGACAGTCAGCACAATTTTACTGGTTTTTATAGTGGAAGAGCATGAAACACGAACTGCGTTGTAGAGTACGCCATTAAAATATAGATTTTAAAGTGCCAAATAATGGCACTTTTTAAAGTGCCAAGTAATGACACTTTAAAATCTATTTTTTTTGTTGTACCAACAATATTTTACAATGATATATTTTTCTTTCTATATAAAAAAAACTGTTTAAAAAATATATTTAAAAGAAAGAAAGACCCTTAAAATTTATATAGATAAACGTAGAAAACCCTTTCGTGTCAAGGCGCTCTTTATTGCCTCGTTCGTTTTATCGATAATTCGCATCGCAGGATAAATTTTCCTTGCGTGGGCGAAATACAGTCCACTCCACCTATTTATTCATTTGAAAATCGAGTAAGTAGGCCGATCGTGCAAAAAAAACAGCTCCGTGAACGAAATACAACTGTACAGTCGGTAAAAAACGTTTGTATCCAGTTTTTTTATGTGTGTTGTCAAACAAAAATCAGCTGTTTTATGTAAGCGTAAATAATCGATTTTGTGTTTGTTATTTTTGAAATATGGTTAACACTTGTTACAGCGAGAGATGGGGTAGAAAAAAATACAAATCTGCGGAAGGAAAGTGTTTGTCAGTAAGGAAAGGATGTGTTGCCTCTGTTTCAACGGCTCTAGGTAAGTTGTCTATATAGATGAGAAAATAGTTATTTATAGCTATTTATTGGATAAAACCTTGTACGGTACTAGTGGGTAAAGTAAGATATTGCCCATGAGAAAATTACCTGCGAGGCGTCAGCCAAGCAGGTTAATTTTTGAGAGGGCAATATCGGTTTACCCATGAGTGCCATACAAGGTTTTATCCAATAAATAGCTTAGGAATTCATATTTTCATTAAAAATTTTAATGACATTTACAAGAAAATAATTTGACAAGTGACAGTTGAGTGGGCAAAATAAATAAATATCCACTCAATAAAGTAAAAGCCACGCGGGGGTTATTATTGAGTTTATCCATTTAAAATAAATTACCAGTCTTATTATCTGTATGTATTGGATAAATATATAATTTTACCTCTAGGGTGCACAGTAGGGTGCCCAGGACCTACAGAATTGTTTGGGTCCCCACAAAATTGTCCCTTTAGGTGTTTTTTAAGGATATAAAAATTTTTATATTAAACGTTTATGGAAAAAAAAAGTGTTTCTGGATAATAAAGGAATATTAAAGGGATTTTTTTATGGGGTAAAAATGATAAAAATTGACACATGAGGTTAAAAAAGGCTAGAAAAGTGTGCACATAGAATTTTTTCCAGAGTCCTTTTTTTCTAGGGTATTCTTCAATATGTCCGAATTCAGGGTTTATATTTACTTTTTTGAAAAAAAGTACAGGGTATCGAAAAAATAATTAAATATCTCAATAAAAGTTAAAGAAATGCATTAAATTGCAATCAAATATAAATTTTGTAGCAAATAAATAAAAAATGTTTAAAAAATGCCTTTTGGTATTTTAAAAAAAGTTTTTTTTCTTAAAAAAGTTTAGGACGTTTATTTTTAATAATCTGAAAAAAAATACGCAACACCCATGGGTTATAACTGCAGTTATAAAAATAAACACATTTCAAAGAAATTTGTACAATGTATGTATGTATGTATGTATGTATGTATGTATGTATGTATGTATAATGTATATTGTACATTGTTGGCACCCCCCATAACAGAGCCCCCCTTTGTTATTTACTTTTCCCTTATCTAAGCATTGTCTATTTTTCTATATAAGCAAATTGCTCTCGTGTCAATAGAACAGTTTGAATCTAGCCATCATAGAGCACGTTACTCTGTCAGTTTATTTTAAAGTTGTAATTAAAGTTGTAATAACCAACCAAGTGACTTATTTACCTAAATCTACCAAATAAATAACTTTCTAAACTAAATAAAAACCTGTTGACTTACAAGTTGGTAACTTATAACCTGGTGTCAGAAAAACCTTTTTAAAAACTTTGTCTGTGTGTCGAGGCATACAACATAAATTGGTGTCAGAAGTGGGATACATCCGAGTTAAAAGTGACATTTTGACGTGAGTTTCAACTCTTTACGGTGAAGAAGCCACATCACGCCTTTCTCCTTTCTCCTGATTGTTTGGTGAAGTGAAGGTCGACTGGAACGAGGACGCATAGCTATCCGACGACTTCCAACAGTGGATTAATTTACATCGCTAAACGTAATTTTGGTAAGTCAATTTTTCAAGTTTTTCTTTTGGTATAAGAAAGTTCTAATTCCAATTCCAATTCCTATTCAAATTGCATCAATAAACTGATATTCAAACTCGAAATAAGTCACGATAACTCAAAATAATATTACAAATTCAAAGTCTAATTCCAAATCTACAAACTCTCTTAAATCTACAAACTCTCTTAAATCTACAAACTCTCTTAAATCTACTAAATCAAGATGTCACAAGACAACTTAAACTTATATCAAGATTCAAAAGAATATC
The DNA here is from genome assembly GCA_958510825.1 of Brachypterus glaber. Taxonomy (NCBI): domain Eukaryota; kingdom Metazoa; phylum Arthropoda; class Insecta; order Coleoptera; family Kateretidae; genus Brachypterus; species Brachypterus glaber. The sequence continues at coordinate 66,011,535 of OY294046.1, forward strand.
ATCCTGGTGGTTCACAAAAACCACTTGATTCTCAAATTCAAGATACTAATCTTAATCAAACTCAATACACAGATGAAGAATCTGTTAACTCCGTTAGGAGGCAACCAATAGAATTACCATTAACAGTTCTATTTAAATTTATACAGCCATTTGCAGGTGATCGATTACAGTTGAGTACTTTCATTCAAAATACCAATAGTGCATTTTCCTTAGCGACGGAAAATCAAACCGATAGTCTATTTTTATATATAGTATCAGACAAGGGTATAAAACCTAATCCAGAAAAAGTAGAAGCAATAACAAAAATTTAACCTCCCAAAACTCAAAGAGAAATAAAAATATTTTTAGGACTAGTCAACTATTATCGTAAATTCATTAAAGACTTTTCCTCTATCGCAAAACCCCTTACTTCTTTATTAAAAAAGGACACAAAATTTGTATGGACAAATAAATGTCAAGAATCCTTCGAATATTTAAAAACTATTTGTAATGTACCGACGCGCATGCGTCAAAACCGCTAAGTCAAGTCGGCACGCGGCGCACGCCAGTTCGAGCTTCCGCCTTAGTAAGCTATGTTATATGTATTCCCGGATAACTATATGTCGGCAATAAACTGTGATATTAGGATAACTAATTGTGTTAATGTATCGCATTAAAAACCCTCTCACCTCTACCCTGTCCATAAACATTACATGGCGACAGGATTGTGAGATTAAAACAAAAAAAAAGTTTTGTGAACCTCGCGCATAACCAGCAAGATGGCTTCCGCGTTATCTTCGAAGATGGACGAGTTCAATTGTGAGGAAATCGATTGGGAAATCTACAGCGAACGGTTGCAGCATCATTTCAACGCTTTCTCCGTAAAAAATGAGGTACGTGTACCTATGTTGCTAAGTTTAATGGGAACGAAAACCTATAAACTATGCCGCGATCTGTGTTTTCCGGACAAACCAAGTGACAAATCCTTTGAACAGTTGAACGAGTTATTGTTGGAACATTTTAATAAAAAAGTTTCGGTTTGGAAAGAACGAACTAAATTTATGGATATTTCTCAGGGTGACGGTGAGAAAATTAGCGATTATTACGCACGTTTGTGTGGAGCCGCCAGCGAATGCAATTTCGGCGGTAATCTAAAGGACATTTTGAAAATAAAATTCATTACGGGGATGAGAAAAGGAAAGACATATGATAGAATAGCGGAAGAGAAAGAAGACACTAGCCTGACGAAAATTCTGGAAATTGCAAAGTCAAAAGAGAGGCAGCATGATGACGAAGTAAATATTAACTACGTGAGCAGGCGCAGGTTTGATTCGACGAATAAGCGACGAGATTACGGTCACGTGGTACCAACGTCAGCAGCGAGACCAACCGGCAACGTACACGGCTCGACAAGGCCAGCGAAAGCGTACGACGATAACCGGACGGAACCGAAGCATCAGTTTGACAAGAGGACAAACATGGCTGTCCAAAACAATAACTTCAACAACAAACGCAAGTTTAACAAATTTTCGTGCAAAATTTGTGGTTCAAAAGGGCATCAGGCCAAGCGATGTTGGAAGAAAAAATTTAATTACGTAGAGAATGGTCAGGAAGATGATTCTAGTGGAAATTCTAGCGAAAACAACGAAGGAATGTGGTATTTGGGCACGGACTTATGTAATGTTGACAATGTTTGTAACAATGTGAGTGTTAATCAATGTAAACAGGTAAATAACGAGACAGGTATTAATAGGTTTAAAGTGGATGTAACTATTGACAAAAAAATTCATAATTTTCATATAGATACGGGGGCGAGTATAAGTGCTATCCCGATCGACGTTTATAACAAGAAATTTGGTAAATATAAGCTAAAATTTGACAATTTGACCTTAAGGTCATACAATAACACTGTTTTTAAACCGGTGGGATATTTTTATGTCAATATAACTTTTGAAAACAAATGTAAAAATATAAAATTGTATGTTGTAGATAAAGCTGGATGTTGCATCTTGGGACGAAACTGGCTGGATGAATTCCATGTATGTCTAGGATCAGTGAATCATGTTTCGTCAGCATCATCTACGGCAAAACCCGAGTCCATTATAGCAGATTTTCCGGAGGTATTCAGTGGTAAACTAGGCAAATTTAAGCACGCAAAAATCAAGCTTCATTTGAAGAAAGATGCGGTTCCTGTTTTTGTCAAAGCACGCAACGTCCCACTAGCTTATAGAAAAAAGCTTGACGAAGAACTTTCAAGGCTAGAAGCTGAGGGAGTCATATCAAAAACGTCAACAACAGAGTGGAGTACGGCTTTAGTTTGTGTGATGAAGGCATCAGGTGAACTACGTTTATGCGCTGACTATAAAACCACGGTAAATAAATCCCTAGCAGAAATGCAATACCCATTACCTAGACACGAGGAAATTTTTTCAAAATTGTCAGGGGGAAAAAAGTTTTCCAAACTCGATATGAACAGAGCGTATTTGCAATTCGAGGTCGATGATGAGGCCAGTAAGATATTAACCTGGAATAGTCACAGGGGGCTTTATAGGGTCCATCGCTTGCCCTTCGGTATAAAAATAGCGTCTTTTGCTTTCCAAAAAAATATAGAATCTTTGCTTTGCGATATAGAGGGGGTAGCCGTCTTCCTCGATGATATTATTATCACAGGAAAAAACGACGAGGACCATAAAAAAAACCTTTACAAAGTACTCGACAGGTTCAGGGAGGCAGGGCTCACTTTAAAAAAAGAGAAATGTAAATTTTTTAGTGACAATTTAGAATTTTTAGGACATAAAATTGACAAAGAGGGCATTTCGAAAAGTAAAAAAAAGGTAGAAGCTATTTTAAAAGCACCTAGCCCAACGAATTTAACGGAGACCAGAGCATTTTTGGGGTTAATTCAATATTATGGAAAATTCATACCCAACTCTGTGAGCATATTAAAGCCTATTTATGACCTATTAAAAAAAGATAAAAAATTCAATTGGAATAAAGAATGCGAAAAAAGTTTCGAGACGGTAAAAAAGATAATTACATCAGATTCGGTACTTGTTCATTTCAATCCCGAGCATCCCGTAATTCTTACCGTAGACGCGAGTGAAAAAGGAATCGCTGCCTGTTTGGCGCATTTAATTAGGGGGACGGAAAGGCCTATAGCGTTCATTTCAAGAACCTTACAAAAAAGCGAAGCTTTATACCCCATTGTTCACTTAGAAGCGTTAAGTATATATTATGCGTTGCAAAAGTTTTATCCCTATCTCCAAGGTTTAAAATTTACCATAAAATGCGATGCAAAAACAGTCGTAGGCATGTTTAGACACGACAAGAAATTACCTGTAATGTACGCGAACAGATTACAGAGATATGCAGCTTTCTTATCAAATTTTGATTACGAAATAAAACATGTGAGCGGAAAATCTAACTTAGTTTCAGATTTTCTAAGCCGACTACCAGTAAAAATAGCAAAAGAAGAAGAGGATAAAGGAGAATATCTAAACTTCACCGAGCAGATTGAAGAATGGCCCTTGAATAATCAAAAGGTGAGAGAAGAAACAGAAAAAGACGAAAACAAGAAATAATAGAATATGTGAAGAAAAATAAATGGCCAACAAATATCAGGGAGGAACTTAAAAATTATAAAAACAGAAGAGATGAATTGGTGGTGGAAAACGGAATTTTAATGGTTGGCTATAGAATAGTCATTCCAACGACTTTAAGAAGACAATTATTGGAAGAAATCCACAGTCACCATTTTGGGATTGTTAAATCTAAAAATCTCGCAAGATCTTACTTGTATTGGCCAAGTCTGGACAAGGATATTGAAAAAACCTGTAAAAGCTGCGAATATTGCCTTCAAAATAGTAAGTTACCACCAAAAAGCATACTTACACCATGGAAAATAGAAAAAAAACCATGGAGTAAAATAAATATGGATTACCTAGGCCCAATCAATAACCAGAGATTTTTGATTGTCACAGATAGTTTTTCTAAGTGGGTCGAAGTTTTTCCAGTGAAAACTATGACGTCACTAGAAACCGAAGAAAAATTAAAGGAATTGGTATCAAGATTTGGATTTCCAGTCAAGGTCACGTCAGACCAGGGTACCCAATTTATGGCCGAGAATGTGCAGAAGTTTTTCAGACGAAACGGAATAGAGCACATAACATCACCAGTAGCAAATCCCGCCAGCAACGGCGCCGCTGAAAATAGCGTGGGAACTTTCAAAAGAAACCTAAAGACGAGACTTTTGGATCCGAAAAACAAAGGTAAATCTCTAAATATGATCGTTTCTGAGTATTTATTCTCATACAGAATAACCCCACACTGTGGAACCAAAGAAACCCCAGCAAAATTAATGCTAGGACGAGAATTACAATCAAGGTTAGATTTACTGAGGGAAAAACCAGGACCAAATATGGTAGAAAACAATATAACAACAATAAATCACCAAAAAGAACAAGAAAGACAAAAAAAATATCATAAAGGGAGAATCAGAAACTTAAAAGTTGGAGAAAAGGTTATGGTCACAGATTATAGAATACCTAACAGGAGAAAATGGACAAAAGCCGAAGTTATAGAGAAAATTGGCAGTTCCGTGTACAACTGTATGTTAGACAACGGAAAAATATGGAAAAGAAGTATAAACCAAATAATAAGACGCGAAGAAAAACAAGAAAAACCACCGATAAGGAGCGAGATAACACAAAAAAGGACAAATTTCGAAGAAAAACGTAAATACGCAACATTTTACGAATTTCCCAGAGACACGGACAAAAAGGGAAAGTCAGAACAGGGGAATATTCAGGAAAAGGACGACACAGAAAGAAATTTCGAAGAAAATGCAAGGCAAAATGACCCAGAAGAAGATTTCGAAGGAAATGCTGGACGTAGCAGCCCGAGAAAGAGGGAAAAGCTAAAAATAAACGAACATGATTCACGGATATCTGGACAGCAGGAGCGCATTCACCCGGAAAACTCCCAGGAGGCAGGACCCAGCCTACAGGGTAAGAAGTCTGAAAATGTTCCACCTAAAAATAAAAAGGGAGAGGGGAAGGGATGTGTGAATACTTTACCTGAAAAATTAATACCTGAAAAATTATTACCTGAAAATGAAAACCCGGAAAATAATAAAAAAAATATAGATTCTAGTAGAACTAAAAGGGAAATAAAAAAGCCAAATAGATTTAGAGATTTTATTACAGATTTTATAGATTAGTATACGTGAATACAAAAATACAAGTTTTAATCATAAAGCTAAAATAAGTATTAGTTTTGACTTAAAATAAATAAAAAAAAAATACCTTAAAACTAATATTTACTATTTTACATAAAATAGGAGTTTACAGGATAATAACCATCGTCGCACAAAATCGAGGGTTTCGCGTAAAAAAAAAAGGGCAAAACCACGAGTTTGGGGCTACAATGGTTAAATAAATCAAAATAAGCACATTAAGAAACCTGAAAGAAAAAAATATTATAGAACATTGCAAATTACATGAATTTCAGTGTACAAAAGGTAAATAGAACTTTAAGTTGCATAACTCCAGAGTCCAGGCTACCTTTTGGACACGGACATTCAAATTGGTAATTTTCTATAACTAAATTAATTTAAATTAATCTTGTAAGAAACCATATATTATTACTTTACAGAAAGGATAAATGAAGCACTGTGTATAAAGAAAACTTTTATTTAGGTAGTTAAAACATTTTAAATTACAGTGTGTATTCTTATTAGATTAAGCTGAAATATTTAAGATCTAGGTTTAAGTGAAATACTTAAGAAATTCTTTCGGGTATATTCCGGAATTAGCCCGGGGGTGTAATGTACCGACGCGCATGCGTCAAAACCGCTAAGTCAAGTCGGCACGCGGCGCACGCCAGTTCGAGCTTCCGCCTTAGTAAGCTATGTTATATGTATTCCCGGATAACTATATGTCGGCAATAAACTGTGATATTAGGATAACTAATTGTGTTAATGTATCGCATTAAAAACCCTCTCACCTCTACCCTGTCCATAAACATTACACTATTCTTACTAAAGAACCAATATTACAATTTCCAGTACACAGTAAAAAATATATTTTAACTACAGACGCTTCCAACGATGGTATTTCAGGAATCTTATCCCAAGGTGAAATAGGTAAAGATTTGCCTATTGCCTATTTTTCAAAAACATTAAATAAAGCACAAAGAGCATATTCGACAACGGATAAAGAACTCTATGCGATCGTAGAATCATGTAAACACTTTAGGCCATATCTCTTTGGCACAATTCCTTTTGACATAGTTTGTGACCATAGGCCTTTAGTATGGTTAAATAATTGTAAAGATCCATGTAGTCGTCTTTTACGGTGGCGATTAAAATTAATGGACTATCAGTACGAAATCAAATATAAAAAAGGTCGTGAAAATTCAAATTGCGATGCTTTATCACGTTTAGGTCATAACCAAAACTTATTCGAAGAAATTGTAAATAAAAATTTACAAATCGAAAACGATAACTTAAAAATCATTCCTGATGATTTATTTAACTCAAAAACTTCTCTAGCTCATTGCGTTTCTAAAGACTTTTACATGAACAAAGGCATAGCCTTAGAATTTAAAAATAAATTTAATTCAATAGATAAACTAAAACGGCAAAATAAGCAAATAGGCGATGTTGCACATATTGAAATAGATAACAGAAATATTTATTATTTAATAACAAAAGATAAATTTCATGACAAACCTACGTACAAATCTCTTCATTCAACTCTTGAAAACTTAAAACTTTTATGTTATAAAAATAAAGAAAACGAAATCTCCATACCAAAAATAGGTTCTGGACTAGATAAACTAGACTGGGACATAGTACTAAACTTAATTAAATTCGTATTCAAATATTCGCAAATACAAATAAGTATTTATACAAAACCAACCCCTAGTCATCAAATAAATTTTATAGATACTGATAATGACGAATTAACCTTTGAAAATTTCAAAAATTTCCATCAAAGGGAAATTCGCGTTCCAAAACCAAAAACAACTAACTCTCCTCTAAATAAAATAAAAAATATCGTAATACCTATATCTTGCGATCTTTCAAATAATAATAAATATATCGATTATATATATAAAAATAATTTAACACTTCCTCAAAAACCAAATATTAAAGAAATAAATGTAAAAAGGCTTCCACAGCAATCAATTTACATTGCATTTATAAAACCCTTTATAGACGAATCAGCATTATACGAGGATCTTTTTGATACTTTGTACAATTTAAGAATTTTATTACAGCATAATAGCACACTTTGTTTTGCTATTCCTGATATCTCTATCGATAATACAATAATTCAACAAGACACTTTTCATAGCTTACTTTACTTTCTTTTTAGGGAATTTAAATACGAAATTATACAGGATGTAAGAATAACCCTTACAGACCCGGATTTAATTAAACTTATTTTAAAAGAAAATCACGATTTACCCACCGGAGGACATCAAGGTTTCGAAAGAACCTATGAAAAGATTAAAGACCAATTTTATTGGGACAATATGAAATCTCAAATTCGCGAATATATAAAAAGCTGTCCAATTTGTCAAAAATCAAAAACCGATTTTAAGCATAATAAAAGTCCAATGATAATCACTACTACTTCTTCCAAATTTATGGAACAAGTAGCACTCGATATTGTCGGTCCAATTTCGGAAACACAAAACGGAAATCGATTTATTCTAACTTTACAGGACGATTTGACAAAATTTATCCAAGCATTTGCAATGCCAAATCATGAAGCTGCTACCACAGCTATACATTTTCTTAAATTTTGCACCCAATTCGGTTTTCCTACCTATATCTTAACAGATCAAGGAAAGGAGTTTACTTCCAATACATTTAAAGAAATGAATAAAATATTAACAATTAAACATAAAATGGCAAGTCCATATAGGCCTATGACAAATGGTAGCCTAGAACGGACTCATTTAACCCTTAAGGATTATTTAAAATGTTACGTCAATAAAGATACAAATAATTGGGATGAATTTCTAAATCTAGCTATTTTTACTTATAATTCTAATATTCATAAATCTACTCATAAAACTCCATATGAGTTAGTATTTGGTCAAAGAGCAAGAATACCTAATTTTATAACTACCCCTAAAACAAAACCAAATTATTCCGACTTAGCAAACGATATTGCTAATAAATTAAGAATAATTCGAGAAACAGCTAAAGAAAGTCAAGTGCAATCTAAACAAAATTCTAAAACGTATTTTGATCAAACACATAACAGGGAATATAAATTCCATGTAGGACAATCAGTACTATTATACGATAGCCTCTCAAAAGTAAAAAATAAAAAGTTAGCAAAAAATTATAAAGGCCCCTATAAAATTATAGAAATAAATGACAACAATACTGCTTTATTAGAAATGAAACCTTTAAGTTTTAAAACTTATCATTTCGATAAATTAAAACCCTATACTATTGTTTCAGAAAACAATAGCAGCGGTCATGAAGATAACAACGACAGTCATTCCAGTATTTCTCCTAATCCTAATCTCTACGAACCTCAACCAAGCACATCTCAATTATGAAATAAAGCAATTTGATACAACGTCAGGCTTATTATACAATAATCTAGGCAAAGCACATATATCAAATGACAGGCACGCTTTATTAACTTACTATAACTTATCGCAGATAGATATAAACATAAATAAAATATACAATTATTACTCTTTATCTTTAGATATTTGCAACTTTGCATTATCGGATCATATTTCATTAGATTGTAAGAACCAATTAAGGTACATAAACACAAAGTTTCTTTCTATTCGAGAATCTTACAAAATAATTTCTCACGAAATTAATATTTTATCAAGGAAAAAACGCGGCTTAGTAAATTTAGTCGGCGATGCATTTAAATGGTTATTCGGAACACCAGACGCTGAAGACGCACAATTTTATACCGATTCCATAAATCAAATTATTAATAATGAAAAACAAACAGACGTACTTATGCAGCAACAAGTTTCTATTATTTCGCAAACTATTACAAATTTCAATAACTCTATTGTGAAAAAGAATGAAAATATTCTAACTCTAAATAAAAATTTGCAATATTTTAATAATTTTACTAACGAAGTAAAAGACTATAAAAAACAATTAGATTTTGAACTTGAAATATCAAATCACATGATATTATTAATCGAAATGACCGATGAAATACAAAATACTCTCGAAAATTATGTAAATGATGTATCACTGATACAACATGGCATAATCAATTATCGAATCTTAGCTCCAGAAATATTATACAGGGAGTTACAGAAAATCTCTACAAAATTTAATCTGCCAATTCCTTTATCAGTCGAAAACATTTATTTATATTACAAAATTATTAGTTTAAAATCATTTATAAAAGATAAATTATTGGTTATTTCATTCGAAATACCTATAGTTCTGTCAAACGAATACGATCTTTATCAAATCTTTTCATTGCCAAATCCACATAAAAATGATGCAAACCTATTTTCATACATTGAACCATCAAAACCTTATATCCTTTTATCCTCCACCAGAACTTTCTTCATATTAATTGAGGATCTTGTAAATTGCAACCAATACGTTCCTTCGAAATGGCTCTGCAAAAACATGCCTACACTACGAAAATCCACATCAGACGAATGCGAAGTCCAGCTACTCATGAAAACCACAACGAAAATTCCTTCCACCTGCAAAACCAGAAATCTAATTGCAGATATGGAAATTTGGCATCAGCTACAAAATAACCAATGGTTCTTTGTCACGTCCAAACCACTTCAAATTTCAATCATCTGTGCTAATCAAAACAGTCAAACAGATGTCATTCAAAATTCTGGCATTTTAAGTCTACACGAACACTGTCAGGCTTACACAAATCAAGTCACTCTACAAACTCAAAATATACTCTCAACTCAAAATCTCACCAACGAGATTCCACTAACCGACATCACAGAAGACGATTGTTGTAGGAGATTAAAGAAAAATCTTACAATAAACTCCATCCATATGGAACCCATTAAACTCGCAAATTTGGATCTCCATGAACTCAGATATGCTCAACAAAAACTCTCAGAATTCGATGAGCAACTTCAACAACAATTGAACAAACCATTCATTGTAAAACAAACTTTTTGGTACACATCAATTCTTTCAATAATCTGTGGCCTTATTGCACTATTTCTCCTGTACAAACTTCTGAAATACTTTGGTATTATCAATCTCTTATCAAAGTGTTTTAACTCCAGCAAATCATGTTCCAGTACACCATGTTTTCAAATTTTCAATCAGTGTCATAGAGAACCGATTGAAAATCCAACTTTCATCCACTACGACTCCGAAACACAGCGGATCGATTACCCCGCAGTGTCCTACACGCAACCAGAACGAGAAGTTCGAGAAAAGCCGTCAACTTCTTCACAGGCATCATCCCTTAGACGTTCCACACGGATTTCGAAAAAGAAAATATTAACAGATTAAAAGACTTTTAATAGTGACTTAATTTTAATTTTTATACTTATACATTTTTACATATTATATTCTATTACTTATATTATACTTAATTCTACAATTTTACATTGAAATATCTTAGTTATATTTATATTTTCTACTAAGATTTTTGTTTTCAATTTTCAATTTTCTGTTCAAAAAATTTTCAAACCTTAACAAAAATCTCAAACACCCCGGAGGTGTTGGCACCCCCCATAACAGAGCCCCCCTTTGTTATTTACTTTTCCCTTATCTAAGCATTGTCTATTTTTCTATATAAGCAAATTGCTCTCGTGCCAATAGAACAGTTTGAATCTAGCCATCATAGAGCACGTTACTCTGTCAGTTTATTTTAAAGTTGTAATTAAAGTTGTAATAAACAACCAAGTGACTTATTTACCTAAATCTACCAAATAAATAACTTTCTAAACTAAATAAAAACCTGTTGACTTACAAGTTGGTAACTTATAACCTGGTGTCAGAAAAACCTTTTTAAAAACTTTGTCTGTGTGTCGAGGCATACAACAACATATTATTATGCTTTTTGGCCAAATATCATCTCTTTTATCGAAATAAAGTTGTCGTTTTTTTTACATTTTATGGGATTTGTGATTTTTTTTGGACCCTGTTTGGACCATGTTCTTAAAAAAAATATTATGGGGCGTTAATTGGTACTTATCAATGAATTTCTAAAAAAAAATGACCCATGAGAAAAATATCTAAGTAACCTTTTTTGTAGCATAAATAAGCTTCATACGTCAATTTTTACCCTGGTAGAGCCATTTTTTCATGTAAAACGGTATTTTTTTTCAATATTCCTTTATTATTAAAAAATAATTTTCCTTCCTAAAATCGCACAATTTTAACGTTTTTATATTTAAATAATAAAAGGCTTTACATGATTTCTCTCTCAAAAAACCGCCGGGCGTGACCTCTAAATATTTTTTTTTTAAATCTGTAAAAAACTCAGGGTTGGTGGCCAAACTATATTCTCCTAAGAGCAAAACTTGATGATTAATTAATTTTGAAATACCCGAGTTTTTAGCTAACCAGATTATTTTTAATCTAAATGGACCACCTAGGTAGACCTAATTTAACGGACCACCCTGTATGCTTAAGATATCTTGGCGTTAATCCAAATTTAATTAACATTTTAGCTAACTAACATTTTGCACAATTTGCATTACCCATTTTATTTACGAATACACAACCCAGCAAACGCATAATCGTTGGCCGATTATCGGATAAACGTAGGCACTGATGATTGCCTAGGTTACGTCGGAAAAACGTAGGACCGAAGTAGAATTTTTTTAATTATCGTTTTCAGTGGTAACGCCGACGGTCGGTTAAACGTCGGTAAATGATCATCGCCAGCTAACGTCGGCAAAACGAAGGACCGACGTAGAATTTTAGTTTACAACGTCGGACCGACGTCGCTTGATGGTCGGATAATCATCATCGAAAGATCATCTCCCGAGGTTTCCTATCGATATAGGTCCGACATCTTTTTCTAACGTCGGACCGATTAAGAATTCGTCGGCATACGACGGTCGGTGTTAAGTCGGCCGACGTATTAATGTCGGCTGGGAAGCGCAAGATTTTAATTAAATAAAAAACAACAAAAAATGAAAGTTTGAGAAAAAATAAAAAAAAGATCATCATATTAATAATATTTTATTTCCCCTCACGTTTACGGCTTAAGCCGGAAATTTTCTGATACTGAAATAAATTGTAAATTTTCGCGCCAAGTTGTGTTAATTCGGATTTCGTAGTCCTCAACACCTGGTGCCTAAAACTCTTCGTGTTATCCTACCCATGTCATCCCAAGGGATGCTACCCAGGAAACCAGATGACGTCCCCGACGTACTATCGATGTCAATTTTAGGTCATATTCGTGACGTCATACATACGTAGCATATCAGACGTCGACAAGACGTCAGTTTTTGGTCAAATATTGACCTCTTTAAAATTGCACGTCGCTGGTACGTCAATTTAATGCTGAGGCTATAGGTGGCGCCACATATTATTTTCTACCACTAAAAAAAGTTTTAAATCTAATATATTGATTAAAGAGTGATGTCTTTATAAAGTTTTTCTTCAGGAATTATGTAAACGGAACATTACTGTTCAGTCGCTATCGCGGCTATAGTTATGGATTTATGGATTTTGTATGCCTGTGCCTTTTACTGGACAAAAGCATATATGTGAAGGGAGTAATAGCAAGAAAGTTTCTATGAAATCCTTATAGGATCTCATATTATAATATTGCTCTCTCTAAAGTTAACCCACTCCGCCTCCAGCCTTTTGGGTTAATTTTCTCATGGGCAAAATCCTAGTTTCCTCTTTCATACCATAAATAAATATTAATTGGAATACGTTATTCTAACGTTATGTTTATGACGTTATTATAACGTCAGTAATGTTACGTCCCTGGGCTGTGACTTATACACGTCACTGGGACGACAGCAAGACGTCATGTAGGTCAGTTAGTGCCCAAAAATTTACGCCAAAAAGACCTATTTTGGTTTCCTGGGTAGGAGGGCCCTGTTGCTTTTATAAAGTTCAGGTACGGTTTCAGATGGGTGTTCACGATCTCATTCGGTTCCAGTAAGTGGTTCCCGAAGTACTTCATCTTACACTTGTCAGCGATGTCCATTAACATGTGAGGTGGTTTATTTTTTCGTTTCCTTCCACAAGATTTAAATATACCAAATATTCGCATTCTCTTGATCGAGTTGTAAATTAACAAGCTTAGGCAATTGAAGGCATCGTATTTATGAGTCCGGCAAATTATATCCTTTACTTTTAATAGGGGCGATTTTAGAAATAGTGACGCGCACCGAAGCTTTGAATGGCAGGAGCTTATTTGAATCATGTTCTTCTACACTATTTGCTTAGTTATTGAGAATTTCGTTTCTCGTAGGAATCGTAGGTTTCCAACCGAATTACCGAGGGGTGTGTCACTGGCCAAAATGTGTACATGTATTGTCAAAAATGCAATACTAGTGGTCCACTGGTGGTACTTTTTTGCACTGGGAAAAAACTGCTTGTATGATTTTTGATAACTAAAAAAAATCATTTTTTAAGTTTAAGTTTATGTTTAACGAATATGACCTTAATACTATAGAAATAAAAAAACACCCATCCTATGTCCTGTTTCAGAACTAACCTCCCCCTTTCGCGTAGAAATTTTCACGCACGCACTATCTACGCGCAGGCGTAAATAGTAGATAATGTCTACGCACATGTGTACTAGGACATAATGTCTGTAATGTCGAGTAATGTCAAGTAATGTCTTGTAATGTCAAGTAATGTCTTGTAATGTCATGTAATGTCAAGTAATGTCAGGTAATGTCCCGTACTGTCAAGTAATGTCGAGGTAATGTCAGGTAAAGCTTACATGTATTGTCAAAGGTGAGACACCCCTCGCGAATTACATTTTAAATCCGCTGTAATTTCTGCTGAATTCAGATTAATGTGGTAACTATAGAAACCGCAGAGCGCGATCTCCACAGGATCTCTGTGACTAGACAATCCACCCGGTGGATTCTACCGAAAATTTTCACAATCAGTGCGCATCGTCTCCACGGCGAGGAGATTGTACGCACAAGCTCTCTCTCAAAAAGCGCTATCTCGTAATAGAAGTATTTATGAAACAGGTGTACAAGAAATTTTTAAAACGCCTTTCTATACTCGGTCTTCAACCGTTTAAACATACATAATGAATGAAGTAAACAATACACATATGTTATGAAAACATTAAAATTTCACACGTGAAAAGTAGGAAGTATGTTTAATTCCTAACGTGGTTTAAATAAATTTTATTTAGTTTAAATTAAATTTTAATAATTTAAGTGATAATGGTTAGATTTGGTAAAATGGAAGAGCAGGACAGGAGAGAACTGCTGGCTAGTATGAAAGAAATGCATTTAGAAAATAATAAACAACTTGAAAATGGTAAGTTATGTGTTAAATGTGTGTGAGAATAAGCGCGAAGTTAGCTAGAATTAATAAATAGTTATTTATATACCAAGGGACTAAACTGCAAGGGATTAAAACAGCCAAGTTTAGTCCTGAGGTATATACAGTATTTTTTGCAGGACGAAACATAATTTAGGTAGGTAGATAAAATTAAAATTAAAAACCACGCGTCTAAAATCGGTTGTTTTATTTTCGTAATTTAATCAAGATGCCTGTAAATTGCGAAAAGTCAGTTTCATGGCTATCGCGATTTTAATTGTTTTTTAATATGGTTGACACAAACGTCAAGAAAATGGACGAAGATGATAAATTTTAAGTTATGTATAAATTGTTATAACAATGTTATTTTTAAAGGTTTTCTTTGTTAAAATAAAATAAATTGGTTTGAATCGCTAATTTATTACAAAACACCACCAAACCAAATTTTTGAATCAGCAAAGCACATAGTAAGTATAATATTTTAATATTATCAAGGTTGCCGTGATTTTTATTCCCTAGGGAGAAAAACGGCAAGTTTAGTCCCGAAAATGAAAGCGTAAAATTAGGTTTTAGTCTTGGTCGTGCAAAAAAAATATTTCTTAAATAACACCAGGCAACAAATCGCAACTTTTTTTGCCCCGATCGGAAAGTAAATTTTTCTTACTAATTCGAGGGCATAGAATCCGAATCGGACCTTAGACAAATTCCAAACCTCAAATTTTTGAGATATAAGTCCAGACGTTTTTTTTTTTAAATCTTTAAAAAAAGAGTAGGATTTTGAAAATTTTAGGGTATATTAAAAAAAATACGAGGAATTCAAAAATCCATATTCGAAGGACCTACTGTCACAGTAAAAATGCGAAAAAAAAATAAAAAGCTTAAAATTAAAGTGCAGAGTTTATTTAATTGCTCATTTGTGGAAAAACGATCAAATATGTATAAAATTTTTATACGACCTAATTTGTAGATTATAAAATTATCTACAAAAATACTTATACAAATATTTTTTTATTTTACTTAGATTGTTCGTAAAAGGCAATTAAGGCGCAGAATCCGAATTTGATCTTAAAAAAAATCAGCACGTCTTATTTTTTAAATTTTAGTACAGGCAATTATTCCAATTTAAAAATAATTTATAAACAATAATATTGCTTATTTTTTTTTTTATTTTTTTAATGGTTTTACATCATAAAAAACCCCTAGTGATCTTTTTGGCATCTTTTTAGCATGAGTACGTGACATTAAGGTTGTCCCCTTAGGCACCTCTCTTCTTACCCCCCACTCCTACTTAGTTGTTTAATAGGATCTTTTTTTAAATATTTTTTCGCCGTATCCCTATTTATTCTATCTTTGAATTTAAAGTTTCCATAATCTAAGTTGAGTATCTTTTAACTAATAAGTCGCCGAATCCAAATTTGTCCTCAGAATATTTTTATCTCCCATGATTTTAGAACAAAAGAGGGCTAAAATAATGATTTTTTACCAATTTTGTCTCATTTTTCTCAGAAACCTTAGGCAGTAGAAACATTCTGAGGCCAGATTCGGTCTCTGCGACACAAAATTAGTTTAAAACCATGCAATCAGGGCAAGAAATCGTATTGCCTGTGTTATCAAAAATGTGATATCTAACTCTAAAATTGCTGTCTCTGGCAGAGAGCCTCTGCATATGGGTAGAGGACCATGAAAGAAACCGCAGCTCTCTGATGGTCTAATGAGTTTTAGGAGGTAGTAGTAGTAAAAGGTGGGTAGGCTCCGACGCCTGACAAGTAGGCCCAATGGCCCTTTTTGTCTGCCCCAAGATTACCTACCCAACCTGCTGCCTATCCTCCCTCTTCCTGAATCTGCCAGACCTTCTGATGAAGTTCATAACATCTGACCAGGCTAGGAGGCTCATCTCTTCCTTCGCTAGTGTTACCACTTCGAAGACGTCTTGTCTGAGCCTGCCCAGAGCCTCACACTCCCCTATGAAGTGGTAGGGCGTTTCCTCGTCCATCCCACACCCAGGGCAGGTCGGATCGTTTACCGTCCGCATGAGGCTTAGGTGTCCCATAAGCCCACAGTGGCCCGTAAGGACCCCTGTAAGGAGGCTTATGGTTGCTCGGCCCCTTCCTAGTAGCCAGACCGACCTAGCTTTGCTTGGCCTGGTCAGGAATTCCTTTGCCTGCCTGCAACCGCTAAGCTCGGTCCAGTGTTTAGGAGGTAAGGGGTTATCAAAATAATTGTTTATATAAAACTTGTAGGTATTAATTTAAAAAATACTACAAAAAAATATTTAGTTTCCATATTACAACTTAATGTTGCACTAAACACAAAAATAGTTGTGCCACATTTTTCTGTTTGTCTGGTCGAGGTAACCAGATTTTTCTTTCCATAAAGGTAAATTGTATGTATTCTAAAATGATATTTTGAAAAAAGGATTTCTAGGTATCCTTTTTTAATAGCATAGCTATGCCTAATTCTTTAAATAAAGAAGTTAGCTAACCTCTAGCTAACCATTGAAAAAAAAACTAGAATAATTTTAAAAATAGAATTGATAAAAAAACTATTTTGTCATTTTCCCCCTCTTTTAGATAAGTATTTTGTGGTGAGGTGCACCAGATTACAGCAAGTTCTTTTATTCTCCGAACCGCTAGTTTATTAATTTCTAATTATACAACATTCCAAATTATAGGAAGTAGTACTTCCAAAATACTTAACTAAATACTTAGCCATTATAATCATAAATATTTCTACTAATAAAAGTTTTATTTACTCATGTTTTAATTGCTTTCAGAGTTCTAAAATGGCCAATGTCCCTTTTTCCGTATTTTGAGTTATACCGACAAACTAATTTTTTTCATATCGTCCACTAAAGGCTCTAGTTGTCTAACTCCAAATTTTTCAAAAATGAGATTTTTATCAAATTTGCTTCATTATCTGATTACCAACATACTTCAAAAAAAAAAGTTGCATTAAACCAATATCAGCCTCAAAAAATGCAAAAATGTAAATATTTTAAGTCGCTAAGTGTCTAACTCCATCATATGATTGTGAGAAAACAATTAAATGAGAACTGTCACTAATGTCAAACTATTTCTCGACAACAGGGGATCCCGTTTCAAATATTTATAATTATAACTTAAATCTTTTTTATAATAATAAATACTTAACTAAATCCAAAAAACATTAAAAAAATATGCAGCAAACTGTTAAAGATTCGTTACATTTATGATACATACATAATTATGTATAATAATATACATTAGAATTTAGTTAGATAATATTTGATTGTTTAATAATATTAGATTTTAATAATATTGACCACAAAAATGTAAATAAGGTATTTAAGTTTTGAATGTTGCTTAATAATTATTATATTTTTATTATAACATAACGTTACAAAATAAAATATATTTTTTTCTCATGGGATTTAATTATTTTTATGAAGGTTTTATAATGTATAAATTTTATAATATTAATATTATCTAGGTATATATATTATGCCTACCTAGTAGTAATATTATATATTAAATATAAAAATATAAATTTTTTGTAATAATATTACGCGATATAATACGATAGGTATCCTCTTTTATCTTCCCTTGGAGTTAGACCATTAGTGAATTTAGATTCTGTGGTTAAAATTTAATTTTCAAATAATTTATATAAAATAGATAACAATGAAAAGTTTTAAATACATTAACACATTTCAAACATTTTTACCTGTGAACAAGCTAGTTTTAAAGTTCTAAATTGCTATAATTAAGTTTTAAATCGTTTTTTACGTCTCCTGAAAAATATGACGTTTTGGAGTTAGACCGTTAGAGCCTTTAGATGACGATATATAATATAACTTAAAAAAGACAATATCAGTGCTTGTGAAATAAACGTACATGGAAAAAACGGATTTCTTGAACCAAGGATACGTGTCTTTGTATATGTTCAAAGCCATATTCTCTTGTTTCAAGGCTGGCATTTTCTTGAAACAAAGTCAATGTCCTTGAATGAAGAGCACGGGTTTTGGAATAAAAATCCGCGCTCTTTATTCAAGGACATTGACTTTGCTTCAAGAAAATGCCAGCCTTGAAACAAGGGAATATGGTTTTGTTTGTTTTGTTTGTTTAACCTCGTACTATTCTACTTAATTAAGCATCCCCTAAGTCCAGGACTTGTGTGGGCTAGTAGTAGAGGGAACCACCGGCTTATACTGACTTTCGAACCAGTTTCTAGGGAGTGTCCGTTTCACTTATCGCCTTCGCCAAATTTCAATTATTAATTAACTGAAAAAGGAAAATCGGCGCCAGTGAGAATCGAACTCAAAGATAGTAGACTTGCTATGCATACGCGCTAGCCACTACGCTATGCCTCCCATAAATGGCTTTGAACATATCCAAAGACACGTGTCCTTGGTCCAAGGAATCCGTTTTTTCTATGTAGACTTTAGGCGACAAGGGCCGACGTGTGTTTTCAAGAAACATTTCTGTTAAACTGCTAAAATGGCCAATGTTTGACTTTTTGTGTATCCGTTCAAAATTTTTCAAATTGGCTCTTTTAGAACCAGGCCACAGAAATAATTAGACACTTATTTTTATTTTTTTTTATTTTTTTATTTTATTTATACTCTTTAGAGACCTATTATAATAAGGTGTTTTATATCACGGAGTGTTCATCAACCTTAAAGTTCAGTGCTTCAATCGTGTTTACCATTCCATTTTTATCCATTGTTCCATGTTTTATACCACTTACAAATTAATTTTTTTTTTTTTTATATGGTAATAATGAAGAATAATGAAGTGCATACCTTTATACCTTGCTTCGTACGTTTGCTGGATGAGTTTCCAAAAACAATAAACGTAACGTTAATTAGAAAAAAAAAATACGTTTTATTGCAAGCACCTTCGCCAAAACTGCAAGTCTTAGATCGCGATTTATCCGAAGCGAAAACGTAAGTAACCCAGGTAGCAAAATAACATGACATTCACGTGAAAGTCACGTTAATATGTGACATGTGATGTTAAGATTGTAGTCTCATTTAACAAGAATGTAGCATGGTGGGGATGTCCTAAGTCCGCCCCTAATAACATCATACAAAGACATCCCCAAAAATAACGTGTTTGTGACATCATAAATCCACATTCCTGTTATATCTAATATCTTATGGATGCCGTTACTGGTACTTTAATATTTAAATAATATTTTAGTACATTAGCTTTTTCTAAATTAAAACCATTAAAAACGCTATAACCCTATAAAAAAATCGGATTTAAAATCAATCAGTAATTGAAACAATCACAGATTAAAACAGATAGATTCTAAATACGAAATTGCAGATTAAGCGGAGAATATAATCCGTGTCCGTGGTCTTGAGAAGCCCGGCAGAGCCCCCTATCCATTGGAAATCGTATAATGTGTATACAATTTCCTTATAATAATTTACTCTATCAACATCATCTTATATCTATTTTTTTGCTTCGAACGTCGGTGAGAAGCAAAATAACATGACATTCACGTGAAAGCCACGTTAATATGTGACATGCTATATATTCACAGCGTTGCTAAATATTTGTTATTAAATAACATGGTTGTCACGTCACACGTGTAACGTTGCAAATGTGATGTTAAATACATGTTATTTTTCAATATTATGTGATGTTATGATTTAGTTTAAAAATACACCCAAAAGTGATGTTAATTTATTGTAATATAACATCCCTTGCTACCTGGGAAGCTTACTTTTACGGGAGGAGCTCTGCCACTTTTTAGAAAAATAAAAAAATAAATAAATTTTTTATATGGCAACGAAATGCTAATAAATATTTAGTTACTTAGCATATTTTAATTTTTTCTGGTTGAGGCAACTGGGTTGTTTTTTCGTGTAAGTTCATAAAAAATTATTGTAGATTATTTTTCCTACGACCTACATAGTAAGTAGTTAGTGCTTATTTTCCACCACCGATTGCCATGGCAGCGGTCGGAAAGTGACAGTCAGCTGATTTTACATATCTGCTGTCAGAAAACAAGTGAACATCAAACAAAAAAGGCCAAATTAATAAAATTAATTTTAATAAATTTTTTGCGTTTTTTTTTTTATGTTTAGGTGTTAGGTCATGGGAAAAATAGTATACGCACCTCAGCGCAAACCTATTTCAGTGCATTTCGAGTGCTTTTTTTATTCGGCTCCGCCTTGTAAAAAATAAGCCCTTGGTGCGTAATATACTATTGCGTACCTACCATGAAATGTTTCATGTTTTAATGTATTATTAATAAAAATTTACTTACTATAACGTACCCTATTCTGTAAGCATCTACTTTAAATAATTAAATAATTTTAAGTAAATCTATTTTAAAAATATTTTAAAATACGTACGTTTATTAAAACTTGGTAAACATTTCTGTAAAGAGAATTTTATAATGTTATTACATATTATGTATTTTAAGTAATTTATAGCTTATAAGCTTACACGGAAAAAAAAATTATAGCTAGGAGCGCTATAACACACATACCAAGCAAATTATAATCGCTTAATATATAAATACAAGGCTTTCTCTTACAATTATGGCAGTCAGTGTAAAAATTTATATGAAATACTTTAATTGTTTAGTGAATAATAAAATATAACAAATAGTATGGCATTTATAGCTTAAATAGATTTAATTATTGTCCGTGCTAATAGTTTTTATAATATAATAAAATATCTGTAAATTTATAATAGTGCCTGTAATAAATATAATCGTGTCTGTAATATATATAATCGTTTCCAATTTATTTTTAACATTATTAGTTATTGTGTCCCTTATAATCTATAGCTTAAATCACTATAATTTGCCACTGTTACCAAATATCTTATAATGTATAGCGCAGAGCCCACTAATTTCTTTCCGTGTAGAGTACGTAAAATGTCTTAATTTAACGAGAACATGGTTTTGTCAAAAATTTATTATTATTTCTTAGCAAATTATAATTTAAAAAGTGAAAAAGTCCTTACAAGGCTTATAAGCAACTAAAAAGGAAACTTCCTAATACACTTCATTAGGAAGTTACACTTATATAAATATATACAGGGTGTCTCAACGAAGACGACTCGGTCTATATATAGTAAAGTATCCACTTTGGAGAAAAACTTTAAAGGAAAAGTTGTATGGTTTTAAAAAAGGCACATTCTAAAAATATTTTGAAATATACAGGATGGCCCTCCTAGGGTGGGTAACACCTGACTTAACTTTTTTAAATGGAATGTTATATTTTTTATTATGTCATCTTATTTTTCATAAAAATACCTTTATTTTAATATCATATTATATTGGTCTATTGTTTATAGTTTTTGAGATTTTTTTTTTGAGAAAAAATGTAATTTTTGTGATGAGATATTCTAGCCCAGGCGCTGTGAGTAGTATACCGCGTCTGTACATGACAAGTCTACTAACCAACTAGCGTGAGTTCGATTCTCACTGGCGCCGATTTGCCTTTTTCAGTTAATTAATAATTTAAATTTGGCGAAGGCGTTAGTGAAGCGGACACTCCCTATAAAAACTGGTTCGAAAGTCAGTATAAGCCGGTGGTTCCCTCTACTACTAACCCATCCGCTGGACCTAGGGGATGCTTAATTAAGTAGAATAGTACGAGGTTAAACAAATATGTAATCTAAACATGTAATGTATTATATAACAATAGTACGTTTCAAAGCTAGTAACGAAAAAAATTATTTATAAGATTTTTTGTAATCCTACTGAGATGAAATTTGGCTTTGCTCACTTTGTAATATACAATCTACAAAATAGTTTAAACTTTTTTAAACATATTTCATTTACCTATACCTACCTATAGGTAAATGATGTTATGCCGGAGGTATGGCTAGATGGGGTATCAAAAAAGGAGAAGAACGTCTTTTTTTGGAACAATCAAAAACAAAATATTGAACATATATTTTTCCTGCAACCCACACGTTTAGTCAATATATTGACTAACTCGTTGACTAAAGACTAAATATATCGTAAATATATTAAACACAAAAAAATATATTCGGAATAAAATAAATCAAAAATAGATTTTAGTACAAAAGTGAATTTATTACTTTTCATCACGTTAGTTTCTGGTTTAAAAATAAAAAATCAATCAGTAGTAATATTATTCTTTCTATTTTCCAGGAATTATGATGCTTACATAAATAATTTTTATATTGCGAATAGAAAAACTTTTAAATTTTAAGCCCATAGATCTATTTCTGAATGTAATATACAGAGTGATTTAAATTAAAATACAAAATTTTAGTAAGGACAGAAATTTTTTAATTTTAAACAAAATTATAAAAATATTAATTTATTATTCCATCAATCTATTTTCTAATCATCGTACAGAGTGATATTGGTAGACTGACAGTTTCGGGCTGCTGGCCCTCTTCAGTACCAAGAGTCAACTTGCTACCATTCAAAGTCTCCAGATTAGGAGAGGTATGAGTAGTTGTGTACATCTAGAAATAGATGGCGCACAAGTCTACATCAATCTAATGGCTATATTCCTTTTGCGAGTAAAGTCTAAAAACGTTTTCTTAATCAGCGTGCAGAGTTGACTCTTGGTACTGAAGAGGGCCAGCAGCCCGAAACTGTCAGTCTACCAATATCACTCTGTACGATGATTAGAAAATAGATTGATGGAATAATAAACAAAATTTTAATCCAAAAATATGGAAAAGGTTCCTACTGCCCTCCTAAGGGTACGCCAGAAGAAGAGTGATTATAATTTCTCTGGAACCTTACGAACTGCAGTATCTAACATATTTCCAAACATTAAAAAATGCTGTCATGTATTTCTTATTTGGTAATTTTAACCAAAGGCATGTAGAAATTGCTGTTCCCCAACGATTCGCTCACCGCAGTAATGAGAAGAATCCAGCACATGCGCACTGGTTTCCTTATTTTTGTTTTGACGGATGTCAAAAGTGGCTTCCGTTTAGGCAGTTGTAGTTTTATGAAATAGTTTAATTTGAGTGGGGTTACGGTTCGCATCAGGTCCACAAAAATGAACTATATTTTTGCACTGATTTTTGGTTTTATTACTAAAACTTACTGTCTTGAATATAATTAGGTGCGGAAAATCCAGTTTTTTTGTTAGAATATATAGCAAAAGATTGTTAAAATACTCACGAATTTCTGTTTGATTTTTTTAATGGGGGCGTTGGTTTACGTTAATAATGGTTTGGTTTGGTAGTTTGCTGGTTTGGTGTTTTTTTTTTAATGGGAGGCATTTTTAGATACGATATTTCAGAATTTAGAATCAAATGTTTATTAATGAATATTCCGATTTTTTTTTTACGAAAATAATATTAAAAGCGAGTACTTTTAGCCAATTAAAAAAAAAACTTTCACTCGCAAAGAAAAAAGTAGATATTTTTGTAAAATACTGCAAAAGAATGTTACATAACCTTAAAATAATTTTTGGCATACGTCAAAACAAAATTAAGAAAATCAGTTCGCATGCGCTGGATTCTTCTCATTACTGCGGTGAGTGAATCGTGTTCCCCAAGAGAAATGGGCATTAGACCTAGATACAAGAACCCCTTAAAGACCGTTTTAGAAAACCTTTGCGATAATGTAGACAACATTTAACTACACACACTTTTTTTTTTGGTGTTGTGGCTTATTAAATATTTTGTTTTCTTTTTAATTTTTTTTTTTGAAAGTAATGAGTATATAAACTAAGGCTGAGGGGGCTCAAGGCCGATGACCAATTGTATATTTTATTTTGTCTAAAATTTATTTAAGATACAACCGTAGGTTTAATGAAATGTAAAAAAATGTAGCGTTATCTATGTAAACTCCGCGCATTATCTATCTGAGTTGATGGTAATTTGTTTCTTGTTATTTGGTTGGCAGAATATATTTAGTTCCTTATGTAAGGTTTTCATCTTGTTTAAAATTTATTGTCAATCAAGACATTATTTTGACATTTATAAAAAAATCCAAATAATTTGCTTTAGCAAGAAGAAATACAAGAAAAGTGCATAAAAAGAAAACTAAAGCATCAATCTATAAACATTTTGTTTAAATGAAGTAATATAATGCAGTGCTCTATAAATTTTTGAAGTAAACACTATAACAGAGAATTTTTTGGTTAAAATAATACTGGTCCGTAATTTTATTTAGGTAATGTTAAATTTAAGTTTATAATAGCACTTTATGAATAAAAACTTACTTTTATTATAAATTTGAACAAAGTTTTACTTTTTAAACAGATTTTGTTATTATTTGTAAGACGTAAAATGACAGTCAATTTAACCTAAATGTTAAAAATTATCAAAAGCACAATGGGCTACAAAAATATTACTAAAAGTCATTTTTTAACCACTAATCATAGCTTCCTTGATCCAATTTGTTACTCAGATAGATAATGCGCCGAGTATATCTATCTATCTATCTATCTATAACCTCTTAAAATTTTGTAGAGTATTTCTTAATCACACTTTATAGTTTTACTTCGGTACAAAACAAAATAGTGAACATACTTAACGATATAATTATATGAATATAGATTATACATTATTTAATTCCTTAGCATTAAAAATACAATTGTTCTTTGAAAAAAAAATACACATTAACATGATTCTTTTTGAAGTATCCATAAGTATTGTCCTAATATTTAATTTATAAATAATGAGAAGTAAACAAGAATAAACAAATAAAATTTTTGCCCTCAAGCTTACTTAAGTCACTAAAGAATAAATAACATGACACGGAAAAACAATCTAGTAAAGTAAAGTAAAGTAAAGTAATTTATTAGTCCAATAGATCACATACATGATATAGGATAGGTCAGTATAAAAGATAGTAAATATAAATACAATAGATTCAATTAAAGTAGATATACAATAAATAGATAAATAGATATGAACATACATTATAAGAACTGATAGCTTAAATATTCATCTACCGAGTAAAAAGCTTTTTTTACCAATAGATTTTTGACTTTGTTTTTAAAAATATTAATTCTTTGTATTGATTTAAGTTCAAGAGGAAGTTTATTATAAAGCTTAGCACCAATATATAAAGCATTGTTTTTATAGAGAGTAAGCCTATGAATTTGCTGATTTAATTGCTTGATATGTTTATTTAAATGAATATAGGACAGCAGCTCAAAAATGTAGAGGCAAGGAAGAGTTAATAGATTATTTTCTTGAAAAGCACTTACACAAGATTCATTCCACCCTAAACCAAAAAGACACCTAATGCATCTTTTCTGAATTACAAACAGACGTTTAACTGAAGAGCTATTGCCCCAACAGACTATGCCATAGCGTAATACAGATTCAATACATGAATAATAGACTTTTTTAGAAGCTTCAGCATTTATAATTTGTCTTATTCTTTTTAAGGCAAAACAGTAACTATTAACTTTTTTAATTACATAATTGATGTGATCTTCAAAAGTCAATGAAAAGTCAATGTAAATACCAAGAAGTTTGTAAGTATTTACTTGTTCTAAGCTTTTATTGTTAGCCTTTATAAGAGAGCTAGCTTAGTACTGACTTTTTTTTGAATAAAATTGCATAATGTGCGTCTTATCCTGGTTAAAAACTAACTTATTATCATTTAAATATGTTAAAAGACATTGCAAATCTTTTAAAAGCCGTTGTACGAAGTCATCACCCGATGTAAGCAATGTCATATCGTCAGCGAAAATTACAATTTCATTAGTTAATACGTGTATAATATCGTTAATATACAGTAGGAAAAGCAATGGACCCAAGACACTTCCTTGCGGAACACCAATATCAATATCAAGCAGAGAAGACTTGGCCCCGTTGTAAAAAACATATTGCCTTCTTTTAAATAAATAGGACTTTATTAGGTCATTGCTTTTTCCACGTATACCGAACGATTCAAGTTTTTGTAACAATATTTCCAATTGAACACAGTCAAAGGCTTTTGACAAATCGATAAACAATGCCATGATTTTTTCATTTTTATCTAAATTTTTGTAGATATAATCCATCAGCTTCACCAAAGCAGTAACTGTAGACTTCCCTTGTCTAAAACCGTGCTGCTGTTCAATAAATATTTTGTATTTTTTTAAAAATTCTAAAATTCGATTTGCAATGGCCTTTTCAATAATCTTAGAAAAGGAGGATAGTAAGGCAATGGGTCTGTAATTTGTTAATTCATTAGGACTACCTTTTTTGTAGATAGGTACGATTTTTGCGACTTTAAGCAAATCAGGAAACACACCCTGACTAAAGCATTCATTGATAATGTGACTTAATACACCTGATATATAGTAACTTGATTTTTTTATAATTTTTGGAGAAAAGCCATCGGATCCACAAGAATTTGTGTTTTTAAGATTAGTAATTATATTAAATATTTCTTCTTCAGAAGTGGGTGATAAGAAAAGTGTTTGATTTGTGTACACGTGATTTTGTAATGTGTTGCTATTAATATTGGATGTTAATTTTTTTGGTATGTTAACAAAAAAATTATTGAATGCATTTGCTATTTGGTTGGTATTATTAATATCTATATTATTAGTTTTAAAAGCTATATTATTTTTTAACTTGGGTTTATTTTTTATATTAGTGTTGATAAGTTTCCAGACAGTCTTATTTTTGTTATTTGATTTATTTAGAATTCTGTTATTGTGTAACCTTTTTGCGTTTCGTAGTAATTTAGAGTAAATAGATTTATAACTACGATAGTAATCGGCATCAATTACACCAATAATTTTCATCTCATAAAGAAATTTTAATCGTTTACTGGAAACTAATAATCCCTTGGTAAACCACGGCTTATAAGTATTTTTGTCTACTACGGTTTTTTTTATAAGTGGGAAAGATAACTCAAAATAGTAGTTAAATACTTTGGTGAAGGCGCCAAACTTATCGTCCACACTTTGCGAAGCGAGAACATCAGTCCATGACTCATTAGATAAAAAATTCAGAAATCTATTGATATTTTTTTCTGAGAAAGACCTATATGTAAAAACGTCTTTTTGGTTTGAATTTAAGTAAATTGGAAAACCAATTTTTTGAGCAGAATGATCTGATAGACCATTATGAATCACTTCGCTTTGCAATAAGTCATTATTAAAGTTAGTAAAAAAGTAGTCAATACCAGTTTTTGTTGTTGGTGTTATCCTTGTTGGTTCATTAAAGACTGATTCCAAGCAAAATGAGTTCATTAGATCTATCATTTCAATGTAGCTCTTATTTTCCTTTACTAGACTGTTAATGTTTATATCGCCACATAATATAATTTTAGAGTACTTTTTAGATGTTATTTTAAATAAACACGATTCGATTTGGGACATAAATATGTCCAGTCGGCCATTTGGAGGTCTATAGACGCAAATTATACAAATAAGATCATTGCCGTATTTAATTTCCACTGCTGAAAACTCAATCTGCAGTTCTACACTAAGAGACCCAATATCACTAAGTTCCTCGACCACAAGAGATTTTTTACACAAGATAAGACCGCCACCCTTCTCATTGTCAGTCCTGCAAAAACTACTCACAACACGATGATCTTTAAAGTTAATTTGATTTATTTGAAAGTTTTTCATATGCGACTCAGTTACACACAATATATCTACATTTTCTTGGTGAGCAAGTAGTTCAAAATCTTCAAGCTTATTGCATAAACTTTGTGCATTCTGATGTAAGATAATAAGATTTGTAGTATGTACATCTTTTAAATTATTTAACTCTCTCAGTTTTTTAGTACATAATTCGTTTCCTTAACCAGAAAAAATAGCAACATATTTCAAGGCTATTTTTCTGGTTAGTGCTACCAGAATTATGTATATGGAAATATTTAGTTAAACCTTAACCGTTAAGGTAACAAATCGACTTGTACCTAAATTTTGAAACTTCTTACCTCAAAACATCAATTTTTCTACGATCTAAGTTAACATTTCTACAAAAACAAATGAAGTTTTCTGGCCGAAAAATAACCTATTTCTTAGCATTTTACTTTTCTGCTCGTTGCCATGACAGCAAGCGCAACATTGAATTTTTACGAGCTAAAGTGTAGGCAACCGGTAAATCAGTCGTAAAACAGCGGTCAACTTGACAGTGTCAAGTATATGCTACGAGATGTTATGTTCTGCCATTTTTTTAATATAAAATTATTATTTATCTTTAATCAAATCTCAATTTCGTGTGCTAAATATTTATGTGTTAAATATTTGTTGCTAAGGAATTATAGAGTTACAGTGATGATGGTTTTTCTTCTAAACCACCAGATTAGCGAAAAATTGTTAGTGCTATATTTTTTACTTACTCATTAAATGTAGATTTTTTTCTTCATTTAATGAGCAAATAAAAAATATAGCATTCCATTTAAAAAAATTGATTTTGTTTAAATGGAATGCTATATTATTAAATGTAGAATTCTATTCTACATTTAATGTTTGAAAATCAAAAACTTAAATATTAATTTTGAACGCCCTGTATAAAACATTTTATTTTTTGTACATAAAGTAATTAAATACACCCTTCTAAGACAATCTTGTAAAATTTTATTAATTTTTGACAGAAAGTAAAGAAATTTAAGCAGGTTTTATCTCATCACTAAAAATGCATTTTTTCTCAAAAAAAATTATATTTCAAAAACTATATACAATAATATGATATTAAAATAAAGGTATTTTTATGACAAGTAAGATGACATAATAAAAAATATACCATTCCATTTAGAAAAATTAAGTCAGATGTTACCCTCCCTAGGAGGACCATCCTGTATATTTCAAAATATTTTTTGATTGTGGCTTTTTTAAAACCATACAACTTTTCCCTTTAAAGTTTTTCTCTAAAGTGGATACTTTACTATATATCGACCGAGTCGGCTTCGTTGAGACACCCTGTATATTGGATACAATTAACTATTCCAATTAGTTTATAACTCATAAATTATAAGTTACGTTATAGTCGAGTATTAAATTGTAGAGTTAAATAAATAATGTGCCAAAAAATTAGGAATTTAGTGTTCAGTAACTATTGGTGCACACTAAATAAGTGTATTTTCAAATTATACAGAAAATGAGTTGTTTCATGTTCTTTTTTTAGATTGGGGCGTCTAGATTGTTTTTTTTTTGTTTGAATGTACTCATTCTTAAGGCATATCCACTGCCTCGCATAAGAACATAATGCATAACAACGCGATGCCGTGATTGGATTGGTGTGCCGCCATGTATCTTCTAAGCCAATCACGGCATCGCATTCTTATGTTTTATGTTCTTATGCAAGCTTCTGGATAGGCCTTTACTCTGAATAGTAAGTGTTTACAAATTTGACGTTTGGTAACATTTATTTAATGTGTTTTTCAATTAATTGCCCTAGAGAAATTAACCTAATATTACTTTTTATTAAAGATCACGTTTTTACAAGTTCATTTGAATTAGAAAAGTAATTTTCTGGAGAATTAAACCTTAACCATTTATACGATTTTCCTTTTGTCTTGTGCTAATCAGATATTAAAATTCTATTTGCGTAGAAATTCTGTTACTTGAATTTTAATTAAATCTACTAGACCAAACCTTCGAAGCTTTCTTAGAATTTCAATTTTATTTTAAAGTTTTTTTTTCTATTAGCAAAGTAACTAATTTAAAATTTATGGTAAAAAATTCGGATCTGATAAAAATGTCATAATTGCGGAAAAAAGTCCAAACTTATTATTTTATACAAAACGAAGAATAAACTAGATGAAACGTTGCAAGCACCCTGTCAAAACATCGGCCCTATTGTACACTAGAGCCATCTAGTTTGCAAATTTCAAACTGTTTTGTTTGATTTTAAATTCTGTATCTTTAAAACATTATATTCTAGCAAAAAACTGTATACAACATTTTTTATAGGGCTTAAAAAGAGCTTTTATTTAAAATATAATTTTTTGAAATCGGGTTATAAATATGTGAGTATGCTAAAAAAACCTTTTACTGCTTTAAACGCCAATATCTCGAAAACAATGCGTTATAGGAAAACGTTGTTTATAACATTTTTTGACCAATTTCAAATTATCTTTTATATTATCTTTTATATAAGTAAATTAACCAAATACAATAATAATTGCCTTAATTATAAAAAAACGCTGAAATTAGGAGTTTTACCGTATTTTTACCCCCTTACCCCTTTACACCCAAAATCTAATTAGCTCTTCGGAATACGATAAGAAACAATATGCAAAAAACCCCAAGTCGATATCTCATGTAGAAATGGAGTTAGAGAGTTTACAGACTGACAAACAGACAGACGGACGCAAAATTTTTACTGATTTCGACTCAGAATGGTCTAAAACGTCGAGAAATGTGAAAAAAACGTGGTCAAAGATTTTGAATTTTTTGCGAAGATTTCAATACATCGGCACTCTTAGTAGCACTAAGTGCTGATGTAAAATTGTAAAACTTGCAGTTTTTTTTAACTATAAAAACACACTTTTTACATTTATGGAACTTATTGTAAGTGATCAGTCACATGGTGAAAATACCTCAACTGAGTTCCCATTAATGACTATAAACATTAAATAAATAAAAAAATTTGTTCTATTTAGAGTTCTGCCAACTTTTCATGTCTCTTGCCCCTATGTACTACACTTAAACTTTTCTAATAAAAATTAAAACTTTTTTTATTATGCTCTTAAAATGTAATGAAGGTAAGTACTTAACAACATTAAGTTTTCAACATGCAGCTAAAAAGAAATTTTTAATCAATCAGGTAATTTCCAAAGAAATCTTAAATATTATTTTTTCACCACCAGCCTAAAACCACATATTTATTACTGTTCTTTTCATTGGTAGAAATATTATTTCTCTACCTATGACGTCAGAGGTTCTAAAAATAATGAAATGTGGTTTAAATGGTTAATAATGAATTTTTATTCAGCTGTTTTGGCATCTGACGTTTCACTTAATTATTAAATCACATTGCTATTTACAAGTGTCTTTAGGCACCAAATTTATTTATTGCATGATAAATTAAAAAATATTAACTAAATTAGTACCTATAAAACATGTTTTACAAAAAACACTTCGAAAAGTGAAAATCATTGGTCCATCATATTCAATCATAGATTATACAACCCATATATTACCATAAGGATCATAGATTACTAGAGGTACAACCCCCATATATTGATTTTTGAGACAATAGATTCTCCCTCACAGTTTTCGCCTGTCCCCTTATTTCTGGGGGAGTACCAGAATCAGCACTTTGCATTTCACTTTTCATTTTTATATATTTTATTACACTTAACACGGAAACACTTTCTAACTTAATAATTTTAGCAGATCACCAGAAAATTTCTGCCAGAAATGTCAAGTTATTCATTTGTTTTTTTAATGGCCGCGAACGGCCAGCGTGATATTTTAAATTTATAAGCTTTTTCATTAAAAGTTTAGTAAAAAAATAAATAAATAGCTAATTAATTGTACTGGTAGTGAAAAAAATACTATATTTTCCACGTGAGTGAAGATTTAACATTTTAGACCGCGTCTTGCGGGCTTCGCGCTAGCGCGCTCATCCCGCAATTTGACGCAGGTCAAAAATGTTAAACTTCTCTCACTTGGTAAATAATATACTATTCCTCATTTTTCACACTAAAGTAGTATTACCCATAGGCCGGACTCTTTAAAATTCCGGAGGGGGGGGGGGCAAAACCTTTTAAAGTAAAAAAATATACATAAATGTTATACATTTTTATTTTAAAGTGAATCAGTTAAAACGCACTAAAAGTTTGCGAAGGATAAAATAGCAGTTTATAAAAACTTAGTGTATTAAAAAGAACGTGTGTATAAAGACATTTTTTTTTTAAATGTTTAAAGTATGACGACTCGTCATTGACGAGGTTGCTTTTAACGGTGGTAATTTTTTTCGAGGTAAAAATTATCGAAGTTTTTTTTCTCAAGATAAAATCCTATTCTATACTATGAGTAGGTAGGTATTACAGTTTGATGTTATTATCAAACTCCTAGTAATATTGTAGAGTTTAATATTTTTTGCTAATCCGAGAACATAAACCATTATCGTCGTATACTGGTTTCATTTATATGGCTTATATAACAAAGCATATATGAAAATATATCATAAGATACGATAATAAAAATAATTATTTTATTTTTCCTAGAAACAGTAGACAAAAAAGTATAATATTTATTAAGTGACCAACTTAGATATAGTGTAGCTTGCAAAGTGTCCTAGCTACTATAGTTCTCCGCATGAAACAAAAACTCCGACGAAAGGGGGAGGAATCATTCGCGCTCTCTTCTATCCGAGCGCCTATGTGCAGCTCTTTATTCAACGTTTTGATAAACTGCGCATGCGCTGACCGTATTTCAATATGTTATTTTTAATAAAAAACATTTTTTTACAAAAAAAAACAAACAGAGGCCAAACCAACGTTAACGTAAACCAAGGTCCCCTCATTAAAAAGACCAAACCAAGAAGAAACCAAAACAAACTCCTGCACAGAGAGCTGCATTTAGGCGCTTGTACATTTTTCCCGTAGCCTCAGATCCGTGCGTCAAAGTATAACATATAACCCTGGTAAAACAAGAATTGGGCATTATGTATACATATGTATATCTGACCGAAAACATGGGCGAATTTAGGGGTGGGGCCATGGGGCCATGCCCCCCCCCCAGCGAGATATATTAGCATAGAAATACCTTCAAAATTATATTTTTGGTAAAAGCGCAATTTTTTTCCTTATGGATGCCCCCCCCCCCCTTAAAATGAAATAAATCCGCCCCTGACCGAAAATGATCTATTTTCAGTCAAATGATATTTGTTTGAGTAAGCTGGCATTGTAAAATTTTTAGTCTTTATAAATATTGTTTTTAAGTGGTAATATATTAAACAAAATATAAATATTTCTTTCAACGATAACAAGTAGTAAACCTATATTTTTACGTAACTTGCGTTACATGGCAAACAAATCTAACTTAAATAATTATAAACATTAATATTTATTGTCAGAATCAGTTCGTTTTATTTAATAAAACTATAGCCCATTATGGGCTAATATAAGTTGATGTTTTGTAACGTCTTAATTTTCGCTTAATTTTTTTTTTGTGTCAATATTTAAGGCATTAAAGGATTAAGGGAAAAGAATAATGTAAATATCCAGGTTATTATTGGAGGGCCAAAGGGTACATCCCCGTAGTAGCTTTTAAATGCCCAAAAAGATCCTAGAACCCATGCAAAGTCACCCAAAGAGTTTGGGCCAGTCACGTTTTAAAAAGCATTTTTTAAGGGTGGACCACTTCTAACATTTCTGTATAATTTTTGGCATTTTCGAGATTTCTATAGAGATTTTCGGAATTTTCGGACAGATTTTTGTTGAAATTTTCAGGATTTTTTTTTGGTATTTTCGAAAACACTTCCTAAACTTTTCCAAAAATTGTACGCGGACGTCCTACAGTGGTTTATTTCTTGGACTTTTTATAGATATAGCCAGTATTGTTTGGGCGGATTGGTGTAGTGGTCTATCGCGTCTGTACATGACAAGTCTACTAGCCAACTAGCGTGAGTTCGATTCTCACTGGCGCCGATTTGCCTTTTTCAGTCAATTAATAATTGAAATTTGTCGAAGGCGCAAGTGAAGCGGACACTCCCTATAAAAACTGGTTCGAAAATCAGTATAAGCCGGTGGTTCCCGCTACTACTAGCCCACACAAGTCCTGGACTTAGGGGATGCTTAATTAAGAAGAATAGTACGAGGTTAAACAAACATGTAATGTAATTGATTTTAACGGTTTACTTATACTATTCACAGCGCTTGCGCTAGAATAGTATAGTACGGTAGTTTGGAATTTCCCAAAATTACCAAAAATCGTCCCAGACTAAAAATTCTCTGATATAAATGTGTTTCATGGAAAAATAAGAAAATTTAAAAATGTCCGTCTGTCCGTCCGTTCGTCTGTCCGTCCGTCCCTTCGATGTCACGTTTCTTGTTTACATGATAACTCAAAAACGAATTATCCGATAGACTAGAATTTTTCAGGAAAAATCAAGTTCTATGAGGGGAAGATTCATATTTTTTGAAAGTAATTTCCCAAAAACAAAAAAGTTATGGGGAGTTAAACTTTTTTAAAAAATTGAAAAACTTTAGTTTTTTCATTTTTTAGCTATCATTTTTTTTTAGTTTAGTTCGTTTTTCGCAAAAAAAAATAAAAAAAAAATGTTGAAACATTTTTTTGTAAATTATTTTTTTAAGTATTTGAGAAAATGCAATATACCATTTACTGTAAATAGTATATAATGGCATGCGTAGAATTACATATCTTCACGGCTTGTTTTATACTGCATGACTAGTTATTTAAGCAACAATTAATAATAATAATAATAATAATAAAGGTCTTTATTAAAAATATGTAAATAGTAAATTACAAAAAAATTTTATGGGCGAGATTTAGTACGTATAACTACAGGCAGGCTAGGACCTGCAATCATACGTCTATT
>OY294046.1:66046615-66128530 GCA_958510825.1 Brachypterus glaber
TATTCAGTATCACCATAGTCCAAACTAGAAGAACATTTTTTGACCAAAAATAACAAAATGACGTTTTTCAAAAAATTTCAAAAAAAAACTTTTTTTATTTTTTGGCCATAAAATTTTCTTCTAGTTTCAAAAATTTTATGCTAAAAATGTCACTTTAAAAATCTAAATTTTGTTTATGAATATAAATAAACATACCTAGAAAATTTGAAAATTATATCTTTTTTTATAAAAAAAAATGTTTAAAAATAGTTATTTGCTTTTCTAGTAGAGGTAAGTGAATTTTTCTGTGAGAGGTATTTTGTGGACCGAAGCGGAGCTTGAGGTCCATAAACACGACCGAACACAGAAAAAAACTTACCTAGCAGTAGCGCATTACGTTTTTCTCACTACCAAGGAGTTAAAATCTTATTTTGTTAATAATATTTTTGACATTTATATGTGTGACAATTCCACAAATAATTTTTTTATGGAATCACTCTATAAAATTAGAAATAGTAGTCCTGTGTCTAGATGTCCTCCTGTGGTAAATGTAAGCAGACTTAATGTTCTTGTGCGGTAAATCGTTTTTTCTGTCTTTAGTTACGGTTTTGTTTGTATTGATTTCATCTATTACTAAGTGTGATCGATATAGTACTTTCCATTACTGTCGGCTTTTTGATTAAGTAATATCAACTTACCTAGTTGGTAGTGAGAAAAAAAATATTTTTAAAATTTGAATGTAGAAAGACCCCTTAAATAATATTTATTGATAAAATCGTTCCTTTAACTTATAATATTTACTTAAAACTACTTCAGTTTTGCTTCTTGAAATGGACCAAATAAATCAATAATAGACCTTTAAAACTGAACTTTGACATTACACGTGCTTAACCCACACAAGAGACTCTCGAAACGTTTTGAAATTGTTTGAAATTCCTACAAATATACAAAACAATGTGTACTGCAATTTATATTTGCGATACGTTGTAATAATGTAAGGTGTAATACCTGGATCTAGTGTCCCTAGTAATACCAGACCCTTTTATTAAAAAATGTAAAGTAAAAAGTCCAAATGGTTTCATTTTAAATATTACACCGACTACATCAGGATGATGTAAAGTAGTTAGTTGTGTGTCAAGGCTTGAAAGAACGTCTTTACTGGATGAGTCTGATATGTAAGGCGAGGTATGAGGCACGCAAAAAGGCGAATCCATTTTGCATTTTCTTAAAATTTAAGAAGTAATATTTTTGCATTAAAAAAATCGAAACATGTTTTATAGTTCAAAAAAGCTTTAATTTTGTACACTACAACTAAATATGAAATAAAGTCTTGAAATAAGGTACGGAAAAGTGTGATTCCTCCAACTAAAGTTTATTTTTTAGGTATAGTTATTTTAAATTTGCCGCTAAATACTCCACAAAGTCCGATTTACACTGCAGCATGTGGCTTGTTTTGAATGTCAACATAACCAAAATTTGAAATTTTTGTTTACTTACTTTGTATTTATGATTTTTTGATGTAAAAAAAGAGAATTGATAAAGCTGTTGCTAAAAACACTTTTGTATTCCTGTAGAAACAAAATTTGCTTTTAAATCGCTTTTATTCCAATAATTTAGAGGAATAAACCATTGTTTTGTTCTTGTTAATGGCACGTCAAAGTTTTACGGTTTGGACTTTTTGGGCCTAGTCATTTCGCTTACGACGCATGCCTATCTTACGTTGCTATGGTAATTTCGAGACTGTTTACAAGCGGGAAGGTTTAAAATAACTATACCTTAAAAAAATAAACTTTAGATAGGTAAAGAAATGAGGGAATAATTAATAATAATTTTGGTTTAATATAATATTTATATAATATACCAATTTTTTTCGTTTCTATATTTTCAATCTTTTTCAATAATTCACGAATTATGCGATATATCTAAATGATAAAATTTTAAAAATATAATGATTTTTATTTTTTCTTTTCAGCTGCATTCCAACACGTACGAGAAAACATCGATGACTTAGACAAACACAATGGAATTAATGAGACTGATTTAATATTCCTAAAAGGGCTGATGGATAGTCCAGTGATGAAAAATTTAGTAAAGGTAAGGTAAATGTGATTTTCTGGACGAAAAATTTCCTTTTTTTTGACCCTTTGTTTTAACAAAAAAAAATAAAAAAAAAACAGTTTAGCGCTACGTTTTTTTTTATGGCTCGTAATTCATACGTCAGAAAAAATTTGATTACAACAAATTTTTAATAATAAAAGGGTAAATCCATGGCAACTGACGTTACAGCCGCCCAAAAAAAGACTCTTCGTTTTAAATATGATATTTTTTTAAATTACTTTTTAAGAAACAATCTTTAATAATAATGTAATAAAATATTTAAAAGAAAGTGTAGTAACAACCTAATATAATTTCACATTGATTAAAAAATAAATAAATTCATTATTTCGTAAATAGTAAGAAGGTGCACTTTTGTGTCGATTCGAAATTGGCTCTAAAATGGGCTACCCCCAAAAATGTGTGATTAATATTAGATTTAAAGTTAAAAGTATAAAAGTTATATCTAAAATGAAATAATTAATCAAATAACTCATAAAGGATCGTTCAAGTATCACGTAACGCAAATTGTACCAAAATTCATACACTTCGTACCCCGGTTCTCGCGTTATTATAGATTATAGAGATTTCATATTTTGGCTACCCCCCCTAATAGGGGGTGTGTTAGGGGGGTAGCCAAAATATGAAATCTCTACAGTCTTGAATAACGCGAGAACCGAGGTATGAAATGTATGAATTTTGGTACAATTTGCGTTACGTGATACCCTAATGTAAAACGTGGTACATTAAACATTTTTGACGCTTTGAAGGTACCCATCTAGTGCTGCCTCACCGCTATTATAGCGCGTTCCATATCGCCCTCGTCCAATTTTCTTCTATTTTTGGCTTCTAGCTGATCTTTTCTTGACATGGTAGAAAAAATTTAGGCTTAGGTACATAGTTCTATATAGCCCATAACAGAAACACAGGGCAGACTAACATCTCTACTCTAAATTTCTCTACTCCCTAACATCCCTACTCCATAACATCCCTACTCCACAACAACTCTACTCCGTAACATCTCTACTCCATAACATCTCTACTCCGTAACAACTCTACTCCGCACTATATGCACTCGATTAGCCACTTGTCTTAACTCAAATGAATATTTGTCATGCTAAGTCACTGTCAAATATGAATTTAATTTATTAATTACTTACTTATTAGTGCATATTAAGAGTACGCGGTCATTGTGGCTTTTAAAATAATTCATTTATGATTGTTCTAGATTTGAATTTAAAGATAAACGTTTTCTACGAAAAAAATAAAATAATCTAGAAGAAGAAGAAGATTCTTTGTTCTTTGAACTGCTCATTTATTATTAAGTGGCTAATAAAGTCCTTATAGTGTGGAGTAGAGTTGTTACGGAGTAGAGATGTTATGGAGTAGAGATGTTACGGAGTAGAGTTGTTGTGGAGTAGGGATGTTAGGGAGTAGAGAAATTTAGAGTAGAGATGTTAGTCTGCCAAACACAGGGGTGGCCCATATTGCAAAAATCGAGGCAAAAATACTCGATCTATACAACTAAAGAGGTATGTCTAAAATTCGTTAATTATAAGAAACTTGTGCAGAAATGGTTTTAAAAACATTGTTATTTTTCATGTAGAAATAATAATAGAATTTATAAACTTACCCGAAAATTTTCTGTGACTTGCTGAAAACTACGGAAAATGAAAATGAAATCTCAAACGTGAATGAATGTATGAACGAATTAATGAATCTTTACTGTGGCAGTTTAACCTCGCCATTTACGATTTGCTACAGTCAAAATACATAAAAAATGTCAGATAGTGTAATACTTTAGGAGCAACCGTTTAAAAAAAAATGGAATTAAGAGGAAGTTACATTCTGTGCCACCAAAAATGTTACTTTTTAAAAGCCTATTACTCCTTTAATATTAAATTTAGTTTTTCGGTAAAGAATACTGTTTTGTTTAGTTTATATTGTAGAATCGACGTGCAGAATTAAAAATTTTATTGGTGCTTGTTTTGTGTATTTTAAAATATAAAAAAAAACTTTAAACGCGTTTTTCTCAAAATTCCATTTTTCAAAACTGTTCCAGCGATTAAAAAAAACTATTTAACATATAGACTTGAATCATTCAGTATTTTGTCAAAATTATGTTGGCGAGTTCGCTAGTGTAATTTTTTTTTTTTTTAAGGCTTGTAATTAATTTTTTATTCCTCCTTTTTTACCCGTTTTTGGTCTGAAAAATTGCATTTTTTGTTTTTTTCACTAAAATACGCGTGGAATATTTGTTTTTTGGAATTTTGACTTATGTCTACACTAGCGAACTAAAGGATGTCATTTTTAACAAGACTGTTTTTGATTTTTGTGTTTCGGACCATTGGGACCGAGCTATCGCTGGAACCGTTTGCCATGTTATTTTTGAGGTGTCTAACTTCAGCGCGTGCTGCACATTTATTTTACAGCAAAAAAAAAACAATTTTTTTTGTGAACTTTAAGAGTTGTCTAATACTTTGTAAAAAGTTTTGTACGTAAAAATAATACAGATCGTCTAAAAAAAATTCCAAAAATCGACATTTTTTTGCCTCATAAATCAGAACAACCCCTTAACGTGTGTGTAATACACATATGACATGAAGTCCCCCGAATACCCTTAAATGTAACTTCCAAAAAGTTTAGGTTAAACTCTGACCTACACAATAAAATAAAGTATCTTTATTTAGAACAGACATTTGAGTAATATTGTGCAATGCACAATGTGCATTAAGACCACGTGGACTTAATTACTGGTCCCGGTTAATTTCTTCAATTAAACTGGCACACTCAGCAAATGTAAAATTGTCTATTCATGCGAAAAGTTACTCACTTTTGCCCATGGATTAAAGTTTTATTACTGACTTGCATATTCTCAAGAAAATTCTATAAGAACACGCAAAATGCGTGTGATTATGAACTTATAACAGTCACAAAATAGAAAAAGATAGTTTATGTTATCTTATTTACGTGTTCCAAATTTGACGTCGATATCTCAACTCGTTCAAAAGTTAAAAGGGGTAGGTTTTACATTACACTGTATGTAAAGAACTTTATAATTCGTACAGTTGGAATCAAAAAAAGTACTACAGCACGAAACCTTGAGGTCACAAATTTTTTAAAATCTTAGCTGTTTTAATTGCTTTATTGACAATGAAATTTTTAGGGTTATGTACATTGTTAGTGGTTTTAAAAACGGTATAAAAACACATTCATTTCTCAAAAAAATATATTATCATTTGTAAAAATTACAAAAATATATAGAAGTAATAAAATAATAACAGAAATAAAAAAATATAATTAATAAAATAACGAAAAAAAAATTTACCTTATTTAATAGAAGTTAAAACTTTTAAAGGACCCCAAACCTTCATTCCTATATATTTTAGTTCTGGCGTGTAAAATTCTCTAGTTTGTCGGCGATTTTCCTTACATTAGCCCCAAAATATATTGTTAAAATTGATTTTTGTTGCTGGCTTGGGTGAAGCATGTTGACATATTTGACATTTGAAAAAATTATGTTTCAAACAAGATAACTATTATACTTAGTTTTATATATCTCTGACTTAGTTAAGTCCTCAATTGACTTTAGTTAGATTTAAATGGTACAATGTTTGGGTGTAATACTTTTTAAACATCGCAACTGTACCTACTTCTCTTAATTTTTTATCCAAGCACCCTTGAGAATTTGCAGATCAATCAATCTACTTTAACGACTCGAGATCAGCCAAAGGCTTTAGATTATTAAAATGAAGGATAAGCTCTAGCCTTTAGTTGCTTAAGTAAAATAAATTTTGCTGCAGTTGGGCAAAAATTGCATTTATGGACAAAAAAAAATTGTTAATAATTATCTAAATGAATTATAACTAGTACCCGTGTATTTGGCATTGATTACGAGGGGCGCGCGAAAGTTTAATTTTTTATGAAAATTCTGACATGGGTGACACTTACTGGATATAATGACACAAATTTGTGATTTTTTATAAACAAGATTTAAAATCTTAAAATGGCTTGTGTGCGTCCTCAACGCACTACCGTAGAATCTTGGATTCCAAATATTCGTGAGGTACAACGTGCGAAAAAGATATAGGTTGGTATTAGAAATGCAATGCTTTAAAAAACTTATCATCAAAATCCCATAATAATGATATATAAAAAAGTTTTATTTTGATTTAGTAAAGCCAGTTGTAACATTCCGTGGTCAAAAATTAAAAATCCTCAGAGTTTATAGAAAATTGGAAGATGTAAAAGTGCCAAACGAGTCCACAAAGAGAAAAAAATATTTACTATATATGCATTACATAATAAAAAATTATAAGAAATCATACATTCTTTAAATATGCTTCACTTACTACTTCGGTAGACATAGAATATTCGTTTTCAAAGCTTAATAGCCGAAAAAATGGAGAAAATCTTGATTATATATTTTTATTTTTAACAATAATATTAATTAATTATGTTTAAAAATATGGGCATATTTAGTTTTAGAACACTTACATGTAAATATTTTGTAAATTATACATAATATAGTTTTTTGTTGTTTAACCTTTGATATTTATATAATTATAACTGTTTTAAAATACGTCAATATATCCTTAAAGTATAGTTATTCCCGTGTCATAATATTAGCATATTTAACATAGTCGTCAAGTTAAGCCGCCATGAATAATAACAATCACGGGATGGTTAAGAAAGTATGCCATTAATATTTAAAAACTTTTTTTGAAAAAAGTAACATTCGCGCTCCCCTCGTAATCAATACCAAATATCCGGGGTCTGATTATAACAATCATGGCATTGTTTGATGTAATTTAATTACAACTCTTCACCGATAAATTCCGGATGTTGCAATTATGTGGAATATGAAAGAAGACAAACAAAAACCTAATTGTTGTTTAAATGATAACAAGAGCTTAAAATTTCAGGCACGTTTGAGTAATTTATTAATTTAACAGTTTAATAATGATAATGAAATGTAAGTTTTCTTTGCAGACAAACGGGCAGACAAAGTATTGTGTTTAACACTAATAGTAAAAAGAAGGGGGCGTAAGGACCTCGGTCGATAGCCCTTTGACTTGATCAATAAAGTACTGTATCTATCTATCTAGTAAAAAGAACACAAAAAAAAACATTTTCATAGATTTTTACCAAAACAATCCCAGTTGATAACTTTGGATTTCTCATAGCTAAAATTTAGTGCTTATGTCAAGAAAAAAAATAAAATCACAACTTTTCTTGTCAGACCGACCGATAAGAGTACTTATGTTTTAGTAACAAGAAAAGTAAAGCTTTTTTTTACTAGTCTGTAGAATTTACGGACGATGCGAAGAGGAGTCCGAAAACTACAGACGAGTAAAAAAAAGCACTTTTCCTCTGAGTGAAACATACAATTTTTTCTTTAAGCGTCCTAAATACTATTTTTTATATTAATTTTTGCATTTTATTTATTTAATAATAAAGTATGTTTTTTATTAAAATAGGCCAAAAAAACACTTTTGGAATAAACTTAAACCTTCCTTATTTTAAAAATTTGTCATAAGCTGAATTGTACACTTTTCGAGATTTTGATGGTAACTTGTCTAATGTAGCATTTGCAATTTCGGAGAGACAATCCATAAATTCTTCTTCAATAATTTTTAATCAATTTCACAAAACGTTTTTGCACAGAATCAACGATCTGTTTACATAATAAACAAACAACTGTGAAGTATGGCTGTCATCAAAATCTACGAGTGCTGCCGCCAGTGGCAGTTTTGCTAACTTGATAATTCGAAGAATCATGTGTAATTCGGAAGATTATTTTTTAACAATTTATAATATATCAAACCAACTTTTAAATTTTTTTCATCGTAAAATGATATAAATTTTAGATTTTAAGCTTTCACGGCCATTAAGATATAAAGAACTTTCACTTTCGGGTTTAGATCGTGTTAATGGATTTTCACTTTCCGACGTTTCGTCTCTTACTACTAGAGACATCTTCAGGGATTAATCTGAAACTAAGTTTCGAATCAACTTGTGTCACTATTTATGACGAGTTGTGGTTATTCACCCGTGACGAGGTTTTTCCTATCAAAGACTTCCATATTGCAGGTAAGTGGTAACCAGTGTCCCGATTGATATTGTTAGGATGCTTGATGATTTCTATCGATTCCCGTATCTTCCTTGGCATTTTTCTGTTTTCTGTTAATATTTGTTTTGTTTCAGTCAAATTGATTTTATGACCTGTTTCATGTACATGTTCGGCTACTGCCGATAAGGAAATTTGTTTCTT
This sequence comes from Brachypterus glaber, assembly GCA_958510825.1. NCBI lineage: Eukaryota > Metazoa > Arthropoda > Insecta > Coleoptera > Kateretidae > Brachypterus > Brachypterus glaber. The sequence continues at coordinate 66,054,963 of OY294046.1, forward strand.
TCTTATATTGCGCTCATGCTCTTGAAGTCTTGTAGAAATTTTTCTCTTAGTTTCACTTATGTAAACCGTACCACAGGAGCAGGGTATTTTATATACGCCTTCTGAACTCAGGGGTATTTTGTCTTTTGTTGAAGTCAAACATTGACCTAATTTTTGGTTGGACCGAAATATAGGCTTAATATTTGACTTCTTCAAAAGTTTACCTATTTTATCCGTGATACCGCTTACATAGGGAAGTATAACTTGTGTCTGTCTGTCATTGTCACTATTGTCCTGTTTTTTGGGTCTGGGATTTCTGTATTTGTATATGGTCTTATTAATGTCTTTTTTGGTATAACCGTTCATGGTCAAGGCTTTGGTTAGTTTAAGGAGTTCTGTGTCTAGGGAATTCGAAACTTAGTTTCAGATTAATCCCTGAAGATGTCTCTAGTAGTAAGAGACGAAACGTCGGAAAGTGAAAATCCATTAACACGGTCTAAACCCGAAAATGAAAGTTCTTTATATGATATAAATTATTTTATTACTTACCTTAATATTTTTACAGTTATATTTTTTAATTTGGTTTATTAAATTCCATTCTCAATTGCTAATCTAAAACCTTTTTTTGTCCATTTTTAAATTGCAAATTATGGTTCTGTCAATAGTTAAGTCACTTACTGTAGTACTGACTTGGGCGGTAGGCATGTTCATAAAAGTCAACCTATAAATTTTATAAAAAGAATATTTTGTGGTATTTTTTGGTAAATAATAAAATAATAACAACAATTATAAATAGTAATATATTCATATTTAATTATTAATTAATTAGTTTTAGGTATGAAATCTCGTAAAAGAGAAATACTGAAAAACAAAATACTTAAGTGTTTCTCAACAGAATTTTCTAGTCGAAAATTTCCCGATATAACTGTAATATGATTGGACAGAATGAAACACCTGGTCAGAAATATTGTTAAATGATTGGTTGACGTTAAAAAATAATCACGGAAATCATCTCATTTGATCATGTAAAAAAGGCAATTTTTGTTTACCAACTTTCTGATCTTATTATTTTATACATTTTTTTTAATATTTCAATTTCTTTCTCGAATATTAGAGGGCTACGGTAGCCTGGCTACCTGATCAAATCAATTCACTTTATTTACAGTGGAATGAAAATTTAAAGAATTAGCCAGTTTACATTGTCTTTGAAGTTTCTGACTGATGTTGTATTTCAAAATAAACACTTTTAAATAACTATTATACTTCAATTGATTTATATAATGCGTCTAAATCAGTAGACAAAAGCACTTAACTTTTCCTAATTTTACTAATCGTACCATAATCCATAAATAATTGGATCCCTCAAAAGCTCATTATAAGAAAATTAGCCACACTAGGCCATGGTGACCATAAAGAAAATCTTGCGCATGGCAATTTATAAAAACGTAGGTAAACCCGTATTTTCATTCATAATTCAGTGGCCTTATGTGAAAGATAAAACCCTTGAAGCAACCGAAATTTGCTGTAAATTTTCAAGTAATCCTTTAATTCTGTTTTCATTGTGATAAATGCTGGGCTAAGTCTTGAAAGTGTGCGGTAAAAAGTGATTTGTTGCTTTGTTTTTATTAAGGACAACGTGATAAACACAACGTTGGCGTAGTATCGATTTTTCTTCCATGTGCTTTCGTGTTTTCCTGGGAGCTTATCCGGGAAAATCTATTGTAACACAGTCTGGAAAATCTTTATTTCAAACAAATAATATTTCAATTTGTAAAGATATAAATAGAAAATATAAAAACAGTATTATTCTTGAATTTGTTCTTAAAAAATCTAATTTTGTTTGGAGTTATCACGATTGCATAGCGCGAGTGCAGTATATTTTACAAATAGGGGAATTATTTTTGGACGTTAAGTCTACAACCCTTGGAAAGCAGCATAATGGGTAAGAATTAAACTTTTATATAAAGGGCTAGAATAATAATTGTTTTTATATAAAAGGGAGATAGCTGAATGAATCTATTATTATTATTTCTGGTCTTTTAAGCTAGTGCTCAGCTAGTTTTTTATTCAGGTAGAATATATAACATACAAAGTGTATTTTTCTTTCCTTAACTTTTTTAATTTAAAAGTATAAAAACTAAATTATCATCCGGTTGAAAGCAAAAACCAATAGTTTATTTAGTATCTAATATTATTAATATAATAATATATAACAAAATTGAAAAAAAAAAGAACATTTAATTAACTTAAAAATAGCTATACACTTTCTAATAGAAAGGTGAATATAAATTATTTATAATAAATGTGAACAAAAGAAGGCCTCATATTGACCCTTGCGGTACACCACTATATTTTTTCAACTTATTTTGCACTCTGGAAGCTAAAAACCAATATTTCAATATCTTAGTACAAACCATTTATAGTAATTTAAAAAATCAAGAGAAATAATTTAAACGTTTTAAAACTAAATAAAATAAATATAATATACAAGCATTCTAAACATCTTTGATTCAATTATTGACATTGTTTCTCTTGATTTTATGCAATCGACCTTATGTACAATATGGCTTTGATCCCTGTAATTTCCAAATATAAACAAAAGAAGACCTAATATTGATCCTTGCGGCCCACCACTATTATTTTCAACTTATTTTACACTCTGGAAGCTAAAAACCAATATTTCATTAACTTAGTACAAATCATTTATAGTAAATTTATAAAATCAAGAGAAATAATTTAAACGTTTTAAAACTAAATATGTTTTTATATTTAATTTCATACCTCTTTATAATTAGGCAAATAACTCATAACAGATGCAAATAAAGTACAATAAATAAAATACAAGCATTCTAAAAAGCTTTGATTCAATTATTGACATTGTTCCTCTTGATTTTATAAAATCGACCTTATGTACAATATGGCTTTGATCGCTATTCCCCTGTACTTTCCAAATATAAACAAAAGAAGACCTAATATTTATCCTTGCGGCCCACCACTATTATTTTCAACTTATTTTGCACTCTGGAAGCTAAAAACCAATATTTCAATAACTTTCATATAAGTAAATGTTTGTTAAGGTCTATTAATTAAATGGTATAAATACAAGTATGTAAAAAATGAATAAATGGTAAAAAAATAAATGTTTTTAGAAAGGTGGAAGTATTTGTAATAAGACGTTAAAACCATCGTAAAATTTAAAATAATTTCTACAATAGTAAACCGTAAAATGAATCATAAAAGTTAAACATTATTGTTTATAGATTTAGGTCAAATCCCAGTCAACCTTCCAATTCTTCTTGGTCTATTGAACTTAATTTTAATAATAAAACTAAACTATAACAACTGTCATTGCACTGAGTCAAATATTAATTACACATCAAGCACGTTCGCCAAAAACAAAAAAATAAATAAAAACAATTTAACATCATTAACCTCATGGCTTTTGTGGGGGTTTAAGTCAAGAATACTTGATATCCCCACCAATGGTAGCTCGTGGTCGACCAAGTTTCACTACAACACCGTTTCAAGTCTACTTCGCGGCTACACGTAACATTTTGATATAAAAACACCTGCATCTAGTGCCCTTTGTGCCCAACTGTGACAAAAATGATAAAAGACGGTTATTGCTTTGAGGTGGTTTAAACGTTTGGTGACTTTTTGACGTGAATGTGGTGAATTTTACGAAAATATTGTCGCGCTTTCTACCTGTGGATGCCAGTTGACGTCATTTTAGTGCGATACATTTGTAATAAACTATAATTTGGAGCTAAATTACAGTAAGTTAGGTCTGTATTTATGGTAGATTACAGAAATTACTATAAAAATCCAACTTAGTCATATTCAAATTGTTTATAATTTTTAAATTATAAGTAATAACTATATGAATCATTGTTAAATAACTTGCCACACCTGTATGGAAAGAGTTAAGCGCGTCTTTTAAAATATGGCAACAGTGTATTGTTATACCTGTTTTCTAAGTAAATACTTTCAAGTTTTTAAACTGTTTAAAATAATTTAAATGCCTTATTAAGTTTCTTATTGTTTTTACTAAACAGACGGAGTATATTTTGAAAACTCAGATACAAGCGAATAAATTGAATTAAAAATTGTGCTGGTTAGGTATCTTATTTAATGGAATTGTAGCCATATATTTTGGAAATAATTAATTTTAATTCAATTTGTTTCCTGTTATAGCTCTATATAGGTGCCTTCGTTTCTATTTAAATTAAATAGTTCAATGGCTTTTTGTATATCGTCGGCTTACAAGTAAAGAGCACTAAGTCCAAAAACATGGTTTTGAGATATTGACAAATTTAACTTTCATTGTTGTTTTTTAATTTTTGTGATATATGTTTTTGGAAAAAAACTACCGCAAATTGCAATGACATGTTTGGACATAATGATGTCCCATTTGCAGTTAAATAAAGAAAAATTTAAGTAGTTTAATTCAACTAAATTTGAAAAAAGACATGGACTTAGTGCCTTTTACTTGTAGGCCCACGACGTCGGCTTACAAGTAAAGAGCACTAAGTCAATAAAATAATATAAAAAATAACTATTTAAAATTAAAACCCTTCTATTAATTAAACGAAATGTATAAATATAAAGTAGAAAACAAGATGGTTAAATACATTTTCAAAAACTAGATTTTAAAAAGAAGGGTTTGGACTTTAAGATTGTTTAAAGAACATTTCCAAAATTAATAAAATTAATTAGTATTAATTATATGAAACTGCTTACTATTCCAGAACTAAGACAGTTTTCAGAGGCCATCGGCTGTGCCGCAAAGAAGCATCTCTTAAAATCAATAATTATAATGAATCATTATTAATGATAAAAGACTTCACGGTGCAATTCTAAGGGCTGTTTTCCGAACTTGCCGCGAACTTTAGTTTTTTTCTTATATTCTTGTTATTTATGTAGTAACCAAGGATTTAAGAATAAAATTAAAATAATCTATCAGTTAAAATTTGAATGCGTTTGTCAGTACAATAAATAACGAGTTATAGTATCATATAAATGATTCAAGCAATCATATTTTTATAAATTAACTCTCTTTAGAAAGTCGCTTAGTGCAGAAACATTTGAAATAATCTACAATTAAAACGCACTAAGTGCACTAAGTGACTTAGTGCCTATTGCCAGATAAAATTTTAATCAAAATCAAATTGGTGCGTTTTGTATAGTGGGTAACTCGCTGGGCAGTCCACCTAGAAGTTAGTTCGGTTTATCTATACATAGATCATCAAAAATTAACTACAGTGCTATTAAAATCCCATTTTTGCAAAAAAGTGACTTAGTTCCTTTTACTTGTAAGCCGACGATATATTTTAACAAAAGAGTCGAAAAAAAAAATAATCCCTACAAATAGGTATAACTTTTATCAGTAAGTGCTTATCAGCTACTACATTCAGTACTATTAGTAAGTGAGAATTTAGTTATTATTTTAAAGAATGACTGTACAGGTAATGATAAAAACTAATGAAACAAATAAAAACATTCAAAAGAATCGAATATGTTTACCCCATACTCGATTTTTCTTTCTTTTAAAACATCCTTCAACGCTGTTCTTTTTTACTCGAAAAATAAAGTCATTCCAAAAGAAAAAAAAAACGTTTTTTTGGTTTCTTTGCTACACAAATAGCGTTTAATCTGGTCATTAACCTATTTAAAAACAAAAACTGAAACTAAATTTATTGTTCAAATGCATACAAATATACAGAAAATATGAACTTTACTTTGTACGCGCCAAAAAATAAACTTCAGAAAAAAAAATCACTTAATTTAAATAAAATATGAGATAAATTGGACATTTACACCTCTTTAAAAAATATAGTTTATTTCTAAAACTCGTGACAGGAGGAAATTGACTAATTACAAAAAAAATATAGAAAGAATATTGCATTAATCTAAAAATTTTTACTAATTAATTTTTTAATTGACAAGTCTGGAAAGATTTATATACCTCAGTTAACATAAAACGTTTGGACTTTTTTGATTTCAACTCTTAGTGAAGAACCGTTGCAAATACCAAGAAGTATACCCCTTGCAAATACAAATTATATTATCATATATAATTACGAAAGAGGCTGAGAATAATGCGGGAACAATTCGCTGTTTTCATGAAAATTTGCTATCTGGAAATAATTACGACCGGGGCATCGCCCTTCAGGGGCCCTGAAGTATTTATTTCCCTTGACAGCAAATTTGAATAAAAACTGAAATTTTCCCGATAATTCGAAGAATCATGTGTAATTCGGAAGATTATTTTTTAACGATTTATAATATGTCAAACCCACTTTTATATTTTTTTCATTGCAAAATTAATGAATTGTTTTATTACTTATCTTAATATTTTTACAGGCATATTCTGGTTAATTTAATTCCATTCTCAATTTCTAAACTAAAACCTTTTTTGTCCATTTTTAAATTGAAAATTATGGTTCTGTCAATAGTTCAGTCACTTACTGCAGTACTAACTAGCGCGGTACTGCGCTAGGCTTGCAACATGTTCATAAAAGTCTATAAAAACTGTCATTACATTTTATAAAAAGAATATTTTTTGGTATTTTTTGATCAATAATAAAGTAACAACAATAATTATAAATAGTAATATATTCATATTTAATTATTAATTAGTTTTAGGTATGAAATCTTGTTGTAAAAGAGAAATACTAAAAAACAAAATACTACATACTACAACGATTATCACTAGAATTTTCTACAGTAGAAAATTCCCGATATAACTGTAATATGATTGGACAGACACGTGGCCAGAAATATTGTTAAATAAATGGTTGATAAAAACGTTAAAAAATAATCGCGTGAAAACAATTTCGAAATTTTGGAAAGGATATGATAATGTAATTGGTGTGCAATTTGTAACTTGCCTGCCAGTGTACGGGGCACTTTAACCGCCCTGTATAATTCGATCAATATTCAGAAAATATTCTCTTTTTCAAAATAAAAGGAACTTGGCCACTTTTATGCTTATAGCAAAACATATCGCTTACGAATCTATAGATTCGTATATAGTAATGTAATGAATAGTTTTTTGCGTAAAGTAAAATGCGAAGAAAAAATTATTTATGAAGCTGAAGTTTGCAACGTTTTTTTGCAACGAAAATTCAAATAGTATATTAAAGTACTAGTTTCATAACATACGTTTTTAGCCCACGAGCACAAGTTTAGAACACAAGCCGCTTGCGGCGAGTTTTCTAAAGTACTTGTGCGCTAAAAACGTGTTATGGAATAAGTGCTTTAATATACTATTTGAATTTTCGATGCAAAAAAACGTTGCAAACTTCAGCTTCATAATTATTTTTTTTTATATACATCCATACACAGAAAGAAAAAAGAACAGTTAAATCAACAAATAGCGCAAAAACACTGAAAGATTGTTATTTCAATTACTTAGGTTTTTAATTCTGACCAATTGCGTGGCGATAAATCCAACCAGTTTACAATTTGATTTCACTTTATCTTTATTTTTTCAGGATTTCTTTGTCCATTTTCACTTCATTTAGTATCCAAAACAATATTATTAATTAAATTACTCATTACTTCTGATCGATCTATAAATTAATAAACATTGCGATCTGATGTTGTAATTATACCTTGTTTTGAAATTTGAACATGTAAACACAAGTGTTACTCAGAAACGTAATGCAATTATCACTGAATAGTAAAAATGATGACCCATTTAAAAGAACCTTGATTGTTTCTTCAACAGAAAATTGTCTTTTATTTTCTATGAACATTAAATAAATACTATAATAATGATAAAAAAAATGAAACATGATACTTCTGAGAAGAAAATGAAATTTATTTTGCAATGACATTATTAAGAACTAAACATGTATGTATTTATATAAATATATAAATCCGAAGGTATATATAAATCCCAAAGAACTTTTACCTCAAGAAGTTATTTCAATTTTAATGTTTATGAAGGTGTCATCTTTTTGTTTGTTTGTTTGTTTGTTTACATAAACGTACGCGATACTGCTTCTGGTGTAAACATAAGTATCGCTAGTTTTGACCTTCTGGTGACCAGAGCGAAGTTGCGTAATTTTCACTTTATCATTATGATAAATCTTTATACCTAGGTACATTAAAATTTAAAAAAACAGTACAAGTTTAGAAAACAAGCCGCTTGCGGCGAGTTTTCTAAAGTACTAGTGCGCTAAAAACGTGTTATGGAATAAGTGCTTTAATATACTATTTGAATTTTCGTTGCAAAAAAACGTTGCAAACTTCAGCTTTATAAAAAGTGTTGGTTTCGAAACTAAAAGTTTAATTTCGATTGAAATAAACGGCTGTAAGAGGACTTTTTTAATCAAAATTAAATATTTAGAAGCCTACCTATTCTAGTTTTTGAAAAAGACCGGTCTAAAGAAAATCATTTTTAATAATTTTTAACAAAACTAATGAATAGTTCCTGGCTCAAGCAATAGCTTATTTGAGACTCTTCATTACTCTGTATTTAAATAAATTTACACTGAAAAAAAGTCTGATTGGCGCAACCAGACCAATAGTTAAATACGAAACAACAATTTTTCTGGTTACTGCAACCAGAAATCTGGTAAGGGCAACAAGACAAATTTTTGCGCTTACCAGATTCTTAAATTTTGATTTTGGTATCAGATCGTTTTTTCAGTGTAGATTTTAATAAAAGTTGAAGAATGTAGGTATATTAATTTTGCTCTAATTATGGTGATTAATGTCTAACTCATGAGTAACATTTAATGAAATTATTTGATTGTCTAGTTTTTTTATATCGCCATTTCGTTTTTAATTTTTTTAATCTTTAATACTCGTGTTAGAATTAAAGAATTGCTAACTTTTTTTATCACACCTAATGTCTAAAAAAATCTAATCAGCTCAATTTTGTTGCCAACTCCCAAAATCGCAAATTCAACAAAAATAATCATCAACTCAATTTCCCCAACTCCAAATGACTACTCCAGTGGAGTAGTAATCCACATTGCCAATCACTACAAACATATTTCTTAATATAATTACAACTTCAAATAACTCCTGTGCATAAAATATCAAATTTTTCTTTTATGTAGATGTGTTTTCCTTTTTCCTACGATCCTCTATGCAAATGACATTTAGCATACTCTTTTGTTCTTTAGCAAACGCCTCATATCGCACTAGTTTGATATTTTTACATCACACTCGTGTGATATTTATGTATGGAGGTTTGCCTAATTTTATTTAGATATTTACCTCGTAGATTTATAAACCATTTGCCACCTTTCACCACAGCCTTTTGTATCTTTTCAGTGTTTTGTAATCCAAATATTTCTGTTTGTCATGTCAAAAACAGAAACTATAGTTATAACGTTACTATTTTGACCATTACTGTCTGGTCTATACAGTCTGGATCTTATAAAAATTACTTAATTTTTTATTTAGTTACCTTACATTACATAAAAAATATCAAAATACACAGTACTTTTCTTATGAAATGTAATACAGTACAATTTTACTGTCTTATATGGCAACATAACCACAGAAATCTAATTTAATAAGTAAACTCAAGTTTGCATTTATTTAGGAATAGGCAACCCATTAAACAGCTATGTATTAAATATAAAACCAAGAAAACTAAAGCTAAATGAAAATCATATTTCCTGTTTGACATACCTACATATATAAATTTGTATGCTATTTATAATTATTTTGTGCTTTGCTTTTCTTAAAAAATAATAAAAATTAGAAAATTTTAAAATAAGAAACTTCATATTTTTTCGGGATCGTTGGAAAAATAGTGTACATAACTCGTTGGAAAGTGTATTTCATACACTCATCTGGCGGCTCGATCGTAAACAATGCATTAGTCTACTTTAAAATAAGTAATACTACCATTGTGGTAACTTTCATTGTTTTAAAGCAAAAGTTCTAAAGGATTACTTCTTACTATAATGGAGATCTCTACAACTAGAATTATGAAACAAAAGACTTCTACCCTATCTCTATCTCATTTGTGCTACACTTTCCAGCCAACCAAATAAGTACTGTATTTGTTTTTCATACAACAAATACAGTATTTATTTGGTTGGCCGGAAAGTGTAGCACTGAGTGGTACGAACGAACATAGCTAATGTGAATCTGTAGAATAAGATAATTCTACTAAAATTTAGATGGCGCCAGTAATTTCTTTAATAAAAATTAAATTGTTACACTTTTCGCTCGGCCAAGTAAATATTGTATTTGTTCAACAAAGAACAAATACAGAATTTGTTTGGTTGGGTGGAAGTGGGAGTGTATGTATGTCTTCTATCCTTTTTGGGTAGAACTTTTGTCCCTGTCTAATCTAACGGAAGAAATCGCCATTGTTTATGGATGGTAAATATTTTTAAAATCCCACAGTTAAATTGATTGTTAGCGGACGCCTTTGTTAAAATATGTAATTTTCTACACTGTATGAAATATAATAGCAAAAATTTTTGTAGGTGTACTCTAGAGAGCAGCTTTCATGCAAATATTCAGCTGTATTCCTTGAAATTTGTAACATTTTACTCTTAATACTTTAGCCTTCAAATGTACATCTTGCATACAATAATATATTGTATAGAATACTAGTTTTATAGAATACAATTTAGACATTTTTAACTTTTATTTAAAAATAAAAGCTTTGGCATAATGCCAGTAGCATTGAACAAGATTGATCGGGAAGTTCCTGCACTAATCTTGACTGGGCAGACCTAAATTTGGACGTTTTCCAACTAGGGTCAAGTAAAGAAAGCATTGCTTTACAAGTACAGTCAACAACAAACTGAAGCCTCTAAAATCAAAATCTGGTTTCTTTATAAGGTATCTAATATAAAATTAGATCTAGATCATATTCAAAATTATAGTCAATTATAGTCAGACTTTTTCGCGAAAAATCAAAAGTCGAAAAAAAAAAATACTTGTTAAAATGCGTATCGACGATTTCGTTCTCAAGTTTAGATTTAAATTTTGAGGGTAAAGTTATAGGAGCACATAGATAGAGGTTCAAAAATGTGTTTAAAAACAAACCTCCATTTTGACCAACATTGAAGCTGGCCACTTTGTGGACTAAACCATCGTTATTATTCATTTACACAATTAATTTCATGATAAAAATTTCATGGCTTTTATTGAAATAATAAGGAAAATAATCAGGAAATAGTTATTTATGGTACTAGTGGGTAAAGTAAGATATTGCCCATGAGAAAATTAACCTGCGAGGCGTCAGCCAAGCAGGTTAATTTTCGAGAGGGCAATATCGGTTTACCCATGAGTGCCATACAAGGTTTTATCCAATAAATAGCTTAGAAATTCATATTTTTATTAAAAATTTTAATGACATTTACAAGAAAATAATTTGACAAGTGACAGTTGAATGGGTAAAATAAATAATTATCCACTTAATAAAGTAAAAGCCACGCGGGGGTTATTATTGAGTTTATCTATTTAAAATAAAGCTGGTAATTGTCTCATTATCTGTATGTATTGGATAAATAATCTTTAATGCTTAGGATAATTGATTATAAATACCTATTATTCAAGCCAATCAAAACAAAAATGGATCAAAAACTCAAGAAAATACATAATTTTACTTGTTTGAAATAAAAAGTTGTTCCACGTTTTAGTATAGATATACTAAAGTCATTTACCAACGAAACACTTTTCTAAAAAATGACTTAATATGCGATTATATGGTTTAATTTTAGAGGCTTCATTTGTTTCTCCCCAGTTTCTCCTCAGAGTGTCTACTGATCCAGACAAATGATCAGGAATTCTTTATATTATAGAGATTTTGATGCATTATACATTTTTTGAAGGATTATTAAAATCTATATAATGCATTGTATAGGCACAGATTCAAAATTAGTCTTTGGTATACCTGTTAGGTAGTCAGGCAGTTTAAAAACTAAATATCGGTATATCACAAAGTCCTTCGAAATAAAAAAGTACAATCAGAAGGGCCAAGACTTTTACACCCCTGCTGCCTAAAAAAATTTTCGTTGAAGTTTTATACATATCTGGACAACTAAGGGCCTATTCACAGGCTCGCATAAGAACATAAATCAATGCGATGCTGTGATTGGCTTGATGTGCCGCCATGTATATTGTAAGCCAATGTTTTATGTTCTTATGCAAGCTTCTGGATAGACCTTAAAACTAACACTTTAAGCCTGCTTTTCTTTTTTTATAACAGTACCTAAAGTTTATAACCATAATCTTAAATCTTTTGAACCACTTACGCTGCAACAATTTGTACCTAAATATTGAATCTTTTTTGTTTTCTTAGATGCAAGACGATTGCATTAAAAAATTTGTAGTGATTTTATCTTAAAGACACAAAGGTTTATAAATGTGGGTTACTAGTATCTTGTAGTCTCCCTTTCCAAGAACCCATAAACGTCTCTTCATAGTACTACACATCATCAACCTGTCAGATAGTCAAGTCGGGCGTACTTTTACCATAATTTTATACTCTCCGCTCTTATTATAAATAAAAACTTTTAACAAAAACCGAGTTCTATGTCTCTAAAAAGTAAAAAATAAAAAATAAGTTGGTGCCAATTTCACCATTCCCTAATATTAATAATAACTGCTATATCAAAAAGGTATATGGATATGAAAAATATTAATTAAATTATAATAAAAGCTATCTTTGGTTTATTCAGTTTTTTGGATCAAGTGTTATCGTTTTCTGAGTCTACAGGGAATAAGAAAGAAGTATGCATAAGTGAGTTATTATGGGTTAATAACGTTAATATGGGAGTTGGAAGTTATGAGTCATCTTTTGTCATATTTTTTAGCTTTTATCATAGATACACTGGCGTTGCGTTGTTGTAGAGTTGGGATATGCGTCTAACGGTTGCTTCTAAACAGTGCTGAATTTATACTACGCTCATGAACGAAACAACAGCTACCTTATCCCCGAGGTATCGTTATTATGTTCCACAAAGGGCATACTATGGAATCTGAAGCAATACATAAAATAAAGGTTTTTTATCTTTAATCCCTTTACCTGTCTACAATTACACACTTTTTGACTTTAGGGCTTTGCCAGGTAAAAAATAAAGTGTAGTCTGAGGAAGTCAGGTGTTAGAGGTCCATTGTAAATTTAGCTATGGGGTTCCATTGAAGTCACTTGATCGAAAAAGATGGTTTTAGACAAATATACGGTATAATTGCATCGTTATTTATAATGTACTCTTCGCTTCCTTTAAAATAGATTTATGGTCTGTTTCATCAAGCAGGAGAGTAAATTAAAAATCGCACAGTGAATATTTTCAAAACAGATTCGAATATTGGATGTGCGAATATACTGCGTAGTTTATTTTATAAAACAACTATATTCTATACACAAACATATATAGTATATATACTATTCAAACCTTTTGTAAAAATATTTACTGTGCGATTTTTAATTTACTCTCTTGCTTGATGAAAGACCATAGTTTTCACTTAGTTTTGCGGCATCCATAAATTACTCTAAAATTTATCCGAGATTTGATCAATTTTGACGGCCTCTATTTTACCTGTTTTTTTGCTCTTTAAATCTTTTAACCTATTCGCTTAAATTAAAGGGTTAGGTTCCAGTCGCTTCGAGTTGCCTTTTAAATGAGTGTAGGCTAAAATCTGAGCATAAAAAAAGAAATCCAACAAAAAAGTTCGTTAAAATCGGTTTTATCGAGGGATAAACCTCTCATTGTACAATAATAATTTATATAGGAATTTCTATAGGGATTTTTACAGGAATTCCTTCGAATTTCTCAGAATTCTTGGAATTCATAAATTTATTTTACAAAATTTCGAGCGAGGTTTACTCCTTGTGTGGTTTTCGAGATTATCTCAACAAAACAAAAAAATCTATATAGATTTTCATTTAAAATCACGTATTCTTAATAGAAAACATGGAAACATGTTGCTTTTACGTAGAATTTTATTTATATGTAATAAAATATGTAGTGATATTTTTTTTTAAATTAAGTTGGTACTCTTAAGCTAAAATTAAGAATTTGGAAACTGAAATGAAATACATTTTTGTATATTCTAGCTGTGAACGGCGAAGAGAAGTTATCCTAACTAAGAATTTTTGTAGGTTTTACAGTTATGTTTACAATTTGCAAAATATCAATTGCCTGGTAGTTACTACTGTATAAATATCGGGGTTTGGGTGATTTACAACCCGAAATAGATCTGTTTGTATTACAAAAAGGTGTCAATTATCCCAGCATGAGGTTTTTACCACACCCAACTATAGTTGCATCTATAGTACCTATAGTATAGGTGCACCTTTTAATTAGCTCACCTTTTAATTAGCACAATTAATATCTTTCTTTAAAATTATTACTTTTTATGACTATAAATTAGGTACAGTATAATTCTCAAAAGATATCTTTAGTTAGTTTTATTTATTTAATTACACATACGATGTTCATTCGGGGTTTTATATGATTTTTGTGGCGTTTTAGGTAAACCTTAAACATTATGACAGATTATGTCTTTGATTATGGTTTATAATTAATAAACAAATATCCGGACTAGGACTTTAAATAAAAACACTAAGTTTTATGTACTAGCGTTTCGTATTTAATTAAGATTTTATCTAGCTAAAAGAGAGAAAAAGACCTTATGTAATAACACAAAAAAAAGTTATATAACTAAAAAATAATAAAAAAGGCTACTTTTTAATCCTATGCCTAGATAATACGAAAAAACGTTTACCTTAGCGTACTAAAAATACTACATTAACAGAAATATTATTTAAATAAACAATTACGAACAATTAACAAAACTACTGTTTCATCAAGCAAATTAAAAATTGCACAGTAAATATTTTTACAACAGGTTTGAATAGTATATGTTTGTGTATAGAATATAGTTATGTTTTATAAAATAAACTACGCAGTATATTCGCACATCCAATATTCGAATCTGTTTTAAAAATATTCACTGTACGATTTTTAATTTACTTTCTTGATTGATGAAACAGACCATATATTGTTTATTTAAATAATATTTTTGTTAAATGTTGTGTTTTTAGTATGCTAAGGTAAATGTTTTTCGTATTATTAAAAAGTAGCCTTTTTTTAATTTTTTTTAATTATATACCTTTTTTTGTGTTATTATAAGGTATTTTTCTCTTATTTAGCTCGATAAAGTCTTAATTAAAGACGAAACGTCGCTAATGCATAAAACTTAGTGTTTTTATTTAAAATCCTAGTCCCGATATTTGTTTATTAATTGTATAATCGAAGGACGCTAATATAATTTGATATTATGGTTTATATTCGAAGATTATAAATTTTTATTAGTATTTTCTATTGGCATATTTTCGTATTATTAGACCTAATAATTATAACGTAACTAAGGAAAAATTAATAACATTTTGTAGAAATTTTTTATTATGAATAATGTATTTTTTGTTTAAGGTACAAGACAGATTAGAAGAACCACCAACCTTACCAAAACCAGTATCAAGCGAAAACAGCGATCTCGTTAAAGAACTATCGTTACGGTGCTCCAGATCAAGGAACAGGGAAGCCAGGGAACTAGCTAAGTTGCTGGAAACACCCCACGTTAAGGTAAACCATCTTCTAATGAGATATGGGGTGAAAACATAATAAATAATAATAAAAATATTTCCTACAGGATGCTTCTTGAAATTTATTTAGGGTTATTTGTGATAAACACTCGGAAATGAAGCAAATAAAAACTTTATTGCATTACATAATCATGCCAACGTTTCACCTAATATTTAGGCTTCTTCAGGGCTTTTTTCATATTTAATAATTTAGCCCTGAAGAAGCCTAAATATTAGGTGAAATGTTGGCATGATTATGTAATGCAATAAAGTTTTTATTTGCTTCATTTCCGAGTGTTTATCACAAATAACCCTAAATAATAAATAATGCAACCCCAATTCGTTTTTTACGTAAATTTGGACTTTTTATTACAAATCAAAAAAAGGGTAATTTGTTTTGAGATAAAGTTTATTTATGTTTATGTTTATTTTTATCCTCGTACTATTCTACTTAATTAAGCATCCCCTAAGTCCAGGACTTGTGTGGGCTAGTAGTAGAGGGAACCACCGGCTTTAATTGACTTTCGATCCAATATATCTAGGGAGTACGCCTTCGCAAAATTTCAATTATTAATTAACTGAAAAAGACAATCGGCGCCATTGAGGTTTGAACTCACGATCATTAGCTAAGTGTCAATGCTATATCGATGCCTTAGACCGCTGAGCTAATCTCCCATAATGCTTGATAATTTTCTGCAGGAAACCAGGATAGAACAATTTGGTTGTTATGCACTGTAAAAAATCCTTCATGCAATCGGTCCAGAATGTTTAAAAAGAAACTGTAAAATTTTGCCAAATTTCGTACCTTAATTTTAAAAAAATATTGTAATTTTAAAACTTGAATAGGATATTACGTCATTATAGTAAGTTTAGAGGGTAAATTTAAGCATTCAGTTAAATTTCATATAATTTATATTATAAAACGGTAAAAAATACGGTTTAAATCATATGAATTTTATTATTAAATTTTAATATTATATCGTCGGCTTACAAGTAAAGAGCACTAAGTCCAAAAACATGGTTTTGAGATATTGACAAATTTAACTTTCATTGTTGTTTTTTAATTTTTGTAATAATTGTTTTTGGAAAAAAACTACCGCAAATTGCAATGACATGTTTGGACATAATGATGTCCCATTTGCAGTTAAATAAAGAAAAATTGAAGTAGTTTAATTAAACTAAATTTTAAATAAGACATGGACTTAGTGCCTTTTACTTATAGGCCCACAACGTCGGCTTACAAGTAAAGAGCACTAAGTCAATAAAATAATATAAAAAACAACTATTTAAAATTAAAACCCTTCTATTAATTAAACGTAATGTATAACTATAAAGTAGAAAACAAGATATTTCAAAAACTAGATTTTTAAAAGAAGGGTTTGGACTTTTTGATTGTTTAAAGAACGTTTCCAAAATTAATAAAATTAATTAGTATTAATTATATGAAACTGTTTACTATGCCAGAACTAAGACAGTTTTCAGAGGCCATCGGCTGTGCCGGCAAAAAAGCATCTCCTAAAGTCAATAAGTATAATGTATCATTATTAATGATAAAACACTTTACGGTGCAGTTCTAAGGCCTGTTTTCCGAACTTGTCGCAAACTTTAGTTTGTTTCTTATATTCTTGTTATTTATGTAGTAACCAAGGATTTAATAGCAAAATTAAAATAATCTATCAGTTAAAATTTGAATGCGTTTGTCAGTACAATAAATAATGCGATATTGTATCATATAATGATTCAAGCAATCATATTTTTATAAATTAACTCTGTGCACTAAGTGACTTAGTGCCTATTGCCAGTTAAATTTTAATCAAAATCAAATTGGTGCGTTTTGTATAGTGGGTAACTCCCTTGGCAGTCCACCTAGAAGTTAGTTTGGTTTACCACATAGATCATCAAAAATTAACTACAGTGCTATTAAAATCCCTTTTTTGCAAAAAAGTGACTTAGTGCCTTTTACTTGTAAGCCGACGATATACTCTCTAAGTTTACTCCCATTTTTTTAGTGTACGCCTTTGAGTATATTTTTTGCCAGCTTGAGCGTATAAAACATATTACAAATCTGGTACATACTCTTGGAATTTTGTTAGTTACCAAAAAACCTATTCGGTGTTTACTTTATTCAAAATATTTTTTATTTTTTAAGGCCTTAATACACTCACACGACGAAGTAGCCCAGATTAGCGAAAACCCCGAAAAATACGAAAAAAAGACTGACTTTTCGCCTAAATTATTTCCGAAAGGGATGACGGGCGACATGATGCGAATGGTTGGAGTCCGGAAGAAAAATGGACAACCTCTGGGACTTACGGTAAGCATACAATATACAAGAACTATATGTCATGTAGTTCTTGCGAGCCCTAGCTAATATTTTCCAATTTTTACTTGATTCTCTAATACCTACATGCATATGTTCGTCTTTTGGTCTTCTTTATAATTCTTCCTCATTTATTCTTATATATATATATTCTTCTTAATAATTTTGTTTTTCACCTTTGGATGTTGCCCTTGTCTATTATTTTATGTATTACTTTCCTCAAGGAAAGATTGGCGTTAGTAAAAAAATTTCAAAAAATTTTTATTGCTTTTTTTACGTTTCTGGATGTTTTATATCCAAAAAATATGATTTCCGTAAAAAAAAAATCTGTCTGTCGGTCTGTGTGTCCGGGAAATTTGTGACCACGATAACTCAGGAACGCTTCGGGTTAAAGACTTCAAATTTGGACCATAGGTTGATTTTCCAAAGCTCTAGACTGGGATTGTTTTTGGTAAAATCAGATTGGGGTAAGGGGGTAAAATGGGGTAAAAAAAATTTTTTTTTAAACTTTTAATTTTCAATTTATTTTTCGTTTAAAAAAAAGAAACTTTTTGAAAAAAAATACTTTTTTTTGAAAAACTTGATAAAAAATAATTTTTTTATAATTTTTTCGTTTTTGATTTAAATGAACCTAGGCCTATAGGGAAAGTTTTATTTTGTTGGCAGCAGTATTATATGACTATATGACTAAAACTATCGTAAAAGAACGTATTTTATTTATCGCTCCAGCACCCTTGTCTCTATTAATACTTCTTGTTTCAATTTTCTTAGTCTTTTTTTCATGCTCATTATTTAATATGACGCATATAAAAAGAGAAAATCTTAATAAGATTTTCGACAACGCATTTAGTTTTATTATAAACGCGGTGCGCGGTGAAATGATAACTTTATTATTGAACATGTATAAATATTTAATAAAATAGGTATAGTCCTTTTATTCAACAGTTGCTTTATCATTCTCGTCCAACCCTCCTATGATTATAATTTGTGCTCTATCCAAAAAGAGACCTTGTCTCTTGGATACTGTATTCGACGTGAAAAAAAAGCGTATCTGGATTCCTTAAACTCAAATAATGACACTAAAAATCTCTGGAAAAGCTTAAGTAACATGAACGTTAATATCAGGCCTCAGAATGAGATTCCATCCAACCTCTCCGACGTTAACAAAATGAATGACTACTTTTTATCTGTTTACGAGACCAATGATCTTTCAAAAAAGCGAATTCAATTTTACAATAGTAAAGTATTTAACAGAAATTACAGTTTTTCCTTTAAGATAGTAGAACCTTCCGTTGTTTTAAATGCTATAAATAGTTTAAAGTCCAATGCAGCTGGAATCGACACCATAACACTAAAAATGCTTAAACTAACATTGCCAGTAACACTTAATTACATTACTCACATAATAAATCTATGTCTTGAAAATGGTTTTTTCCCAGCAGCTTGGAAAAAGGCTTTAGTTGTACCTCTCGCCAAAACTAAAAATCCTACCTCGTATAGCGACCTACGTCCCATAAGTTTATTACCGGTTATATCTAAAGTGTTAGAAAAAATTGTACATAATCAGGTATCTGACTATTTAACTGAATGTAATATTTTGCCTAAAAATCAATCTGGGTTCAGAAAACATCACAGTACTACATCTGCGCTGCTAAACCTTACTGACAATATCCTTAGAGCACTTGACAAGAAGTTGGTTGCCCTTTTATTAGCTATAGATTTCAGCAAAGCATTTGACAAGATAAACATAGATTTGTTATGTGCTAAACTAAGATATTATGGGTTTGATGAGATAGCTATTAGATTTTTTCTCCTTTATTTAAAAAATCGGTCGCAAAAGTTCGTACGAAAGACGGTAGTTCTTTAGAGAAAGACATAGTTTCAGGCATACCTCAGGGGTCTATATTGGGGCCTTTATTGTTCCTGATCTACACGTCAGATTTGCCTTTAGTTCTAAAGTACTTTTTGCTCGAATCTTATGCCGATGATGCAGGTTTACTTTTAATATTTGATCCCAGCGAAATCGACGAAGCTAGAGCTAAAATAAGCATTGATCTTAAGTCTCTTTATAAATTTTGTATTGAACATAATCTCTTAATAAATAGCAAAAAATCTACGGCTATGATGTTTTGTCAAGAAAATAAACGACATTATTTAAAACTCAATATTCCCATAATTATAGGGACAGAGACTATTTTATATTCTTCTGAAATGAAATACCTTGGTATTTTTTTGGACGATAAACTTAGATTTGAGAATCACGTTAAATATATTTTAAAAAGGACTTATATTAAATTAAAAGTATTGTATACAAATAAATGTCTGTTAAATCATAATTTGCGCAAAAAATTATGCCAATCACTTATTTTTCCTATTTTTAATTATTGTAACATAGTATATTATCCTTGTTTAGATTTATCCAATAAAACCAGATTACAAAAAATTCAAAATACATGTGTCCGCTATGTCACCGATACCAGAAAATACGACCATATCTCACCAAAATACACAGAGCTTAAATGGCTACGAATTGATAAGATTGTACAGCTTTATTATAGTACATTTTTGCACAAGCTACTATCTACATCAATGCCTGTTTACTTACGCGAAAAATTAGTTTTTAGAAATGACATACATGATCGCAATCTGCGCGTAATAAAATTACTGACAATGCCTAGATATTCCACAGACTTGTTTAAGAGATCCTTTTCCTTTAACTCCGTTTTTATTTATAATAAGATAGACAAAAATGTAGTTTCCTTTTCTTATAATAAGTTTAAGCATTCTATTAAGACCTCTTTATTTAATCTATAATTACTACAGGCTCCTTCTTGTCAAACTTATCATCTTTATTTTAATCTATAATTATTATTACCTATTATTAGTTACTTCTTGTTAAATTTATTTGTTTTCTTTTTCTTTTTTTTCTTTTTTTTATAATTTGTTATAATTTAGGTTGTAGCTTAAATAGGTTAAGTGTAAGAATAGCCTTGGCTAAACTTCGCCTATTTTAGGTTTACATATTATCCAACAACGTTATATTTTACAGAATTATTATTTATTTGAATTATGTATTTGTTTTCAATGGATAAATAAAGACGATTTATTATTATTATTATTATTATTATTATGTTTATCTCTTTTAATTTAAAGTTATCAACTATTTCTTAAATTAAGTACCATTAAACTTTAACCACCTTATAAAAAGTATATTAACCCTTTTCAACATTTGATACCAAGATCCCAAGTAACACGTTTAGATTTTACAGCTCAAATTGGCTGTACCTCGCATTTTAAACCAGCGTTTAGCTTTATTTCGATAATTTTTTATTAAGCTATTCTCAACACTTTACATCTACTTTAATAGCTATAATCGACTCGGCGCAGCCAAAAAATAGTACACAATAAAACCACAGCTATTTGTGTTCTTTTTTATATACTTTAAAACTATCTTAAAATAATAAAAAATAATAGAAATTTATGCATTTTAAAACCGCTTAATGCTAGCATTATTGCCTATAGTCACTCGCTCTTTTTGTCAAAATGGTTATCCATCCGGCGGTAAATAACGGAAATAATTCATTACATAAATCTGTAACCTAAAATAATATATTTCGTACAGGAATCTTGTCTTACTTACAGCTTATAGAGCCGGCTAATAGATGGCCATGGTGTAATAGCTTCGCCATTTTTTTGCTTTCCTTAGAAAAAAAATATGAACATCTAAAAGAAAATCATAACTTACGAAACTCTTTTACTGTTAAAAACATAGTATCCTGTAAATAACATTTATTGAAAATTTTCGGACCGAAAAATAAATAAATAAAAACTTTACTAACATGAATTTATTTTAACTAATCTTTACTATTTTGAGAAATATAACAAGTTTTTATCATCACTTTTCACAATATTATCTTATTCACACTTAAATTATGTGTCAAATAACTTGTAAAAGTCCATATGTTATCACAATAAATAATATTTACATTGTTATTTTATCTAACAAAGTTATTTCGTGAACAGAGAACAGAGTAAAGCTTATGACAATATTATATTATTAAATTCCCTAAAGTAATAAAAAATTTAAATATTTTTAAGGTTTTATGTTGGCAACAAGAAAATACAGAATATAGCGGTTATCTATCTTCCCTATTGAAAATGACGTGTCTGGGCGGGTATAAATGGTGCACAGACCGTACTTGAGCTTGTGAATTTCATCTGGTCCGGTTTATGCACCATTTATACCCGCCCAGACCCCATTTTCAATAGGGTTTAGAATGATTCTCCTAAATTGGCCAAATGCTATCGCTAAAACCACTTCAAATCTCGTTTACAGAAAGCTGTTACAGCCAAGCTAGCTTTAATTTGACAACGGATACGTAGTAAGAGACCCTTTAAAGCTACTTGTGTTACTTGGGATGGCACTAGAAACTCAACCTTTTAAAATGGATTGAACGTTTTGATGAAAAAACATTGTTTTGGTCCCGACTATAGATGTAACCATATTAATCCTGACTAATTACTTAGTAATTCATTCTTATCATCAACTTATTTCCAAAGTACTTTTCAGTTGGAGTAGTAAAACGTGTTATTATAACTTTGTTATAACTAACAATGTTTTTTTTGGCAGAAGTACATATAAATTGTTTCTTTTAACAGGTGGAGGTCGACGATAACGACAACCTTGTCATAGCTCGAATACTCGAAGGCGGAATGATAGAAAAACAAGGCCTACTGCACGTTGGAGATGTTATTCTTGAAGTAAATGGAACTGAAGTGAGTTCAGCCGAGGACCTACAGATCGAAGTTGCCAAAAGTAAAGACCATGTGACGTTGAAAGTTGGCAACGCTAATTATGGAGAAACACACAGTTCAATGGTTATGTCCAATGGTACAAATGGTGTTCAGAAAAGACTAACGGTAATTCATCATAATTTGTACACATAGTTTTAGTCATAAAAAAATAAACATGGCACCTAGGCCGAAGCTGAGGTGGGTAACTGAACTCAGGTCAGTGATACATTGAAATCCAAATGACTACGGTAACAACCATGTTAAGTCCAAAAGCAATAATTCACCGCATTTCTTGCTTCTACAATGTATTATTGACTTTTGCCTATGGGATTTTATGTTACAATTCTGTAGTAAAATTATTTCTGCTACCAAACATTTTACCTTTAGAGTAAATATATGTTTTTATTTTTAGTGTTATATGAGAGCATTATACGAATATGATCCACAAGAAGACACTCTTTTGCCATGCAAAGAAATAGGCCTTCCCTTTGACAGAGGGGATATCCTCCAGATTGTAGACCAGCGAGACCCGAACTGGTGGCAGGCGAAAAAAATCAACGGCGACGGTAAAACCGGCCTAATCCCATCCCTAGAATTAGAGGAACGTCGAAAAGCCTTTGTACCACCGGAAGCTGATTTTGTCCACAAAATAAGCATATGCGGAGCCAGAATTTCAAGGAAAAAGAAAAAAATAACATACCAGTCTAAAAGTAGTTGTGATTTCGATAAAGCCGAGCTGCTCTTATACGAAGAAGTTACGAGAATGCCCCCGTTTAAAAGAAAAACTTTGGTGTTGATAGGAGCGCAGGGAGTTGGAAGGAGAACGCTGAAAAATAGGTTGATTAATAGTGATCCTGAAAAGTTTGGAGGAGTTGTGCCATGTAAGTAGCAATAAATCTTAAAGATCGATTTATATTAAGAATAGGGACGAAATAAAATAGACGTATTTTCGAATTTTACCTCTAAATATTAGAAAGGTTACTTAGTCAGTTACTTTGTTTGTTTTTGTGTTTTGGTTGTTCGTTAATTTCGGCGTTTTATAAGGTGTCTTGATTGGTTGTTACTTTGTTTAGTCGGTTTGGGTGTTTTGGAAGAGCTTCTAAAACGCCCAAATCTAAAAAGAACTGAAATAAAAAAGGAACAAACTCTCGCCAAAGGGCTTTATAAATTAAAACTTTGGTAAAGCCCCACCCAAATCAAATTGGACTTTTTATATATTATATAGATTATAATGCGATTTCCATTCTAAAATATGGAGGAAAAGCCATCGTAGGATATCCCAGGGACATCCGAAAGGACATTACGGGACATCCCCTCGGGATGTCCCTGGGATGTACGAACGACATACCGTATATTCTTGGGATATACGGGCAGTATATCCTCAGGACATACCTTTCGGGATATCCTTGGGATATACGACTAATTTCCCGGGACATGCGACATTGAAATACTTTGAAAGGATATGCGGGGGATATTGTGTGCTATATGGGTAGTGCCTGTCTTTACGAGGCAGACTAACATCTCTACTCTAAATTTCTCTACTCCCTAACATCCCTACTCCATAACATCCCTACCCCACAACAACTCTACTCTGTAACATCTCTACTCCATAACATCTCTACTCCGTAACAACTCTACTCCACACTATAGACACTCGATTAGCCACTTGTCTTAACTCAAAAGAATATTTGTCATGCTAAGTCACTGTCAAAAATGAATTCAGTTTATTAATTACTTACATATTAGCGCATGTTAAGAGTACGCGGTCATTGTTGCTTTTAGAATAATTCATTTATGATTGTTCTAGATTTACATTTAAAGATAAACGTTTTCTAGGAAAAAAATAAAATAATCTAGAAGAAGAAGATTCTTTGTTCTTTGAACTGCTCATTTTTATTAAGTGGCTAATAAAGTGCATATAGAGTGGAGTAGAGTTGTTACGGAGTAGAGATGTTATGGAGTAGAGATGTTACGGAGTAGAGTTGTTGTGGAGTAGGGATGTTATGGAGTAGGGATGTTAAGGAGTAGAGAAATTTAGAGTAGAGATGTTAGTCTGCCCTTTACGATACTAACTTTACCATTACAATTTATAATTTATTATTTTTCTATATTTTGTTTGTTTATGCGGAAACAGCTGTAGTTCCATTTTACCTAACAATCTATATACTCAGTATATTATACTAAACATGTGTCACATGCAAGGTGCATCTGCATCTTTATTCTGTTTGGAAAAATGATAATAGTTTTTATTTTTAGATACCACAAGACCACCGCGTGTTTTAGAGGAAAACGGCCAGAGCTATTGGTTTACGGATCGTGAATCCATGGAAGACGACATCAAAAACCATAAGTTTTTGGAATATGGAGAATACAACGGGCAACTTTACGGAACTCATTTAGACTCTATAAGAAATGTGATCAAACAAGGAAAAATGTGTATTCTAGATTGTAGTCCGATGTCTCTAAAGATATTACACAACAGCTCTGAATTCTTACCGTACGTTATATTTATAGCGTCGCCTGGTATGGAACATTTAAAGACTTTGTATGATATTGGAAAAAGCACCTCAAATTTGAGATATTCCAGTCGAAATTTAACGGTAAGTTGAAAACTTTCTATAACGAATGTTAATTTGTTTGAATGAGATTTAATTAGTGTTGACGATTTTTATTTTTTAGTTTGGTCAGTTAATCTGTCTATAATCAGAAAAAACGCTGTAAAAAGTGGCATGATAAAGTAAAATGTGTCTAGAAAGTAAAGCACAAAGTACTTAGGGAAAATTTGCTACTATGGTCTGTTTCATCAAGCAAAAGTAAATTAAAAATCGCATAGTGAATATTTTTAAAACAAATTCGAATATTGGATGTTCGAATATACTGCGTAGTTTATTTTATAAAAAATAACTATATTCTATACACAAACATATACTATTCAAACCTGTTGTAAAAATATTTACTGTGCGATTTTTAATTTACTCTCTTGCTTGATAAAACAGACCATAATTTTAACGTCAGTAACATTTTTGTGTATAAATATAAATATTTGACAGTCAGTGATACAAGCATTATTGATAGATACAGTGCTATTATAAAATGCTGAACAGTTTGAAAAGAAAATACTCTTCGTTTGAAGCCACGCCTCTGTTAGAGTTGTGCGCGACAAGCCCATGTGATTGCTATGTACAACAGCTCGGTGGCCAGTAAAACGCACACAGCTTTCTTGCATTTTACTCATCGCTAATGCCAGTTTTGCATTAAAAAGTGTTCGGCACTTTATAATCGCACGGTATATATAATGACCGGCTAGCCGCTACGGAAAACATTTTTAAAGGCTACTGTTTTTTGGTTAAGACTTTTACTTAATAAAGAATTTAGATTAAAAAAAAAATTAATTTTAAATATTTTTTTAGGACATTTTGAGTGAAAATTTACTTCTTTTTGGATGTCCCTAAGGACAATAGTCTTCATTTTAATTATTTATAATTCATAATAAGTATATAATTATATGTTAAAGTATGCATGGGAGTTCGACGGAACTAAATAAGATTAAATTGTTATTTATATTATTGTTCTTGTATGTACATATATAATTTATTTTTTTATTTTTTAATTGTGTATTTATTTTCATTTTGCATGTTAGTTTGACCGTCAAAGTTCAATACGTTACAGTTCGAGAAGGGCAAGAACTTTAGAATCGCTGGCTGACTTATACGAGGTATGTAATAGTTAGTTACAGTACTAGTGAGAGAAGTGTGATAATATCACACTGTGATATTACCCAGCAACACAATTGACCCACAAGGTCCGCCAGAGCTGTGGGTTAATTTTTAAGTGGGTTATATCACTTAATTCAAGCGCATCGTACATTATTTTATTCAACACCTATTTATTTTACTAAAAATATACGTTTTTTATAATCGTTATAAATGGCTCAAAAATTTAACTTGTATTATAGTTTTTTTTAATTTTTTTTTTGTCTCATTAAAAGAGGTTATATGGTATGTAATTGCAATAAATATAGTCACTTTACTTGTTTAAAATGGCCACAATAAACGGGGTATTTATAATGAGGTGTTGGATAAATAACACAGGCACACAAAACAAAAAAAGTTGTCTGTGCTGGGGTTGAGACTCACCTATTCTTATTTATTTTGGGATGCTGAACACGAATCTGTCATAAAAAGGCACTTCATGGGCTCATTTTTTCGCTACACTGAAAAAACTGTCTAAAATGGTAAAAATCTCATATTATTTCAGTGTAGCAAAAAAATGAGCCCTTAAAATGTATTTTTATAGGATATTCGTGTTCAGCATCCCAACATACATAAGAATCGGTGGGTCTCAACCCCAGCACAGACAACTTTTTTTTGTGGGCCTGTGTAATTTTTGGTTTTATGCATGCGAATTTTTGTAGCGGATTAATTTTGCTTGGCTTTGTTTTTATTCTCTCAAAAGTTAGATCAATATTTTCAACTAAGAATCACTTCAAAGCACAAACACGAACATATCAATCACCTAGATTTAAAATAGAAGGCAGTAAATTCAGGCAATTTTATAATAAAATAGTATGGAGCAATAAAGATAATTTTTGGATTTCCTGAGTTAAAACAGGTATAATTAAAATTTGATCACTATTATTATATATTACATTTTATAAAGGACCCGGGCGTAGTTTCCCCAGGGGTCCAGATTTTTTCTTGACGACCCTGCATCTGTATTTAAAATTTTTAGTTTTTTTTTTTAACGTGGTTATAAAGACATTTAAATACATTGCTAACAAACTAAACTAGTAAAAAATGCAAAAAAAATAAAAGTTTAAAATAAATTAGTTTATTCAATTTTTTAATTATGGGTTGCATTTAATAGCTGTCCATATATTACGTAACGCGCCTAGGGGGGGTCTAGGTAAACGTTACGTAACGGAATTTAATAAATTTAATGTTTATTTCCTAAGCTTGGCAGATGTATTTTTATTTCAACATAAATTACTATTTAGTGGCCCATAATTCCCTTTTTCACACAAAAATTGACGAATCTATGCATATTTAAATAATATTGTAATCAGTAAAAAAACTTTTGACATTGATATTTAAAAAAAATCTTACGGCCCTGTTCTTGCGTGATCTTGCCGATGAATCATTGGCGATGATACATTTTCGCGCGGAATGTGTACTCACAGAACACCAATGTGTGTACTATTTTGTGTTGGTAAATGTGACAGTTTGTTACACAGGGGGAAGTCAATTTTTTTTGAAAAATTGCGTTACGTAATATATGGACAGCCCGATACAACGTTTGTGTGCATTGCGTGATCTTGCCGATAAATCATCGGCGATGATACATTTTCGCGCGGAATGTGTACTCACAGAACACCAATGTGTGTACTATTTTGTGTTGGTAAATGTGACAGTTTGTTACACAGGGGGGGGGTCAATTTTTTCGAAAATTTGCGTTACGTAATATATGGACAGCCCCATACAACTTTTGTGTGCATTTGATACAGCTTTCGAAATATAATTTTAATAACACGTTCGCACCTAAGAAAGAAGATATAAAATTAACTCTGACTCGGAGTATTTGACGTTGTTTCTCTTTAAAAAACTAACTTAATTTATTTACAAATGTAGGAAGAAGATTTAAAACGCGCCCTAGAAGATAGCGCCAGTATGCAAAGAACGTATGACAAATACATCGATCAAGTCATCACAAACCAAGATTATGACATTACCTTCCGTCAAATCGTCGAAGCCCTAGAAGCCTTAACAACTGAACATCAATGGGTTCCAGTTAACTGGATCTATTAAGATATAACAATTCCATAAAATATATTAACTTTTAGGGCGCATGTAAAAACCTTTAAACATATTCTCTGAAGGTATGTAAAGCTGCAGAAATTAAATTTTCTGCAGTTTTGAGTAAATTAGTAAATGCAAATATAAAAACCCAAAGGTTTCACCTTAAAATTCCTTGTTTGGGTTCGAGGTTTATTTAACCTGGTTTAAGTAAAACAATTTTACTGTTTAAAAGTTATCATCTTAGTTAATGTTACGATCACCAATGTTTTAATTATCGATTCATGCATCACCAAGACTAATTTGCATATTTCAACAAAAAAAATCACATTTTATGCGTGATATTTCCAAAATAATTTTAAAACTCAATTTTTGTCTCTTGTTATGAATCTAGGCAGTTTTGGACTGGCCATAAGGCTAGAAAGACCCTCCCATTTCGATATATTTTGTTTTGGCTGTTCCAGGCCCTCGATTTGTCTATTTTTGTGCCGTTCTACAGGCCTTTTATTAACTTTGCCGACCGGGCCTCAAGAATTCTTAGCTTAAGTCAGCCCGCGCCAGAATCTAGACCTTAGATCGTAGATAAAATATTGTCTGTAACTCACGAAGGAAGTGTTAACCACAAATTTTTGGTAAATCTCTAAAATCTCGGTAATTTTCGACAAGATTGAAGATTTTTCAAAAATCTTAACAAAAACTCGAAAATCATAAATTTTAATTTAAAAAATCTCTGTAACTTCGTCCTTAATTCGCATACCGGCATAATAAAACTATTTTTTGAAAATAGCTATTTTTTGAACTAGAATTCGAAATGAGTTAAAAAATTAATCGTGCGCGGTAAATGTTTTTCGTGCTGGGGTTACACACGATATTTAATCTACGAGTTGGGCTACAAATAGCAAACAAAAATTAGGTTTTTACATTTTTGAAATTTAAGTAGTAATCTATATTTACTCAAAGCCATTATATTTTTAGTTTTAATTAATTTTAATACTGATTTTACATCACTTTTTTCACCATTCAATCATCATATTATTATTATATATTTAGAATAAGAGTTTTTATTTTATTTTTATATATTTTTTTAACATTTTTTATGTCGATATATAAATATCGTACAATTGCCCCGATAAGCAGCTATAATAGTTAAGTTACATCGTTTTTAAAACGTTATTTAGTATTTTTAGATTGTATATATTGAAAACATATAAAATATATTGTTAATAATAGTTTTATAATATACTAGACTATAGTATTTTAGGTTCTAATCTAATGCGCAAAAAGTAAGATTTTTTTAAGTTATAACCCAGATAGCACAGGTTTATATAATGGATATCCCCAGAATATCCGTTTTGGGATTTCCGATATCCCCAGCATATACGATTTCGTCTATAGATATCCGTAGGACATCCTCAGGATATACTTTGTTACTAAACGGGAACCCGAGAGACTTCCGAACTGTATATCCCAAGGATATCCCGAAGGTATGTCCTAAGGATATACTAATTATGTACACCTGTCCCCGACAAAAGTGGCCATCAAATAGTATTGCTTTTGTTATTTTTTTTGTGAAATATTTATATTAGCAGCTTGCACCTAGGTGCAAGTTATTTAAATATAAGCTAATAGTTTTAGAAAAAAATAATAAAAGCAATTCTATTTGATAACCACCCTCAGGGAGGGGTAATACTTACGAAATTGTCCAACAGATGAAAGCACCGTATATCCTTGGGATATACGGGCATTATATCTTCAGGACATACCTTTCGGGATATCCTTGGGATATACGACTAATGTCCCGGGACATGCGACACTGAAAGGACATTTGGTGGATATCCGGGCGATATTGTGTGCTACATGAGAATTTGTTCAGTTTATTTTTATTATGAGAAAAACCGTAAATAAATAAATCTAAAACCGTAAATAAATAAATCTAAATATTTTTGTTGCTTATTGCAAATCATATTGTAACATTTTACAAACATACATATTTCGAGTTCTTAATACATTTTTCACTTAAAAAAATTGTAAAAAGTAAAAATACGTAATTACCTAGGTAATTAAGTATTTTTTAACATCGAATGTTTTAAAGAAAATTAGGCATTTAGTAATTACTTATAGCAGGCTTTAATTAAAGTCTATTAATTAATAGTAAAGGCGTCTGCATCACAGATTTTCTCGCGTTCTCTTAGGTGCGATTAATCGCACAAACAATTGTCATGTGCGGTACTGTCTATAGACATACTATAGTATGTACGTTACATACTGTGTTACATAATGTAACGCGGATGCCTGTATTTTTGGCGTTTACTTTAGAAATAATATTAATAATATTATATTATTTAAATATATGTATATACATTGCAAATAATGAGTCACCCGTACTATGACGTAGATGGTAGTTTATGACCCTTTTCCACATGTTATATAATTTATTTTTAAGCTCAATAGGTATAGCTAACCTAGTAGAAATTTAACGTTTGAAAAACGATAGACAAACGTTATTATAACGTTAGAACCTAACTTAGACATCTAACATCCAAACCACATTCATCCAACGTTATGTCGTCGTTTAAACGTTTGATGAATGTGCTTTAAATGTTAGGTGCCTAAAGTTAGAGTTTAAAGTTAGGAGTTTTACCAAATGTTAGACAAACGTTATTCTAACGTTAGGCACCTAACTTTATTATTTATAACGAGAAACCGGGACATATACACAAGCTTGTTATTCTAGGTTATTCTTTTAAATGGTACACCCACCGTAACTTTTAAACGAAATAAGATATAAACTTTAAATTTGGAATATGTAAATCACACAATAAAAATTATCATTTGCAATATTTTTCAATTTTTTATTCCATAAGATGGCGCCAGGGGGACAATGGGGTACAATATTTCAAATTACATTAATTAATTAATTAATTAAAAAATTACAACTTTTTTTAGCCTAAAAACACAACTTTTTTCTTCGAAAAAAAAGTTCATGTCTAAAAAAAAAGGTCCCACCTTTTCTCAAAAAAAAAAAGTTATCAAATTAATTACACCTTCTAGTCGAGTTATTTATATTTTTTCAAGGTTTGAGAAACCTTACTTTTATATTTCTTAATCTATGAAGCTATGAAGTTTATAACTTTTTTCACAAGATTAAAAATTTATAATTTTATTATTTTTAACCCATGAAATATGCAAGTTTTATATTTTGAATCCACAAAATATGCAAGTTTTTTGAAAATCCCAACTTTTATATTTTTAATACATGAAATTTACCACTTTTTTCCCAAAATTAAAAATGTATTATTTTATTATGTTTATCCCATGAAAAAATATGCAACTTTTATATTTTTAATCCATGAAATATGCATTTTTTTTATTCTAAGGTTTAAAAATCCCAACTTTTATATTTTTAAACCATAAAATTTAAAACTTTTTTTCCCAAAATTAAAAATTTATTATTTTATTTTTTTTAACCCACGAAATATGCAAATTTTATGTTTTTAATACATGAAATATGCAACTCTTTTGATTTCAAGATAGGTGGGGGGAGGCTACCCCCCCATCCCCCCCATAGCTACGGCCCTGTCTAGGACAACGCATAAATGCAAAATTCAATTAGAAACTAATAAAAAATAATTTAAAAATGTATGGAACAGGGTTTAAGTAAATGTTTAAACATTTCGCTATCAGTTAGTGTATTTTATTTTTAATTAAGGTCTATAATGTTATGCTAAAAATTACTATATTATAAGAAAATACATATATTGTTATTTACTAGATATATATTCACATCTTGTGCTTATTTATATTTTTAATTAACCGTCCAAGTGTTCAGGGAAAAATGTTTTCTATGAGATTTTATTTTATGTATTATTTTTTTGTATATTTCTTTAAATATTATATTAGTTTAATAAAACCTTAATTTGCACTATTTGTACTTAATTAATGTGACACTACTATATGGGACTAGGACTGCATACAGTCCTAAAATGCTAAAAATTCCTAGCCGGAAAAAATATGTAACCCAGACAACACAAAGATGACTTAAAGGGATCTTAAAGATGTCGTAGCTCCTCATTCAAGACGTCTTAAGAACGTCGGGTTTCGCCGTATATGCATCTTAAAGACGTCCTAACGACGTCGTATGTTACAAAAGGTAGGTAACGTATTTAAGACATCTTTTTTAAGACGCCTTAAAAAATTGTGAATTTTTTTTATTTTTTATTTTTTCGTTTTTCATAAAAAGAAAATAAAAAAAATGATTTTTTTTTAATTTTTTTTTTGTTTTTCAAAAAAAGATCTTTAAAAAAAATGGTATTTTTTTTCAATAGTTGATTGTGGTTAATTTATTTTTAACGATGAGTATCGAAGTTAAGGCGTCTTGTACCGATACTTAAAAGGCATCTTATAGACATCATAATCAGATATCTTTTAAACATCCCTAAAAAGAAGTCCATAAGATATCCTTTTCAGTCTTTAGGCATCCAGACATAATTAAGATCTAAAAAAGACGTCTTTAATATATCATGTGCTGTCTGGGAAGCGGTACTGCTGCCAACAAAACAATACTTTTCGTTTAAATCCGAAAAATCACAAAAAATGCCAAAAATACTAAAAGCATGTAAAAATATTTGAAAAAAGGCATCTAAAGTTATTTGAAAAAAAGCATGTAAAAATATTTGAAAAAAAAATAATTAAAAGAAATTTCTAACATATAAATTTACCTATATAAATTAAAAAAGAAAAACTACATTTCCTAGATTTAGGAAATGTAGTTTAAACTACCAAAAAGTAGAAATTACTACATTTCCTAAAAATACCAAAAAGTACCTACCCAAGAAAAGAAAATTATAAAAAAAAAAACGAAAAAAAAAACAAACATTTATGTTACAAAATTTAAAAAAAAATAAAACGAAAAAATATAAAATACTCCACTTTGATTTTTACGAAAAACCAATCCCAGTGGAGAATTTTCGGTTATCATAGACTATCGCTATGGCTATGATTCATAGTAAACAAAATTTAAATTTTATTTAATTAAAAAGTCTTTTGATAAAAGCGTTCTCAAATCGAGGAAACGAATTTTTAGGTAGAATGGTAACCACATAATTTCTTATAAAAATACTGCCGTCGACAAAAGAATACTTTTGGTTCTTTTTATTTACTTTTGTTTTTCAAAAAAAAACGAAATATTAGAAATTTTAATTGTTGAAAAAATGTTTTTTTTACCAAAAGCAACTGCAGCCGTAAAATTTTAAGTCTTTAGCTCAAAGCGTTCTCGAGTTATCTTGCTCGCAAATACGTTCTTATAAAAATACTGCCGTCGACAAAATAATACTTTTGGTTCTTTTTATTTAATTTTGTTTTTCAAAAAAAAACGAAATATTAGAAATTTTAATTGTTGAAAAAACGTTTTCCCCCCTACACCGCCCCGATTTTTACCAAAAACAACTGCAGCCGTAGAATTTGAAGTCTTTAGCTCAAAGCGTTCTCGAGTTATCGTGCTCGCAAATTTCTCGGATAAACACCGACAAACAGATTTTTTTTTCAAAATTATCTTAAACATCAAGAAACGTAAAAAATATCAATACCCAGTGGGTATACCACCTATTTTTTTTTACCAAGGCAAGACAGCTTGGGTAAAATAAAATCAACGTAAGCTTTTTACGTTCTATTAATATTATAATGCCTAAAATAAGTATAATACAAAACACAATAGTGTAAAAATGCTGAATCCTAACTTAAATAAAAAGTTATCCATTTTTAAGTTTAAAAATTCAGTAAGTAGATCATTTGTTTTTATTGAGTAGTAGTAGCAACTAGTGTTCTGTGAGTAGTAGTAGTAGTAGTTCAAATGTATCATACTAACCTCAAATTAAAATTGTGTTATTTGAATTTTATTTAGATATTTTCCAAACCAAATTACTTATTTGGAAATAAAATGTGAATTGGTGCTTGTTGAATGTGGATTCATCAAAAGTTTTAAGATTTTTACTATAAATTTTGTATAAACACTTTTGTAAGACTCATTTAGATAATTTTAAAATGCGTATAAACAAGGAAACAATCATTATCGGCAAGAAGATAGTTTTAGTTCCGTACAGAAGAGAACATGTTGAAAAATATCACAAATGGATGCAATCCGAAGAATTGCAGAAACTAACAGCTTCAGAACCGTTAACCTTAGAAGAGGAGTATGACATGCAAAGATCATGGCTCATGGATGAAAACAAACTTACATTTATAATTCTAGATAAAGAAATATATGAAGCATCAAACAATGAAATAGAATCAATGATTGGTGATACTAATTTATTTTTTGCCAATTCTGAAGATCGTTTGTGTGCAGAGGCTGAAATAATGATAGCAGAAACTTGGGCCCGTGGTAAGAAATGTGGTTATGAAGCACTTCTGCATATGTTACTGTATGGAATAAATAATTTAGGAGTGAAACAGTATATTGTTAAAATATCTTACGATAATATAATTAGTCAACAAATGTTTAAAAATATTGGTTTTATAGAATACAGTAAAAGTGAAGTTTTTGAAGAAATAACATATTGTAAAATAGTTGATAATGACTGGTTAGTTTGGTTACAAAACGAGTTAAACCCATTTGAAATAAAACATGATAAATAATTTTTTGATATTATAACCTTGGGAATAAAAATGTATTGGTTCTTCTATGTAGACTCTATTCAGGGCCGTAGCAAAGGAGATTTGGTGGGGGTGAGGAGGTCAAAAATTACAATAAAAACACAACTTTTTTCGTTTGGACTTTCTCAAAATCATCAAAACTCAAAGTTCATGACTAAAAAAAAAAGGTCCCACACTTTCTCAAAATCAAAACTCAAAAAAAAAGTTCATGACTAAAAAAAAAGGTCCCACACTTTCTCAAAATCAAAACTCAAAAAAAAAGTTCATGACTAAAAAAAAAAAGGTCCCACACTTTCTCAAAATCATCAAAACTCAAAGTTCATGACTAAAAAAAAAAAAGTCCCACACTTTCTCAAAATCAAAACTCAAAATAAAAGTTCATGAGTAAAAAAAAAGATCGCACACTTTCTCAAAATCAAAACTAAAAAAAAAGTTCATGACTAAAAAAAAAAGTTCATGACTAAAAAAAAAAAGATCCCACCCTTTCTCAAAAATAAAAGTTATCATCAAATTACACCTTCTGGTTAAGTTATTTATATTTCTTAATCTATGAAGTTTACAACTTTTTTCACAAGATTAAAAATTTATTATTAACTCATGAAATATGCAAGTTTTATATTTTGAATCCACAAAATATGCAAGTTTTTTTAAAATCACAACTTTTATATTTTTAATACATGAAATTTACCACTTTTTTCCCAAAATTAAAAATGTATTATTTTATTATGTTTATCCCACGAAAAAATATGCAACTTTTATATTTTTAATCCATGAAATATGCAAATTTTTTTATTCCAAGGTTTAAAATTCCCAACTTTTATATTTTTAAGCCATAAAATTTAAAACTTTTTTTCCCAAAATTAAAAATTTATTATTTTATTTTTTTTAACCCATGAAATATTCAACTTTTATGTTTTTAATCCATGAAATATGCAACTTTTTTGATTTCAAGATAGGTGGGGGGAGGCTCCCCCCCCCATCCTCCCCATAACTACGGCCCTGACTCTATTTAAATTACATCAATGGTTTATTAGTACTGATGTAATTGAAAAATTATTATTTACTAAAAGAAAATAAAATTGGAACTAAAACCGCTACCAGATGGACTGACCCTAAAAAAAATATGTCACTCCATCTGTTGGCCGGTTTTGGGACCGAGCCGTGTAGACGAACGTTCCCAAAGCCGACCGCCAGGTAGAGTAACTGTCGAAATTGTACTAGCAACGCCATCTAAACGTAAACAGCGCAAATACGGGATCCAGTGGTTGGTGCTTTTGTACC
This sequence comes from Brachypterus glaber, assembly GCA_958510825.1. Taxonomy (NCBI): domain Eukaryota; kingdom Metazoa; phylum Arthropoda; class Insecta; order Coleoptera; family Kateretidae; genus Brachypterus; species Brachypterus glaber. The sequence continues at coordinate 66,091,357 of OY294046.1, forward strand.
AGGCAGAATACTTTATTAGTGGTAGCTTATATATAGGGGAAGGTGTTGTACCTTTGACCGATTTTTATATTTAATTTTTTTTTTTGGATGTATTTTTTATTGAATGCAACCCATTTACAGACACGCGTGAGCATTTAGGTCTTTACTCATAAAGTACATGTTTTGTAAATTTTAAACTGCATTTACAATTATATAATAAGAAATTTTATAAAAAGTCTTCAATGGTTAAAGGTACAACAGGTATGTTGTACCTTTGACCTTGGTACTTTTTTTTGGTGTTTTAGGTAAATAAATATAGATTCAATTACGCGACTCCTTCATTTTGTTTAAATGAAAGATTAAAGTAGGTTCTTTCAAATTAAAATGTCTAGCCGCTTCTCCTATGGTCATTTTATGTTCTTTTATGAACCTAATAGCGGTTTCCAGATCTTCTTAACGAATTTTGACCCTTTAACACCGTACTTGCTCCTTGGCATCTTACAAACTATAAACTAAAAATAATATTAGTTAGTAAAAATGTATGCTTGCGAAATCCGTTATACCTTTGATCCGTAAAAGGTACAACACCTGTTAGTGGTCAAAGGTACAAGACCAGGTCATTTCAAACTGGATAGGCCGCCGTTATTTTTAGGTTAATATTATTAACTCTAAAACATTCAAGCTTCTTCTAGAAAGGCAACTTTACATTTAGATATATTTGATCTCAAAATAAGCAATTTGGCAAAACAGTTATGAGGAAAGTTAAAACATAAAAATACTTACTTTTGACAGCCGGGTCTACAACCTACAACGGCTCAAAGGTACAACACCTTCCCCTACATATATATTCTTTATTAGCTACCCAGATAGCAATGGTGCGTCATACAAAAGGCGCACGAAGTGCGGACTTACGCGTGCCGCACGCGGCGTGCGCGCTATTACGTATTCAATACGAAGTCACGCGTGAGTTTTGGTAGCACGCGATGAGACCCAACTGTGACTTTAAGTAGCACATGTGCACTCCAAGTGCGCGCATCGTGACTATATTTTGCTATCTGGGTATAGTCTTCCTTTCCAGAGCAATTTTTTTCCCTTATTTTTACATTTTTTTTTTACTTTTCGCTGTTTAAAACAAATTGGTTTTCCTTGTTTTTTAAAAAAAATATTCACCGTTTTTTGTCAATTTATTTTTCGTTTTAAGATATCGCGTAGTATATAGGTAGGTACCATGCGTTTAACTTTTAATTGGAGGCAATGCAATAGCGCCTTCGGGTGGCTACTGTAAACCTCTAAATGATGTGCATGGACAGGTGAGATAGTGAGAAAAATCTCACGGGGCCCCCCAATTTTGGGGGCCCCCCTGGCGGGTGATGTTTATTTTTTCAGACAAAAAAATATTAAAAGGGTAAGGACTTTTTTTAGTCATCAAAATTTTTGGGAGGAGAAAATAAATAAAAAAAAAACTACATATTTAGGTCTCTAACACTGACCAGTAGAGTCACTTCATCTAAGTCTTACTTTGTTCTTTCGTTCTCTTTCGTTAGTTTTCGGTTTTTGGACTTAAAACGAAAACCAGAGCAAAAACCGACCAAGTACAGATGAAGTGACCCTACTGACCAGAGCACGCATTTAAATACTATTTTTTAAAGTAGAGGCTTTATATTTTATATACTAACTGCAGTTAAAAGTCCATGGACTTCCATGTCGACGATGTTAATGCATATCACATGGAACGCGAAAAAAAAAAGAAAATGAAAAAAATATTAAAATTTTTTCAAAACAATTTTTTTTTTCAAAACTTTTTTTTTCAAAAATTATTTTTTTTTTGAGAAAGGAAAACAAAAAAATTGTGTCATATTTTTCGGTTTTAATTTAAAAATAATACGTGCTATTTTCTTATTTCGGCAGTACATATGTAATGTTTGCGCTTTTAATATGTAGATGGCGCTAGCAGTACAATTTGTAAAACACGTGTGTTTGGCATTTTGTAGGTGATGAATTTTGTTTTTCGGGTAAATATTACGATTTTTAAATAAATACTTTATTGTTTTTGACATATAACTATTTAGGATTCAGTTTATTTTAATTTTTTTTTATGTTTAATTGTTTAATCCTACAATTTCTAGAAAATATAGAATTTAACCTACAAATTATTTGATTTTATTTGTTTTATAGTAAATTCTGAGTAAAAACTAGTTTATCTTTGTATATCATCGTTTTTAATGAAGTTTTTTTTTATACACAAGTTTTCTTTATCAATCTTGATCTTTTTGTTTGTAAACAATTATAATCTAACCTCAAAAAGTTTATCGCCAGCATTTGTTTTTCCAGATCTCTCAAGCTCTTCGTAAATTCAATTTTATTCTTAAAATTAATAAAAACATTCAATATCGCTCAGTTTTATTCGTGCAAAGTGTCTTTGATAAAAATAACAAAATGAATTCGGTTATTGAAAACGCGAAAAACCAGGGAAAAACTTACGCGGATTTCTCTGGCCAGTGTGGTGATGCTTTAACAGTGGACGAGGAAAACATTGTTGTCCTAAAAATGTGCCATTCTCCACAACCTATCGAGATCCTGGAGGAAAGTGAAAATGTCGCCGAAAATGACGATTCTGAGGTGAGTAACCATTGCACATATACTCCCATAAGTGACAGGGGCGGATTTATTTCATTTTATGGGGAATCCATAAGGAAAAAAAATTGCGCATTCACCAAAAATATAATTTTGAAGGTAGGGCCATGGCCCCTATGCCCCCCCCCCTAAATTCGCCAAAAGTCCAATTATTAAAAAATAAATGATTTTCCTAGTTTTGAAGAGCTTAAAATTGGTTAATAATTATTTGATTATAATTAAATAATAAAAATTAATTAATTAATAATTACAATTAATTATATTTTTTCTAAGAAAATTTCTAAGCCAAGAATAATTTTGCTTATTTCAAAGCTAGATTTAAAATTAAAATCAAGATTTAAAATTTAATGTTCTGTCAAGAATTGACAAATGATACATGGTTGTACTCAGAATTTATTTCTGAATCAAAATATGTAAAAATATACAGGGTGTTCTATTTAAAAATCAAAAGTTAAGGTAATTTCCGGCGAAACCGGAAGTGAAACAAAAAAATTAAACCCGCCTTTTTTCTTTGTAAATCATGTAACACCAAATGGGGGTTTTCCTCTATTTTTATTTTTTTTTAAGTTCGGTTAGATTAGATTAGATTAGATTAGATTAGGTAACTTTTTTATTATTCAATCAATTAATAGAATTGATCTTTAAGGCGCGTTGTGAATAAATAAAAGTGTAGCCGAACCTGAGTTTCGAAATAGGACGTCTTGATTTCAAAGCCACCTTCATCAAAACAAGCTTTTTATTTTTTCGGAAAAAATTTTAAATTTTTTAGAAGTGTCCTTATAATAAAAGTAATTATAAAGCTGAAGTTTGCAACGTTTTTTTGCAACGAAAGTTAAAAAAAATTAAAATCGACTCTATTTAATACAAAACTGGTAGTTATTAGTTTTAGATCTAATAAATTGGATCCATAAATACATAAACAAGCAGGAAAAGTCAAAATTGCCGTTTTGGTATGGTTTTTTGATTTTCGTTGCAGAAAAACGTTGCAAACTTCAGCTTTATAAGTAATTCGGAAAAAAATCCGTCAATCGAACTTTTTTGTCCTTCAGCTTTTTTTAATTTTTCTTAAAGAGTTTAACCCCCATAACTTTGTTGTTTTTTTTTTTTTTTTTGAAAATAATAGAACATGTTTTTTCCTAAAAATGTCAAGTCAGTTTCATGTAAATTCAGGAGCGTTCCGAGGTTTTTGTCGTGGGGGTGTGATGCTAAATTTTGGCGACTGAAATTCAATAATTTTGACGACTAAAAAACGGCCATGGCCCCAAAAATATGTTTTTTACCCCTACTTAAAATTTTGACAACTTAAAAAAAGGTCATCACCACCACCCCCTAAAAAATTTTTACCGCCAAAAATTTACCCAAAAAAAAAAAAAAAATTACCACCAAACATTTTTTTCATCTCAGAAATATTTTTTACAAACTAATTTTCTTTACCTTTAAATTTTGACCTACTATTTTGCCGACTCATTTGCTGAAAATGCGCACTGGGTCTTTTCGTGGAAGGCTATGACACACCTCCACACCCCACCCCTCGGATAGCCCCTGAGTATATTTTCAAATTAGTCATGCACGAATGAAAAACGTATAAAACACGTTTCTGGTGCAGGGGAGTGCTGATAAGCTCGCTTAATACAGATACACGCAGATGCAGCTGCTAGCTAGCTTTATCAGACTGCGAGTTTAACTGAGTCTTCACGAAGCTGAAGTTTGCAACGTTTTTTTGCAAGCCGCTTGCGGCGAGTTTTCTAAAGTACTAGTGCGCTAGAAACGTGTTATGGAATAAGTGCTTTAATATACTATTTGAATTTTCGATGCAAAAAAAACATGCAAACTTCAGCTTCATGAATCTTCCTGTTTAAAATAAAACAATAGTTTTTTAATTTTTTTTTAAAGGAAAGGGGAGTCGTGTGGTACATCATTTTAAAGCTGAAAATCTCTATTTAATAATATATTTAAAAAAAAATTTTTTTTGGGTGTTGAAAATTGGTATTTTCGTCAAAATTTCTCTAATTTAAAAAAAAATAATTATTTTATTTTGTAAAAACGTAAATTATACTTTTAAACCAATAATTAAAATTATTTTTATTAATATAATAAAAAATTTACAAAAAAAAACTTAAAAAGATGCATTTTTTAGCAAAAAAAAATGAAAAATGAAAACCTTAAAAACAAGTTTAGAAAATTTAAAAACATATAGAGCTGAAAATATCAAATATATGCAAAGAAATAGTTTGGATGTTAACTTAAAGTTCCAAATTTGAAGTCTATATCTCAACACGTTCAAAAGTTAGGGGGAGGAGGAGTGACTTTTTGACCGCACTGTATGAGACGTAAAGAGTGATATTGATGATTAGAAAATAGATGGATGGAATAATAAATTAATATTTTTATAATTTTGTTTAAAATTAAAAATTTCGCAGTTCAGGGGAACCCCTTTATACTATACATACCGGGTGTTTCAGGAAGGTCGTTCACCCCCTTAACTTTTTTACTTTTTTAGGCACAATCTTGAAATCTGCAGAAGCTATATTATGTATAATTTAAGATTTGTTGACATAGTTAGAAATTTTTTGACACTTCCGGTTTCGCCGGAAATTAATCGAACTTTCAATTTTTAAATGTAACACTGTATGTTTTTACATATTTTGATTCAGAAATCATTTCTGAGAACGAGCATGTGTCACTTGTCAAATTTTGACAGGTCATGTCATTTTTTAGTTAAATCTTCATTTTAAATATTTTGTGTTTTTATGCCAAGTACTTCGAAATAAACTATTCATCTGTGGTATCTTTCCATTTGAAAAAAAATTACTTTTGAACCTTTAAGAGCCCACCACATTTAGAGTAATAATAAAATAATTAAATAAAATTATAATAAAAAATAAATAAAAAATGACATGACCTGTCAAAAATTGATAAGTTGCACATGCTTGTTTTTAGAATTGATTTTTAAATCGAAATATATAAAAATATACATGGTGTTCCATTTAAAAATCGAAATTTAGACTCATTTCCGGTGAAACCGGAAGTGCCAAAAAATGTCTAACCATGTCAAAAAATCCTAAATTATATATAATATAGCTACTGCAAATTTCACTATCCTATATAAAAAAGTAAAAAAGTTAAGGGGGGTGAACCGCCTTCCTGAAACACCCGATAGATCAAAAACAAAAAAAAAATGAGAAAAATATTTATGAATTTTGGCGACGCGTTGCGACGTATCTAACTGTTGCATATGACGCGTTTTTTACAGCATGATTTATGCTTACATGGTCCGAACACTTAAACGTTATGTCTCATTGTCACAGTTTGGTGATTTATGGACGCCGTGCGAAATATTAAATTTTTATGTCTGAACAACAGAAGAGTGCCTCATTCGTCTAACTTTAAACTTTAAACTTATACCATTAGGGTGCCAGTAAAAAAAACATCTTCGATTTTCGATATGACTCGCTCGGAGTTATTATTAACGTCATTCGTTAAGAATATTCCCAAATTTTTGTTTATATTGAAATTTGGCAACAGGGACTTGATCTCGAAGCTTTTTAAGCTATTATAGCTATAGCAATATGAAATTATAATTTTTATAATTAAGAAGAAAAACATTTTCGATTGTCAATTTTTAAAGAAGAAAATAAAAATTAAATTGATTTAAATCGAGAAAACCTGTAAAAATAAGAAAAACAACTCGTATAGATATTTGATATTTAATTTAGTCTAACACCCTAATACCACACTTTGTTTCTAAGAATATTCTAAGAAGGAAAGAATATTCTAAGAAGGAAAGAATATTCTTAGAGGTATCTAAGAATATTCTTAAAACATTTGTGCTATTCTGCTCGGATTTGTTTGAAAATTGGTACTCGGGGCTTTTTGGGGTCGCTGATTACGAATCTGGTGCCAGTTTTCCAAAATTCAAAATAGCGGATCCCATATGGCGGATTAAATTTTCCAAGAAAATCTAATCCGCCATATTCGATCCGCCATTTTGAATTTTGGAAACTGGCACCAGATTCTTAATCAGCGACCCCAAAAACCCCCGAGTACCAAGTTTCAAGCAAATCCGAGCAACTTTAAAAAATCTAATCCGCCATATTGGATCCGCCATTTTGAATTTTGAAAAACTGGCACCAGATTCGTAATCAGCGACCACAAAAACCCCCGAGTTTCAATCATATCCGAGCAACTTTAAAAAATCTAATCCGCCATGTTGGATCCAGCCATTTTGAACAATAACTTTTAAATTCTGACCCAAAATGCGTAATAGAATAGAATTTATTTCTCACAAAATAAGATACAATTAAATTTATAAAATAAAAAAATAAAAAATATATTAAGTATCGCCTTTCGGCATTGAGAAATGAAAATAAATAGATGCAAAAAAAATATACAATATAAAAAAATACATTTCAACTAACAAAGATATGTAAGTTTACGATTTTTATTGTAGAAATTCGTTTAGTGTATAAAAAACTTTTTCATTTAAAAATAATTTCAACTTTTTTTTAAACACTGACTCATTCTCTACTTTAGTAATTTCTTTAGGTAAATTTTTATAAATAATAATTCCGATATAATTAGGACAGCTTCTATTAATTTCAAGGTTGTAATTTGGCAATAAGGGGGTGTCACCTTGTCGGGTATTGTACTGATGGTTATCTGAAGTTGTAATAAAATTTTGGCGTCTTTTATAAATCATAAGCGCTAATTTAAAAATAAAAATATTTGTTGTGGTGAATATATTTGATTTTTTAAAGTATTCTCTACAAGAGGCGGTAGACTTAAGATTATAAAGAATTCTTATGGCACGTTTTTGAAGTAAGAAAGAACTTTCAGCATAAGAGTGATTTCCCCACGATTCGATACCGTAACAAGATTACTGTGAAATAACGCAAAGTAAACAAGTTTAGCCGATTCCACCCCTATGTTGTATTTTATGCTTGATATTGCAAATATAGCTTTGCATAGTTTTTTATTAAGATCTTCTATATGAAGAGACCAATTTAGTTTGTTATTCACAGTAAACCCTAAAAATTTTGTCGTTTCAACACCCTGAATTTCCCCATTAGTTGTATTTAAGATTTGGGGTTCTACCCTAGAACCAGGTCTCTGAAAGATCACATTTAACGTCTTGTCACAATTTAATAAAAGAAAATTAGCCTTAAACCAATCCAAAACGTGTTCTAAAATATTTTCGGTATTTTTTAGCAAATCAGTTAAGCTTTTGTTTTTATTCATAATGCACGTATCGTCGGCAAACAATGAAAATAATAGTTCAGGAAAATTTGTGACCAGGTCGTTAATGTAGATCAAAAAAAGAAGTGGTCCCAAGATAGACCCTTGGGGTACACCGCAATCCACCCCATGAATATCCGAAAAAAAATTGTTATAAATTCCCTGTGACCTACCTGAAATTTCTACCTGCTGAAATCTATCGTGTAAATATGACGTAAGCCAGGCAAGTGCAAAGCCTGTTATTCCGTAAATTTCTAATTTTTTTAGTAGTATATTATGATCGACGCAGTCAAACGCTTTGGATAGGTCACAAAAAATAGCCAAAATATAAAAATGTTTTTCTGTGAGTTCACTGATATTAGATAATAAATGAAACAACGCGTCTGCTGTACATTTCTTTTTTCGAAAACCGAATTGAAAAGGGGTTAAAATGGAGTTGATATTTAGATGTATTAAAATTTGATCCCTGATTAGTATTTCCAATATTTTAGATAAGCTAGGCAAGAGCGATATTGGTCTATAATTTTCTTTGTTTAGCTTGTCTCCCTTTTTAAAAAGGGGCTTTATTATTGCAGTTTTAAATTTATCAGGGAATATCCCAGTGGATATAGAAAGATTAAAAATGTGTTGCAGCGGTTTTTTTAATATATGTATTTGGGACTTTATAGCAGTAATAGGTATTTCATCTATGCCACAAGAATTTCTAGATTTTAAAGTTTTTACTGCCTTTTCCACTTGTGTTGATGAATTGATTATTCTGGTCTGCCGCACTCGAGATTTTTTTTTTGTGTGCCGGTGTTATGTGTTAAATAATTATTTAGTTTAAACCGATTTCTAAAGGCAAAAAACGGTTAAAAACGCAAAAAGACCTTTCAAATGAGGCGTCACTTGATATTATAATTTCAATTTAAGTCTTATTTTAATTTTTATTCAATTTTTGACACTTGACACACTTTATTTTGGATTTATTGGCACTACACTGAGAGCTCGTCATCGTAGTAAATAATAAACGTTTTTGCTTATATGGTTGCTTATATGGTTGTTACAGTAATACTTAACGTTGTTATAGTTCTGGTAATTGTAACAACCAATAAATGTTAACTAAAATTTCCCGGGGTTATATACAGCTTGTTCCAGAACTCGCGTACAGAAATTTTAGGGTATATTAAAAACCCTCTGGAAAATATGAAAAAAATGTCATAAAATGCCTTCTTCGTTCAATTCAAACATAAGAACGCTTTAAGTGGACCAATACTGTTGCTGATGTTAAATTACCTTTAAAAGTTGAATTTGTAGCTATGGAAACAAATTTAATTATTGCAGGTACATATTCTGTAGGTTGACATGGTGATTAATGTGACATAAATATTTATTAATGTCAAAAACCCACCGCCGGATGGAGTGACCCTATAAAAATAGAATATTTGATAGCCTCTGTCGGTTTTGTCAAAATATAATAACCTAATAAGATTTTAAAGTTGAAAGTCTCAAACAATGCATGCGTCAACAATTAAAATGCAACCATAGTTACTAATAAGTAGGGAAAAACTAATTTTTAGGTAATTTAACATCAGCAACGGGATTGGTCAGATTAAATAGCTCCCTTTTTAATTAGTAATGAAGATGGCTTTTTTTTGAATTTTTTTTCATATTTTCCAAAGGGTTTTTAATATACCCTCAAATTTCTGTACGCGAGTTCTGGAACAGGCTGTATAAGCAAGGACATTTAGTATTTACTACGGTATGGATCCCGAAATCGCTCGAGTTCAAAAATGGCTGGCACCCTATTAACCATGTTACAAAAAGACAAACAAAGCAGGCAAAGCACTATTTTTTACACAAATAAGGAAAACTCAAAAAGAAAAAAAAAATACAAAAGAAATAATAGAAAAAAAAAATAAAAATTTGAATTTACAACTAGAAAATCCCTAATAGGGATTTCTATCCCAAAAATGTATACCGAAAAAGTCTGAAAGTGGACCCGAACTTTTTTAAGTTTTTGAGATTTTGGGTCTTTGGGATTGAGATTCCGAAAACTGGAATTCCTATTTACAGTAAAAACAATGTAAGACCATTATTAAGTAACCTATCTCAAAAAGTTATATTTTTTACCTCTTGTAAATGAAATTTTGACACCCTTTCCCCACAAACCAATAAACAGAAAAAAAAAAAATAACCTTCAAATGAAACTCAATCCTTGTCTACTACCCTTTGATTTTTTCGAGCCGCCATATTGGTTCTTTTTTGGTCGGTTTTGGGCAGAAACCTCTTTTTTAGTTGTCAGGAAAATTCAGTTGGCGGTTGTTTTTACAACTTTTTTGCAGTTGGTTGCCGCCAAATCATGGATTTTGCCCGACTAGCACTTTTAACTTCGGCTGGCGTTTTCTTAGGTAACTACAAGCCATATTATTTAGTTGCCTAACTAATTTTTACTATTAAGGGAGCGTTTAACTATTACGTAACGCGCTAGGGGGGGCGGGGTGGATGGTCTCGAAAACGTTCCGCCGCGTTACAGAGGGGGGGGGGGGGGTGTCACGTAACACTTAAAAATTGCCAAATTTTGCGTTACGTAATACTTGAACGCTCCCTAAGTAACTACTTTATTCTGATACGTATTTTTTTTTTTTTGAATTGCATTTATATACACGATGCAATGCATCAAAATGTTTATTTAATGCTGATGTCATTGAAAAAAGCAGGAAAAAGTTTGGCTCGTAAATTTTCGAATAACGCATTATATTTTGACACTCGGTTTAAATAATTTTTGAAATGTTTGAATTATGAGATTTTAATATCTTTTCAAATCTCTACTTCAGAGTATGTGTATCTACACGATATAAAATATAAAATACAAATGTATCAAGTGAGAAGAAATAGTATATTCTGTAACTAGTATGGAATAGACAATATTCCGCACGAGCGGAAAGTTTGTCATATGAGCCGGCAGGCGAGTATGACGGTCCCGCGTGCGCGGAATGACTATTCCATACGTGTTGTAGACTATACTGTTTCTTGGACTGCAAATATGAAACACTGTATGGCTTTAAACTGCGGACAATGTTAGAAACCATGTTTTTTGTGACTCGACATTGTAAACGCAACAAAACGCATATTTTTAAATAAAGCAATTAATGTTTTATTAATTATTTATTAATTTTATCAAATCAGTACTTAAAAAAGATTTTTATTTAATTTTAGCATAACTTTTTCATTTAAAAATAATTTCAACTTTTTTTTAAACACTGACTCATTCTCTACTTTAGTAATTTCTTTAGGTAAATTTTTATAAATAATAATTCCGATATAATTAGGACAGCTTCTATTAATTTCAAGGTTGTAATTTGGCAATAAGGGGGTGTCACCTTGTCGGGTATTGTACTGATGGTTATCTGAAGTTGTAATAAAATTTTGGCGTCTTTTATAAATCATAAGCGCTAATTTAAAAATAAAAATATTTGTTGTGGTGAATATATTTGATTTTTTAAAGTATTCTCTACAAGAGGCGGTAGACTTAAGATTATAAAGAATTCTTATGGCACGTTTTTGAAGTAAGAAAGAACTTTCAGCATAAGAGTGATTTCCCCAAAATTCGATACCGTAACTAAGATTACTGTGAAATAACGCAAAGTAAACAAGTTTAGCCGATTCCACCCCTATGTTGTATTTTATGCTTGATATTGCAAATATAGCTTTGCATAGTTTTTTATTAAGATCTTCTATATGAAGAGACCAATTTAGTTTGTTATTCACAGTAAACCCTAAAAATTTTGTCGTTTCAACACCCTGAATTTCCCCATTAGTTGTATTTAAGATTTGGGGTTCTACCCTAGAACCAGGTCTCTGAAAGATCACATTTAACGTCTTGTCACAATTTAATAAAAGAAAATTAGCCTTAAACCAATCCAAAACGTGTTCTAAAATATTTTCGGTATTTTTTAGCAAATCAGTTAAGCTTTTGTTTTTATTCATAATGCACGTATCGTCGGCAAACAATGAAAATAATAGTTCAGGAAAATTTGTGACCAGGTCGTTAATGTAGATCAAAAAAAGAAGTGGTCCCAAGATAGACCCTTGGGGTACACCGCAATCCACCCCATGAATATCCGAAAAAAAATTGTTATAAATTCCCTGTGACCTACCTGAAATTTCTACCTGCTGAAATCTATCGTGTAAATATGACGTAAGCCAGGCAAGTGCAAAGCCTGTTATTCCGTAAATTTCTAATTTTTTTAGTAGTATATTATGATCGACGCAGTCAAACGCTTTGGATAGGTCACAAAAAATAGCCAAAATATAAAAATGTTTTTCTGTGAGTTCACTGATATTAGATAATAAATGAAACAACGCGTCTGCTGTACATTTCTTTTTTCGAAAACCGAATTGAAAAGGGGTTAAAATGGAGTTGATATTTAGATGTATTAAAATTTGATCCCTGATTAGTATTTCCAATATTTTAGATAAGCTAGGCAAGAGCGATATTGGTCTATAATTTTCTTTGTTTAGCTTGTCTCCCTTTTTAAAAAGGGGCTTTATTATTGCAGTTTTAAATTTATCAGGGAATATCCCAGTGGATATAGAAAGATTAAAAATGTGTTGCAGCGGTTTTTTTAATATATGTATTTGGGACTTTATAGCAGTAATAGGTATTTCATCTATGCCACAAGAATTTCTAGATTTTAAAGTTTTTACTGCCTTTTCCACTTGTGTTGATGAATTGATTATTCTGGTCTGCCGCACTCGAGATTTTTTTTTTGTGTGCCGGTGTTATGTGTTAAATAATTATTTAGTTTAAACCGATTTCTAAAGGCAAAAAACGGTTAAAAACGCAAAAAGACCTTTCAAATGAGGCGTCACTTGATATTATAATTTCAATTTAAGTCTTATTTTAATTTTTATTCAATTTTTGACACTTGACACACTTTATTTTGGATTTATTGGCACTACACTGAGAGCTCGTCATCGTAGTAAATAATAAACGTTTTTGCTTATATGGTTGCTTATATGGTTGTTACAGTAATACTTAACGTTGTTATAGTTCTGGTAATTGTAACAACCAATAAATGTTAACTAAAATTTCCCGGGGTTATATACAGCTTGTTCCAGAACTCGCGTACAGAAATTTTAGGGTATATTAAAAACCCTCTGGAAAATATGAAAAAAATGTCATAAAATGCCTTCTTCGTTCAATTCAAACATAAGAACGCTTTAAGTGGACCAATACTGTTGCTGATGTTAAATTACCTTTAAAAGTTGAATTTGTAGCTATGGAAACAAATTTAATTATTGCAGGTACATATTCTGTAGGTTGACATGGTGATTAATGTGACATAAATATTTATTAATGTCAAAAACCCACCGCCGGATGGAGTGACCCTATAAAAATAGAATATTTGATAGCCTCTGTCGGTTTTGTCAAAATATAATAACCTAATAAGATTTTAAAGTTGAAAGTCTCAAACAATGCATGCGTCAACAATTAAAATGCAACCATAGTTACTAATAAGTAGGGAAAAACTAATTTTTAGGTAATTTAACATCAGCAACGGGATTGGTCAGATTAAATAGCTCCCTTTTTAATTAGTAATGAAGATGGCTTTTTTTTGAATTTTTTTTCATATTTTCCAAAGGGTTTTTAATATACCCTCAAATTTCTGTACGCGAGTTCTGGAACAGGCTGTATAAGCAAGGACATTTAGTATTTACTACGGTATGGATCCCGAAATCGCTCGAGTTCAAAAATGGCTGGCACCCTATTAACCATGTTACAAAAAGACAAACAAAGCAGGCAAAGCACTATTTTTTACACAAATAAGGAAAACTCAAAAAGAAAAAAAAAATACAAAAGAAATAATAGAAAAAAAAAATAAAAATTTGAATTTACAACTAGAAAATCCCTAATAGGGATTTCTATCCCAAAAATGTATACCGAAAAAGTCTGAAAGTGGACCCGAACTTTTTTAAGTTTTTGAGATTTTGGGTCTTTGGGATTGAGATTCCGAAAACTGGAATTCCTATTTACAGTAAAAACAATGTAAGACCATTATTAAGTAACCTATCTCAAAAAGTTATATTTTTTACCTCTTGTAAATGAAATTTTGACACCCTTTCCCCACAAACCAATAAACAGAAAAAAAAAAAATAACCTTCAAATGAAACTCAATCCTTGTCTACTACCCTTTGATTTTTTCGAGCCGCCATATTGGTTCTTTTTTGGTCGGTTTTGGGCAGAAACCTCTTTTTTAGTTGTCAGGAAAATTCAGTTGGCGGTTGTTTTTACAACTTTTTTGCAGTTGGTTGCCGCCAAATCATGGATTTTGCCCGACTAGCACTTTTAACTTCGGCTGGCGTTTTCTTAGGTAACTACAAGCCATATTATTTAGTTGCCTAACTAATTTTTACTATTAAGGGAGCGTTTAACTATTACGTAACGCGCTAGGGGGGGCGGGGTGGATGGTCTCGAAAACGTTCCGCCGCGTTACAGAGGGGGGGGGGGGGGTGTCACGTAACACTTAAAAATTGCCAAATTTTGCGTTACGTAATACTTGAACGCTCCCTAAGTAACTACTTTATTCTGATGGACGTATTTTTTTTTTTTTGAATTGCATTTATATACACGATGCAATGCATCAAAATGTTTATTTAATGCTGATGTCATTGAAAAAAGCAGGAAAAAGTTTGGCTCGTAAATTTTCGAATAACGCATTATATTTTGACACTCGGTTTAAATAATTTTTGAAATGTTTGAATTATGAGATTTTAATATCTTTTCAAATCTCTACTTCAGAGTATGTGTATCTACACGATATAAAATATAAAATACAAATGTATCAAGTGAGAAGAAATAGTATATTCTGTAACTAGTATGGAATAGACAATATTCCGCACGAGCGGAAAGTTTGTCATATGAGCCGGCAGGCGAGTATGACGGTCCCGCGTGCGCGGAATGACTATTCCATACGTGTTGTAGACTATACTGTTTCTTGGACTGCAAATATGAAACACTGTATGGCTTTAAACTGCGGACAATGTTAGAAACCATGTTTTTTGTGACTCGACATTGTAAACGCAACAAAACGCATATTTTTAAATAAAGCAATTAATGTTTTATTAATTATTTATTAATTTTATCAAATCAGTACTTAAAAAAGATTTTTATTTAATTTTAGCATATCTTTACAAATTATAATGCAAAAATTGAAGGTTATGTCAGATTGTTGTGACAGATATCTGGTTTAAATATTTAACAATAGATGGAGTAGTTTTAATTTTTTGAACTAAATTGATAAAAAAACTGGTCAAATATTAAGAAAAACTAATAAATTTTATGTAATTTTAACGCAAAACTTTAAATTGCATTAAATTATTCAATATTTTATGGTAAAATATATATATTTTTGCTAATTTTGCTACAGTTTTCTTTACTTTTATAAACAAGAGATGGCACTACATGTGATCATTCTAACACTTGATACGGAATATTCATACCGTATCTAGAGCTAATATGGATTCATTCTGTGTTTGAAAAGTGTGTGTATTTGCTTACATTCTAAAGCAGTCGTAGAAAAAAGTATTTACCTATAAATGGCCTTAACGAATGCTTTAATGCTAACCAAACAAATTTGATTTTATTTATTTATTAACGGGAAAACCCCACTACAAAAATTAAATGTACATGAGATAACATGATAATAGAAACCTAATATAATGTAAAAAAAATAATTGTAACAAAAAAAAATTAGAACAAATAACCTTACAAATAACAAAAAACTATACAATACTAAAATTAAAAAAATTAAACATTAATAAAAAAATTTAAACATTAATGAAGTTAATGCTTTTTAAAGAGGTTTTAAACAATATCAAAGTGGAAAAAGTAAAGTTATCCAAACTATTGGCTAAAGTCATGACTTTATCCATGGGAGAATTACAACCGTAATTTGTACGGTGATATGGGATTTTAAAAAGCAGAGAAAAGTTGCGCATTACCCTAGCCGGAAGATTTAAATGTATTTGACTTAGTAAGTCTGGGCAATCAATAAGCCCATTAAATATTTTAAAAAGTTAACATAAATCTGACTTTTTTCTCCTACCTTCCAATAAATCTACATCTAAAAATGAATAAATGTGTGAGTAAAAAGCCAGCCCGGGCCCCGGAGAAATTTTTTACCCGGGCCCCCCATTTTTCCCGCACAGGGCCGTAGCTAAGGCACTTTGGGAGGCTGAAGTGGCGCCAACATGTAATTTTTAATTAAATGTTTATTTTAAATCTAGTTAGTCAAGCTAAATTATTCTAGCTAAATTATTCTTGGCTTAAGGTTGATTCAGGAATAATTATCACTAACTAAACTAGGCAATTCTGTCCTTTTGATAATTATGCCTGAATCAGTCTTAAGTAATAAAGGAAAAATATGAATCAACGTTTTATTTTAGTATTAACCAATTTGGAGCTCTTCAAAACATTTTTTTTCCAATAAAACTCATTTTTTATGGAAAGGTACTGGTTTTTTTACTTAAAAGACTAATACCAGTCAAAATTTATAAGCAAAAAAATGACTATAAAAATTTAACTAAAAAATTACACGTTCTGTTAAAAATTGTTACATGGTTGAACTCGGAATTTAATTTTGATTCAGAATATGTAAAAATATACAGGGTTTGGTTTTATTTAAAAATCAAAAGTTGGGTCATTTCCGGCGAACCGGAAGCGGCAGTTTTTTTTTTGGCAATGTCAAAAAATGCAGTTATATTAATTATTAAATCCTTTCAATTTCCACTTTTTTGTGGCACCCGGTATAAATAATTTAAAAAAAAAATCCATAATTAGAGTTCAGTTAGTACTTGTTACCAAAAAATTAGCATTAGTACTATCCTTCATTATTTTTATTATTTTAAATACTTAGTATACTTAAGTAAATCAAATGCTTTGCTTGATTTAAGTTGAATATGTATCTTAATTTTGTAGTTAAAAGTGCTTGGTTTAAATAATAACATTTCTTGTATTAAGTTTTAAAGAAACTTAAATGAAAGATGGCAGATACTCAATACAAGAAATGTTATTATTTAAATTAAGCATTCATTTGTCAAAAATCCTTAAAAAAAATCCCTACTTTGTTTGTGCATGATCTGTGAAACTACTTAAACAAGTTCCTGTCACTTTAAATAAAAGGTCAT
Organism: Brachypterus glaber; assembly: GCA_958510825.1. NCBI lineage: Eukaryota > Metazoa > Arthropoda > Insecta > Coleoptera > Kateretidae > Brachypterus > Brachypterus glaber. Next base: position 66,108,376 of record OY294046.1, read on the forward strand.
AAGGGGGCGATTAAAAAAAAGTACTCTGCAGATGACCATAGAAGTTCGTATACATGTATGTCATGTCGTGTGTATACACATATGTGCAATCCTAGGGTTAAATTTACAATGCTAATTATAATCAGATAGCATACACATAACCAAGTCGGATATGGTTTTCTAAGCCAACATCTGGGATAATTAACCACTTTAAGGGAAAAAGAGCGTATGAAAGAAAGATCAGTAAGGTCAACGGGGGCAAATGTAACTCCGTTTTTAAATAGTTCCACTTTGACAGACTAAAAAGACTAAACTCATACGAGGCCATTTAGAATTACAAAGTAGGGGAAAATACCCATGAATGGGACATATTGTTGAAGGGGACAGTGCCTGTTTCTGAAGTATGCTTCGTAATTTTTGGTTTTTGTCCTACATGTGCAGTTAAAGTAATAATAAAATAAAACTATATAAAAAACAATTTTTTAAACTTAAAACCCTTCTATTGATTACGTATTATGTATAACTAAAAAGTAGAAAACAAGATATACCAATTTACAAAAACGAATTTTTTTAAAGAAAGGTTTTGGAATTTGTGATTTCTTTATTTTTGGCAACATTTAAAAACTTGTTTTAATATTAAATTATTTTGTTAGGGCAGATAAGCATGTTTACCAAATTTCAGCTCTCTAAGTCTATTCTAAGTGGGTGAAAAAGCATTTGGCAAATTTGAGGACAAATATACCTACATATATATGTATATATATGGAAGTGAAGTGAATAGAAGGGTTTTAAAAATGGCAAAGTTTAGGCAGCTGGGTTTTTGACAAATTTAACAAGTCAGTTTTACCAAGTCAAAAGTAAATTTTTTAATAATTTTGAAGAAAGGCAAAAGGAAATTGTTTGAATTTGGTTTATGTAATAGTCTAGAACAACACGAAACATAACCCAAATAATCGAATATTATAGATAAAGGTAAATATTTTTAGCCAATTTTTTTTTTGATATTATCAGAGTATTGTCACATATGCCCCTTTATTATGTTTGCCCCTAAGTGCCTTACATAAATTGCATGTACAACATGATAACAAATAATATAGTTTAGAAACAATTTGGCCTCAAACATGTATTACTCGACCAAAATTCAATAGGATTTGAAAATGTTTACAAATAGTTTTAAGCAGGTCCGGACTGGGCCAGTACAAACCAATTAAAGTCTGGTGTTAAAACGGATCATTTATGGCCAAATCCGTGACCCATGAGGCCACAATGTACTGAAAATTTGATAATATATCCTATAATTAATACAAATTATACTTTCGAAATCACAATAACAAAAAAAGTTAATTTTGACCATTTGGCGGCCAAGGAGTTGTTGGCCACAGTGTCATTTGCTGCTAGGCCACACCGGTCATTTTAGACCTTGATTTAATCAGATCATGTTTTAAAGATAATAAAGAGCTCGTAAAACGACAATGTTTTATAGGTTGCATATGCCTTGCGTAAAACGACAATGTTTTATAGGTTGCAAGCCTTGCGCAATTTGCGCAGCACAAATAATCTGGTCTTTTGTTGATAAAACCTTAAAATAAAATTTTTTAAAATGACATATTTATTAACAAAATTTAACAAAAGTAATTAGTAATTTTGTAAACTACTTATAAAAATTATATATAGTTAATTGTACAATTTCGGCAAGACATATTTTTACTGTTAAATTATTATGTGTTAAAGTTTCTGAGTGTTCTGTATGAGGTGAATTTGTATCAAAATTGTGGGATACTGTGGGGTTTTCCGGTTCATTAAAATTAGTAGGCAGAGTTGTATTGAAGAGGGAATAACTTGAAGAAAATTTAACTAAAGAAAGTTGCTTTTTCATTAAATTTTAGTAAAATGAATTTGGCACAGGTCAAAAATGTTAAACTTCTCTCACTTGTTAAATAATATACTATTAATACTTCCGGGATTCTAAAAAAATAACCTCAACTTTATATTTTAAAATGACACGTCTCGTACATTTTATTCCTTGGATAGAGAATATAATTATGAATTAAAACCTATTTACAAGCAATATTCTAAAAGAAACCCCCATTTATTATTTTTCGTAGAGACATAGCCATTAAAGTTGCCTTAATGAGGTTTTGTGTTTGTATAATCTTCTCGAAGGAAAACCAAATAATACAGGTTATAACGTTAACTGAAACTTTTTGCAGGGGTCGTCCTTTATACATATATCCTTTCCAAACTTTCATTTGGTAAATGATATTATGTTTTAGTTAAAAGTTAAATACAAAAGAAGTGAGTTTGCTGTTTGCAGAGTAAAATTACATCTTTTTAAGGGGATTTTTGTGAAAGTTCCGTTTCTTCTGTAATTATGGGGTTTAAACAACGAACTAATAAATAACTCTTCTCTCTAGAATAGGCATTTTATTTGTAAAAACTGACAAAAACGTAGCCAACATATACATTTGTCTGTGTTACTCACACAGCTTTGTTCTAACAGAGACAACAATAACAGTTACTGATAATTGTTATTGTTCAGGCCTGAATATACCTACTATTTGTTTACAAACAAACCGAGATGTTGTCGATACTTTATATTAACGGCATGCGTATTCTAGAGAGAAGAGTTGTTAGTTCGTTGGGTTGAAAAGGTTAAAATTAAAAAAAAATACATGGAGGGTCACTCGATCAGGTGCTTCTTTGTCTACACTGAAAAAAAAAGATCTGGTTTGGACATCCAGATCATTAGTTAAATACGGAACAACTATTTTTCTGGTTACTGCAACCAGAAATCTGGTTAGGGCAACAAGACAAATTCTTGTGTTTACCAGATAATTAAAATCTGTGTTTTTTTTTTCAACCAGAACAAGTGTTCTTATCGTTCTTACCGAATAACTGGTTGCAGGAACCAGAAAAATGGTTGGTCCGTATTTAACTATCGATCTGGTTTTCCAGATGGTACGGTTCCACCGCACTTTCCTTCTCAATAACAATTTTAAGATTTTGATTAATTTGTTATTTTCATATCAGTTTGCATTTATTTTCGGTGATTGTGAATAAGTATACAAATTTTAAGGCGCATTCGCCAAAATTGCAAAAAAAATACGCCCTTACATAGAAAAAACGGATTCCTTGAACCAAGGACACGTATCTTTGGATATGTTTAAAGCCATATTCTCTTGTTTCAAGGCTGGCATTTTCTTGAACCATAGTCAATGTCCTTGAATAAAGAGCGCGGATTTTTTTCCAAAACCCGTGCTCTTCATTCAAGGACATTGACTTTGGTTCAAGGAATCCGTTTTTTCTATGTAGGGGTCCATATATTACGTAACGCAATTTTTCAAAAAAATTGACCCCCCCCCCTGTGTAACAAGCTGTCACATTTACCAATACCCCCCCCCCCCTGGGTAACGCGTAACAATTTTTGTTTCGCAATAAATTTAACTGTATTCTTACTATTGATTCGTTTTTTCGACAAAACAAACATGAACCTAAAATATAGTATAACGTAACCTTAAAAAAATTTACACGAAAAAATCAGCCAAACTTTAAAAAAATATTTATAATCAATATCACACAAGGAAAAAATACTAGGTACCCCTTTTTACACTGAGTGTCACATATAACACGTATATTGTTTATGCACAGGTACAAAAAAGAGTACACACATTGATGTTCTGTGAGTACACATCCCGCGCGAAAATGTATCATCGCCGATGATTCATCGACAAGATCACGCAAGAACAGGGCCGTAAGATTTTTTTTTAGTATCAATGTCAACAGTTTTTTTACTGATTACAATATTATTTAAATATGCAGTTTCGTCAATTTTTGTGTGAAAAAGGGAATTATGGGCCACTAAATAGTAATTTATGTTGAAATAAAAATACATCTGCCAAGCTTAGGAAATAAACATTAAATTTATTAAATTTCGTTACGTAACGTTTACCAAGACCCCCCCCCCTCCCCCCTGTCACAAGCTGTAACAATTTCTCTGACCACCCCCCCTAGGCGCCTTACTTAATATATGGACAGCCCCTTAAGTAATTTTTTCGGGAGAAACTAGTAAGGAAATGTTGTTATGCTTGTACTTTGCGATAATTGTGCAAAATTTTTGCAAAATCGTTAAAGCCGCTTTTAAGAAAATCGAATTTTTCAATTTTTGTTCATCCCAACTAAGAAACAACCACCCGGAGCAATCCCTCAAAAACCTTAAGTATAAATAATTTTAACGCAAAACTTTACATTGCATTAAATTATTCAATATTTCATGGCAAAATATATATTTTTTTGCTAATTTTGCTACAGTTTTCTTTACTTTTATAAACAAGAGATGGCACTACATGTGCTCAACACTTGATACGGAATATTCATACCGTATCTAGAGCTAGAATGGATTAATTCTGTGTTTGAAAAGTGTGTGTATTTACTAAAGCAGTTGTAGAAAAAAAAACTATATTTCACTAACCAGACTGTCATCATGACGTTGCTGTTACATAGTGATTGACTTGGAACAAAAAAAAATTAATTTTGTAAAATAATAAAAAAAATAGTTAAAAAAAATATATTTTTAAAACAAAAAAGTTTTGGACTTTTAATTTGTTTTATGTTCTAAGGAAATCTCTGAGTAAACACATACTAAAATTTCGGTCCAACCAAAAATTAGGTCAATGTTTGACTTCAACAAAAGACAAAATACCCCTGAGTTCAGAAGGCGTATATAAAATACCCTGCTCCTGTGGTACGGTTTACATAGGTGAAACTAAGAGAAAAATTTCTACAAGACTTCAAGAGCATGAGCGCAATATAAGAAAGAAACAAATTTCCTTATCGGCAGTAGCCGAACATGTACATGGAACAGGTCATAAAATCAATTTGTCTGAAACAAAACAAATATTAACAGAAAACAGAAAAATGCCAAGGAAGATACGGGAATCGATAGAAATCATCAAGCATCCTAACAATATCAATCGGGACACTGGTTACCACTTACCTGCAATATGGAAGTCTTTGATAGGAAAAACCTCGTCACGGGCGAATAACCACAACTCGTCATAAATAGTGACACAAGTTGATTCGAAACTTAGTTTCAGATTAATCCCTGAAGATGTCTCTAGTAGTAAGAGACGAAACGTCGGAAAGTGAAAATCCATTAACACGGTCTAAACCCGAAAGTGAAAGTTCTTTATATCTTAAAGGCCGTGAAAGCTTAAAATCTAAAATACTAAAATATAGTTTAAAGTGTCTATTTACTTTATAAAAAAGTTATTTTTTTAATTCTAATTTTTGCTCATCCCTGGTAAATGAATACTTTGATCCGACCAGTGCTTATTATAATTTAAAAAAAAATCAAATTAATTTTACTATATTTGATTTAGTAGGTATTTAATTTACGGGACAGTCGCAGAGCATATACATCTCTTTTGAGTCCAAATTTGCTGAATGCCATCCTTTGAGAGACACGATAAATTAAAATACCGTGATATGCTTTGACAAAAAAAAAACTCTTTTGATTAAAAACGCGCTGCATGTTATGTTGGATGACCCGGTTTAGAACCCTCCCTGTAAATCAGAATAAAATTTTTAAATTTAAAAAACATTAACATTTATTAAAAAAATATATATCGTCCATTAAAGGCTCTAGTTGTCTAACTCCAAATTTTTCAAAAATGAGATTTTTATCAAATTTGCTTCATTATCTGATTACCAACATACTTAAAAAAAAAAAAGTTGCATTAAACCAATATCAGCCTCAAAAAATGCAAAAATGTAAATATTTTAAGTCGCTAAGTGTCTAACTCCATTGTGAGAAAACAATTAAATGAGAACTGTCACTAATGTCAAACTATTTCTCGACAACAGGGGATCCCGTTTCAAATATTTGTTAATTTACTGTTTGATGATAATTATAATTATTGCCATTAATAATGTATATATATTATGCCTACCTAGTAGTAATATTATATATTAAATATAAAAATATAAATTTTTTGTAATAATATTACGCGATATAATACGATAGGTATCCTCTTTTATCTTCCCTTGGAGTTAGACCATTAGTGAATTTAGATTCTGTGGTTAAAATTTAATTTTCAAATAATTTATATAAAATAGATAACAATGAAAAGTTTTAAATACATTAACACATTTCAAACATTTTTACCTGTGAACAAGCTAGTTTTAAAGTTCTAAATTGCTATAATTAAGTTTTAAATCGTTTTTTACGTCTCCTGAAAAATATGACGTTTTGGAGTTAGACCGTTAGAGCCTTTAGATGACGATATATTTATTTTTTCGAAAACATTTTATTATTTTAAAAACACCAAACCTAAAAAAAAAACAAATTATAGTTTTTATACATTCTTACCACACCACGGTTTTTACCATAATGAATGATTTTAATCACTATTATTATATTATACACAGCGCCTGCGCTACACCTTTTCAAGTTGTAAATAGGAAAGTATAAATTGTAATTCAGATTTTTAAATTATATTCCAGAAAGTGTAAATTGTAATTCAGATTTGCAATTTATATTTCAGAAAGTATAAATTAAATTTCAGAAAGTGTAAATTATATTTCAGAAAGCGTAACTTACGCTTTCTGAAATATATATTACAGATATGAATTTTAATTAATACTTTCTGAAATATAACTTGCAAATCTGAATTAAAATTTACACTTTCTGAAATATAATTTAAAAATCTGAATTACAATTTATACTTTCTGAAATTTATTTTAAAAATCTGAATAACAAATTACACTGTCTGAAATTAATATCACACTTTCTGATTTACAATTTGAAAAGGTGTAGAATAATATTTGACGATAGTTTCGAATTTTCAAAATTCTTCAAAAATCTTCCTAGACAAAAAATTCTTGGAACTAAATTTTTTCATGAAAAAAAAAAAAGGATTTTTTTTTTTAAATATCCGTCTGTCTGTCCGCCCGATAACTTTTTGTAGACTCGATAACTCAAGAACGAATTATCCGATCGACTTGAAATTTTCAGGAAAAAACAAGTTCTATGAGGGGAAGTAATCCCCCAAAAACAAAAATTTATGGGGATTACACTTTTAAAAAAATCGAAAAAAGCTGAAAGAAAATTCCGATTAATGTAACTTTTTCAGGAAAAAATACTTTTGTTGTAAGGATCAATTCTACCAATTTTGAAAGTAATCCTCCCAAAAACAAAAGAGTTACGGGGGGTTAAACTTTTAAAAAAATGAAAAAAACTATAATTTTCAAATTTTTGTTTTGTTTTTCAAAACTTTTCGCCTTTTGTATTTATTTTTTTCGAACTTCACTTAATGTTTACTGTGTAGAAAATAGTATATTGTTTTACTAAGAGGAAAAGTGAAGCTTTTTTTTACCAGTCTGTAGAATTTACGGACGACGCGAAGCGGAGTCCGGAAACTAGAGACGAGTAAAAAAAGCACTTTTTCTCTGAGTGAAACATACTATTTTTTCTTCAAGCATCCTATATATATTTTTTTAAATATTAATTTTTGAATTTAATTTATTCAGTAATAAAGTATGTTTTTTTTTTAATTAAAATGGGCCAATAAAACCCTTTTGAAATAAACCTAAACCTTCCTTATGTAATAGGGTGCTAGTCCCAATTAAAGCCAAAAATATTAATTATCTAAGACATTAATTTAGAACCACACACTATTATTTGGAGGCGTATCGAATACAAATAGCTGTATAGTTGCTATTTGGGTAGCGTGCCACCAGTAATAATATTACATAATATTATCACAATATCATATATCATATGATAACAAATGTTAATATAAGAATCTAATTACTACTTTATACTTATCTGACTTTCTTATTCCAGCGAAGACTTCTTCTTATAACATAAACTGTAGATATGCGAAAGGTAAAAAACTTCAAATATATTTTAAATTAAATAAAATATCTTGCCAATAAAACAAAATGATTAAACAACAATTAAAAGAATTTAATGAAATAAAAATGAAAAGTTAAAAACAAATTAAAAACAACAAAATATTTTAATTTGAAATGAAAAAATTATGAATAAATAGCATCTTTACCCTTCAGATATCTATACGCGCGACTCTAAATTTTACTTTAAATTTTCACATATTACGTTAATTCTACAACTTCCCTAAGACCCAACTTTACTAGACGACTACATATTTCCGAATCCCCATTTTTGACCATAACTCAAAACAGGCAAAATTATCCCTTCCCAGAGATGCCGATATACCAGTCATAAAACTATTAACGAAAATATCTGAGGAGTTTTCTGCCAAAAAGTTATATTATTATAAAAATAATATTAATTGAAAAATTACTTTAAATCACTGAAAATGAATTTAAATTTAATTAAGAGAAATGATTAAAAAAACTACTTCTACTTATTGATTGATATTGATTTTCATGACATTGCTTCGAAGTAGAAAAAACCATTTTTACAAACAATCCCTAACTATTGCCAGTATCTAAAACAACATCATTAAAGATATTCCCATATTTATTAATTAAGAAAACCGAATTAACCAATTAATTGGTCTAATAAAAATGTACACCCCTTTTTATGTAAACGCCTCAATTACACAAAATGCAAGCTTCCCAAATACTAATAATATTAGCATCTGTAAAAATAAACAGCAAACCACCCGTTAAGAATAATGCTATGTCACGTTCAATAACCATACAAATAAAAATATAAATACTCAATATATACAGGGTTACCACTCTGTTACACTTAGCCCATTTTAATTCTTTTTTGTAGGCTAAATCGTACACTTTTCGCGATTTCGATAGTAACTTGTCTAATGTAGCATATGGAATTTCGGAGAGATTTGTAGGTGTATAAACCATATATTCTTCTTCAATCATTTTTAATCAATTTCACACTAGGTTTTTGCACAGAATCTCAAGTCAACCTGTTTACATAATAAACAAGTTTGAGGTATGGCTGTCATCAAAGTCAAAGAGTGCTGTCGCCAGTGGTGGTTTTGCTAACTAACTTTTTTTTACGGCGTACAACAATGAACTCATTTTTTTACTGTAAAAAAATAGATCACTTCTAACTAGTGTGTTCAGTTATAAAATATGAACATTTTAATACGCTTGAAGAAAAAATATATATTCAAAAAGTAAATATTACTACTAACAAAAGAGAGAAGCGTCACAATTTTGAATCCAAAAACAAATTTAAACCATTTAAAGGTTAATTCTGTCACGTTTTGTTGATCGGTATATTACATTAAGTTTTTATTTGTAGGACATGCTAAATATAAACTTAAATTGTATTTATTTATCCTTTAAATGAATAAAAGTGGGAAACATTAAATCCTTTTAGTGAGGATTTACTGTTTTAGATTATTATCGTGAATAATGCAGGAATCGAAATAAGTAAATATTATGGTTTGCATTGTTAAAGTAAATTCGCTTTTATATTTATAAAATTGATATTTATGTTCCACATTTATTTTGTAAACTGGTCTATGAATAAAGGTTGCGTAAAACGGGGCAACTTTGTGATGCCTACATCGATTTTTAAAGGTTATTAGAGAAAAATAAAAAAAGAAAAGAAACATCGACCTCTTTAAAGACAAAAATTGAACTATACCGGGTGTTTTTTTTTTAACCTGAAACTTTCAAATATCTCTAATACCATGCATTTTAGAAAAAAAGATGTCAGACAAAAGTTGATTATTTTAATGGAGGAAACAAAATGGCGTATTTATTTTTTACGGATATTTACGTTTTCAAGGTAATTTCAAGGTCAACTTCGTTTTTTTAAATGCAAGCATATATTTTTTTTACTGTTGTTTAATTCTCCCCAAAAAAATTAAAATATTTTGCAAAAAGCTTTTTTTTACGGACTTTTAGTTGCAGAGATAACACAGCCACACAAAATTAAAAAAGTTGGATCTCCGACGAACTTGACTAGTCAATTCCTATGTATTTTGAGCCGCTGAATCCGAATCAGAGGTTTAAATTTGAAATTTAGCTCTCATTTTTAACATAACCACAAAAAACATATCATATCATTGCGAAAAGTATGTTTTTTGAGGTTATGTTGAAAATGGGAGCTCCGCAACTAAAAGTCCGATCAAAAAAAGCTTTTTACAAAAGATTTTAATTTTTTTGGGGAGTATTAAACAACAGTAAAAAAATTTATGCTTCCATTTAAAAACAACAAAGTTGACCTTGAAATTACCTTAAAAACGTAAATATCCCCAAAAAAATTAAAATATTTTGCAAAAAGCTTTTTTTTACGGACTTTTAGTTGCAGATATAACACAGCCATACAAAATTAAAAAAGTTGGATCTCCGACGAACTTGACTAGTCAATTCCTATGTATTTTGAGCCGCTGAATTCGAATCAGAGGTTGAAATTTGAAATTTAGCTCTCATTTTTAACATAACCACAAAAAACATATCATATCATTGCGAAAAGTATGTTTTTTGAGGTTATGTTGAAAATGGGAGCTCCGCAACTAAAAGTCCGATCAAAAAAAAGCATTTTACAAAAGATTTTATTTTTTTTGGGGAGGATTAAACAACAGTAAAAAAATATATGCTTCCATTTAAAAAAAACAAAGTTGACCTTGAAATTACCTTAAAAACGTAAATATCCGTAAAAAAATAAATACGCCATTTTGTTTCCTCCATTAAAATAAACAACTTTTGTCTGATATCTTTTTTTTGTAAAATGCCTGGTATTAGAGATATTTGAAAGTTTCAGGTTAAAAAAAACACCCGGTATATAGATATAGATCATAATCCAATGAAAGAGTTGAATAATAACAAAGGAAATACATTTGACAGCAGTGCAAGATAACTTTAAAATTACAAGTTTCTAAGGCAAAATTAAAAATAATATACATTTATACCTCTAATTATAAATGATAAACAAAAGACGGTTTGAAATAAAATAAAAAAAAAAATAAAAAAATAAATTAAATAAATAAATTTGAAAATTTTTTAAAATAAATTTTTAATTCGTTTTTAAATTACCAATAATTTTATTGGTATAAAGAACTTTCACTTTCGGGTTTAGACCGTGTTAATGGATTTTCACTTTCCGACGTTTCGTCTCTTACTACTAGAGACATCTTCAGGGATTAATCTGAAACTAAGTTTCGAATCAACTTGTGTCACTATTTATGACGAGTTGTGGTTATTCACCCGTGACGAGGTTTTTCCTATCAAAGACTTCCATATTGCAGGTAAGTGGTAACCAGTGTCCCGATTGATATTGTTAGGATGCTTGATGATTTCTATCGATTCCCGTATCTTCCTTGGCATTTTTCTGTTTTCTGTTAATATTTGTTTTGTTTCAGACAAATTGATTTTATGACCTGTTTCATGTACATGTTCGGCTACTGCCGATAAGGAAATTTGTTTCTTTCTTATATTGCGCTCATGCTCTTGAAGTCTTGTAGAAATTTTTCTCTTAGTTTCACCTATGTAAACCGTACCACAGGAGCAGGGTATTTTATATACGCCTTCTGAACTCAGGGGTATTTTGTCTTTTGTTGAAGTCAAACATTGACCTAATTTTTGGTTGGACCGAAATATAGGCTTAATATTTGACTTCGGTCCAACCAAAAATTAGGTCAATGTTTGACTTCAACAAAAGACAAAATACCCCTGAGTTCAGAAGGCGTATATAAAATACCCTGCTCCTGTGGTACGGTTGTAAGTGAAATCCGGCGAACCATGCTCGATATCAATCCTGCTAAAAATATCGAACTTAAAACATTCAAAATGGTGCAATAACACTGCTCAACACACAAAAATTTTCCGACACCATTTTAGTTGCATTTGCCTATATTTGATACGCTTAAAGGGGTTAAAAAATAAAAAAAATAAACAAAATATTTAAAAAACACATTTTTCTGAAAAATAAAACATACAAAAACAAGTAAAGGGGTATCACCCTTGGATTTGATGAAAATCCACCCCCACAAAGAGGGTTAAACTACCCCCCAAGCACCAAAAAAAGTAGTAGTATCTCAAGAAAAATCGAGTTAAAGGGATCCAGTCAGTTATGTTTAATAAAATGTGAGAAAGTTTGGTATAAAATTCAATTCAAGTACCCCTACTTAACCCTTTGTTTAAGGGGATGTTTAGCTTCTAGAACAAAATATCTTGCTTTTTGCACAAGTTCATGACCAGACAAACATTTTGAGCACTTATATGTTAGATTTTATCAATTCCAACCGAAGTTACAGATGTTTGAAAAAGAGGCTAATTTTTCGGTCACTCTTTGTTAAAACTGCATTTCTAGCCTAAAAGTTGTATATATGGATAATGAATGTAGGTACCCCATTTATCGGTAAGTGACATGGAATCAATTTTAATTAAATCCTACAGTCAGTTTAATATTTTTTCTTATTTTCCATGGTTTATATTTTATCTCTTATTATTTACGATATTCTTTTCACAACATTTCATATTTTACTGTTGCCATGAAACATAAGCGTTTGATTAAAATCCTGCATTTTTATTGTTTATTCACAAAGAAAAAATTGAGCAGTGGCGTAGCAATTGCTACGGGTGTTTTAAACGCTTTTATATGCAAGTTTTATCTTTCGTTTACAGTTAGCTTACTAAGGGCTCCTTGCACCATCGATGGTTTAACTTTAAACTTGGATTAAATCGACGGTCGTACAGAATTTTTGACTAAACTCAGTTTAGTCGAGACAATTTTAGTTTAATGTTCAAAAATCGTCAGGCAGAAAGTTCTTGGATATAAATTTGTTTCATGAAAAAAATAAAAAACTTTTTTTTTGTCCGTCCGTCCATCCGATATCACGATTTTTGTTAACACGATAATTCAAGAACGAATAATCAAATCGACTTGAAATATTCAGGAAAAATCAAGATCCCTGTTGTTTTTAAAAGTACTCCCCCAAAAACTAAAATGTTATGGGGGGTTAAAAAAAAAAAAACGAAAAAAGCTAAAAATAAATCCGATTAACGTAACTTTTTCAGGAAAAATTACTGTTATTATAAGGATCAATTGTAACAATTTTAAAAGTAACTTCCCCCAAAAACAAAAAAGTTATGGGGGTTTTAATTTTTTTTAAATGAAAAACTATAATTTAAATTTTTTTTTTTCAAAATCTTTTCGTTTTTCCCAAAAAGAAAATAAAAAAATTAAACTTGAAAATTTCTTTTTAGTTTTTTTTTTTTTAATTTTTTCGTTTTTAAGAACAGATCGTATTTAAAAAAAAATTTTGATTTTTTTTTTGTTTTTTGTTTAATTTTTTTTTTAATAAATATTCATTTAAAAATTGTTTTGATGCGGTTTCACAGAAAAAAAAGGATATCTTGAATCAAAGCAAAACGGTCTTAAACCAAGGCCGCCATGGCTTTCGGTATGTTCAACGCCATGACTGTCTTGGATCAAGTCCGCCGTGATCTTGGCATTTGAGGTCCTATATTTAAGGACATTTCCTTAAATCAAAGCCACTTAAACCATTTATTTAAGATCATATTATCTTAAACCAAGTATGTAATTATCTTGATTTAAGATCATATTATCTTTATCCAAGATCATATTATCTTTATCCAAGGTCATATTATCTTACACCAAGTCTTGGTTTAAGATAATATAATCTTGAATGAAGGGAATTATAATCTTGATTTAAGATTATGGTTCTCTTGATTGAAGATCATATTGACCCCACAGTCAGGTTCCAGAGTTAATAGAATATTTAAAAAAAAATCCCACACGTATAATATTATTTCGCACGCCTATGAAATATGATACTTTCTTACTCTGTTAATCGTGTCAAATTTGGTTTCATAGGTGGTCGTAGGAAAAAGCACTTGTTTTTGAAGAAAAACTTGTTGCAATTGCATATCTTGAACTACTGCGCAAATTTTCTGCCAGCCAACAATAACAACGGGCGAGTCTACTGTATATCTACGTGGGGTGAGGCCGGCAAACTCTTTACCGTAAGACAACAGGGGCTTTGAGTCAAGATAATAACTTTTGATTCTCTGTTACTATTTTAAATGTCATGCATTTAAGGAAAAAATCCTTGACACAAGGATTTTTCTACCACGAGAATAATTAAAGGAAACCAAAGCCACAGATAATCTTAAACCGAGGATACATTATCTTAAAAGAAGATTATTACCTCAATTTAAGGTAATAGAAATGCATGATAATTTATTATCTTCTGCCAAGATAACCTTTTTTTCTGTGTTCAAAAGCTTTACATACGCCACTGATGTTGACCCATCTCTCGCATCAAAATGTATTTCATTTATTTTAAATTTATTTCGATTCGATCTCGTCCTTTTCAGGTATCTAATTTTCTTTATATCGACGTCCTTTTATATCTTATTTACCGCAGCGGCGCTTAACAATTTTTTTATAGTTGGCCTTTTTTTATTTTGTTTTGCGATTTTCTTCTACAAATTTCGGTTCAAATGTTTTATTTATTTCATTGTTTTTAAAATAGCTGGATTTAAGTTAATTATTATTTTTACAGCTCTATTACTACACACAGAAAACCGTCAATGTAAATTAAAAAATTGTATATTGTTTTAATTACTGTAGTATGATTTGCAAATACATATTTTTTTATTTATATCGTGATATTTGGTATTTAATATTGTACTTGATATATTAAGTACATCGTTAGTAGGTATTGTATACTACATCTTATGTTTTAAATATATATTATTTAAAAATGACAGTGTGCTAACCTATTTGGTGCTCAGTAACATTTGTTCTAGTAAAAATAACAGTAACATTTGGTATACAGTTATAGTGTACTATAGTCCGTCCAATTATGCGATTTTTAAGCTACATCATTGGTTAAAAACTCGTACCTTTTAACATATAAAATATTGTGACAATGATTGACAGTGATTGACGGTCGTTAAAGCTAATAAAAGAAGAGAAAGTTACATAAAAAAATGGTTATACTTAATGTTATTTTGCATGGTATTGAAAAAGGTACTTTTTTGGTTTATTCTTCATACACTCACACTAAATTAGCATATTCTACATGTTGTACAAACGTAAATCATATTGAATACAAGGAAAACGTCAAATTTTTAGGTTACAATTACAACTCGCTCGCATAACAACCATTACAAGACACATGATGACACATCAAGCCAATCATGGCATCGCATTTTTATGTACTATGATTGTTATGCGAGTCTTTGGAAAGGTCCAGGAAAACATTGCCGACATCTGTTAAATTTTTGATACACTACGATTTATGCATAATTATGCTATTTATGCGCTCTGTGGTGGCGTCCCTTACTATCTTGCATAACTGGACAGAGTATAGTAAGGTATATTTTTAAATTTTTAAATAACTCTCGGTAAATAATACCAAAATTTTGGTTGGTAATAATGCAAACAAAAGTAATAAAACTATTAGAGATGCAGACCTATTCATTGACGAGGTAATAATAAAAAGAGATTAATATGTATATTACACAGCTCCACAAAATAAAACACATTTTGGAGTGTTACGCCCAGGTTAAAAAGTCCAAAATGATCAAATATTCGTTACGTAATACTTGAACGTTTCCCCTGCTGTCAGAAAATTAGTAACAGTCAAACACATAACCTTAAATTAACAAACTAATTTTAAGATAATTTTTGCGTTTTTTTAATGTTTAGGTGTTAGGTCGTAGGAAAAATAGTATACGCACCTCGACCCAAACCATTTCAATGCACATGAGTGCTTTTTTATTCGGCTGCGCCTCGTAAAAAACGCACTCTCGTGCACTAAAAACTAGTATCGCGTACTTGGTACGTAATATACTATTTTTATTATGTAATCTGTAAACAAAGATATACACACCATTTATTTAAAAAAAATATTTTAGTTAAAAAAAAAGCATTTGTAACCAGATAAACTATTAAACGCTTTGAAGTAAATTAAGATTTTTTCTAAAAACGCAGTAGAAGTAGAAATAATAGTATATTAAAGTACTAGTTTCATAACATACGTTTTTAGCGCACGAGTACAAGTTTAGAAAACGAGCCGCTTGCGGCGAGTTTTCTAAATACTAGTGCTCTAAAAACGTGTTATTTGCTCTAAAATTTAAAAAATTACAGTTTACACTATGTTTAAAATTCTAAGAACAAATGATATTTTGATATATTTTACAGTCATCTCTTCTTTTTTCACTGCAATTAACCAGTCCACAATTTTAACACGGTAAAAAATAACTCAAACACAAAATTTTGTAAAAAATTAAACTTTAAATCGACATTGACATTTGCACGGCAAACGTCAAGAGATAGGCTTTTGTCTGTTGCAAACCCAAAAGAAAAAAAAAGTAAAGCAAAATTTGTGTGATTATGAGCTTATAAGAGTCGCAAAATAGAAAAAATATGTAGGTTGTAGCCTCTTTACCTAAGGGCATATCCACAGTCTCGCATAAGAACGTAATACATAAGAATGCGATGCCGTGATTGGCTTGATGGGCCGCCATGTATCTTGTAAGCCTATCACGGCATCGCATTCATGTTTTATGTTCTCATGCAAGCTTCTGAATAGGCCTTAAAGCCCATTAATTATTTAAAATAAATGCACTTCTTTGTGCAAAATTCCTTCGCAAAGCACCGTGTATTGTATAGAAAAATTAGTTGCCAGGGAAAAAGATATATCTATGCAGGCACATTAGAGTAATTTGATATTCATTGTATTGTAATAATGTAACAGGGAATCGGCCAGATTGTCCAAATATTATGCAGCAAAATATGATTTAGTTCGTATCCTATATGACAAAGCGCTAATACCGATATTCCATTCACATGTGAATATTTGCGATGATCGATGGGAGAGTTTATCAAAAGCTTAAGTTGACAAGAGTAAATATTTTTTTAAGTGAAATACCGCTGTTAGTGTGTGTGCTAAAAACTTTAATAAATATGAATCAGGTTTTTGAGATATTTTATTGGAGAGTGGTAGCCCAGTCAAGCAGACACCGCGGTGCACCGGTGCATCGGTCTTGTAACCTAGAGGTTCGAGGTTTAATCCTCGTGTTGTGAAGTCGAAAGTTCTATCCCTTATGTTGTGAAGTGGAAAATTTGGTTATAGCCGAGCAGAGATTATAACTTTTATTATAACTTACTCAGTTAGGTTGGCCATCCAATCTTCTATCGTATTTAAAGTATAACCGAGCGGAGAATATAATTAACCACGTATCACTTTATTCGGAAGCTTAAGTAAGTTCTAGTGAGATGGTGCTTTGGAAACAGATTAACCGATTGCTCCTTAACTTAAGAATAATATATTAAATAAATGTGAATAAATTCTTTAAAAACATGAAAGATCAATTCTAACTTCTAAGTCCTACTTCTATGCAAAGCCCTTAAATTCTAACTTCCATTATATATTAGTTTTCCATTAAATACTTATAAATTAAAACATTTTATGTTTGATATACCAACTATTCACAATCATTTTCAAAGCCCAATTTATTGTCCACATTTTTCTTAGTGTAAATATTAAAACTGGTTCGTATAAGTCATTTAAATAAGTTTACAGAATATTTTTCACTTTTGAAATTGACATGGAGACACTCTAAGTTATACTGAATAAATATGAGTTTATATATATAATAAGTAGGGCAATAGTTAAATTTATTTGACAAGGCTTTTAGCGCAAAATATTCTAAAGACACCGACTATATTTAATTACCCCGACAAAAGAGTTCCAGTCTCATCAATTTGCAAGCTAATTACTATTCCTATTCCCATCTAAAACGATCATTTTAACCATAAATTATATTTGTTTAAACAATTAAAATTATGAGTCAACTTTTAAGTTATACCGACAAGGGTCACCGAAAAAGGTTCCGATCTAATGTAGAACAAACCGGACTTTGCCGAAGCAAATCTCGTGAAGGCAGAATGTATTTGCGCTATGATTAAAGCAATTTTATTTTTAAAGATTTAACACCATATAAAATATGAGGATCATGACACATGCAGACACCGCAGTGCACCGGGGCACCGGTCTTGTAACCTGGAGGTCCGAGGTTTAATCCTCGGTCAGAGAACAATTTTTTCAATTAAAAATTCCACCATTACCAAGTGCACGTAAAGTCAGCGGACCCTCCGTTAGTAGGCATTGCTACCTAAAACAGATTAACCAAACTTTTTTACCGGTTAATTTTAACCATGAATTTACTATAGAATTATGTTTAACCAACAATTGAAATAATCAATTCTTATCTTAACTTATAGTTATCTCTTAACCAACACTTAACTATCGATTGATATAACGGCTGTTAGTGTCAATTTACGACATTTAAAATGCTATCGCAAGATTTATTTTTATTAACTTCATTTTTATTTATACACAGAAAAAAATGTTTAAAATGTATTTATTTAACTTAAAGTGTAATTTTTAAAAAACTACGTCATTTGTTACAGAAAGTATTAAAATTTAAAGAAAAAGTATCAACTTTTCAGATTTTTAAGATTTTAACAAAAAAAATATCATGGATGTAAATCTAAAACAAAACATAGTGAATGACGTTTTTGTATGAATTAATAGATTAATTAATCTAGTATGCGTGGAAAAAAAAATTGATATTGATAGCTCTTACGATAACGTCAAAAAAAGCTGGAAAGTCTTAGATGGGCCGCTCTGTATAGTAATCATTAGAAATCCTTCTAGGGATTTCCAAACTTGTCAGGGACTCTCTGATATAGGGAGTCTGTTGTTTGCAGTTTTAAGTGGATTGTTCTGTTGTGGATGATTAATATTTGCCACCTAGAGCTGTATAGTTTCGTAGATACTAGTAACACCAAGAACTACCTGAAACTACGTTTGAACCGATTTAATATGTATATCAGCCCAATTTTAACATTATTTATTATTTTTAGTTTCCGAATACATGATTTTTTTTTAATGCAATGTATACATTTATTAAGCTTAGTTTACCCAATACAAGTAATTAACTAACAATTTTTCCAACTTTTTTTTAATGTCCTTCCGTCTGTTCGTCCGTCCGATGTCACGATTTTTGTGAACACGATAACTCAAGAACGAATAAACCGATCGACTTTTTCAGGAGAATTCAAGTTCTGGCAAGATTCTATTGTTTTTGAAAGTAATCCCCCTAAAAAAAAAAAGTTATGCGGAATTATACTTTTAAAAAAATCGAAAAAAGCTGAAGGAAAATTCCGATTAACGTAACTTTTTCAGGAAAAATTACTTTTATTATAATAATTATAATAATTATTGAGATAAATTCTACCAGTTTTGAAAGTAAAACCCCTCCAACAACAAAAAAGTTATGGGGGTTTAAACTTTTCTAAAAAATAAAAAAACTATGATAAAAAAAAATCATTTTTTTTTCGTTTTTTGCAAAAAAAAAAAATTCAAAAAAAATTTAAATTTTCAAAATTGAAAAACATAATAAGAATTGGTGAGTCTCAACCCCAGCACAGACAAATTTTTTTATGGGCCTGTGTAATTTTTCAGTAGTAAAAAAGATAGGTTCAGCTGTTGTCATGAAGACTCGAGTATTATTCAAATAAATATATTTTGGAAAAATTGACTCACTTAAGGCCGCGGTCGATTTGCTTGGTAAACCAAAAAAAAATGCTATGAATATTCTCAGTAGGAAATGTAAGGTCACCTTACTAAGGTGATATTCTCATATATAATTACCCAAGAGGCATGAAAATTTGCTGTCTGGAAATAATTACGATGCACCTGGAGTAATTATTTCCTTTGACAGTTTCTTTTTTTTTGTGGGCCGCAGACGGTCGGTGTTATTAGTGATAATAGTTGCTAGGTGAGCTAGTATGTTAACATATTTGCGTGTCCTCTAATTCAGTTATGCAACATAATCGTAGGCGGCGTTTAAATTTGTAAATAGCTTCGGGGCACTCTGTAATCCAAGTTGAAAACTTGAAAAGCTTAATCAGAGAGGCCGTGGAAAATGTGCTCTTTGGATTTAAACGCGTACAGAATTGTTAATCAGCCTAATGAAGTATATACTGAAGCTTTTTTATCCTGAACTACACTTTTTTCTGTTACTGAATCTTTTCTATAGAGGAGTGAAGCCTATGTTCATTTTTACATACCTGTTTCTCAAATACTGAAGTACAGTTGGATCCGAAAAAAAAACAAGATTGAAAATTTAGTTGCGTAAATTCAATAATTACAATACAAACAAAGCC
>OY294046.1:66128730-66483824 GCA_958510825.1 Brachypterus glaber
ATGCCACCCAAGGGCCTAACTCAATTTATCAATTTTTTGAGAAAAGCCCCTTTGTAAGGATATAATCAAAAATCACAAAAAATGAGATAAGCCCCTTTTGCAAGAGAAGCGACGATATATCCAATTTAGGACGCCGTACCTAACATCTTTATAATTTTTCCACCAGTTATCTCATTTGAAAACTCCATTATTATTCCAGTTTTGTTTTGTTTATTGTTCACGTTTATCGAGAAGCTGTTAAAATTAACACGTTATGTTTCATATAGTTTTGTCGTTTTATTGCCAACTCTGTATTTTCTGTTTTTTTTTTTGCTTGTTACGTTTTCTGACACCTGTTTAGATTAAATTTTTTAAACGAAGCTTACTGTAAGGTTTTTAAGTTTTACCTTAATGATAATAATGTATTTCAAGCATAATATTTGAAATGAGTATTAAATAAAAAAGTTTTCTGCACAACTACGATAATAGTAAATTAGTTTATATTTAAAATATACTAGTTCAATTTTTTAAATTGCATGAGTAATCTTTTAAATAATATACCCATGTAAATGTGATTCACTGCATGGACTATGTAACATTTACTAGATTTTATATGTAATTTTACAAATTTAGATAAAACTGTAAAATTATATGTAAAATTGTAAAATTACATTTAAAATTGTACAATTACACATAATAATAATAATAATAATAATAATAATAATATCTAGTGACCTTTATATGTTTTCACATTAAATCACATTTACATATAGAATCATGTGTAATTACATTTTTACTTTCCCTAAGGAAAGTCTTGCGTTAGTAAAAAACTTTCGAAAAATTTTTACTGATTTTTTTAAGGTTTCTGGATGTTTTATATCCAAAAAATATGTCGCTGTCTGTCGGTCTGTATGTCCGGGATTTGTGACCACGATAACTTAAGAACGCTTCGGGCTAAATACTTTAAATTTGGACTATAGGTTGATTATCCAAAGTTCTAGGCTGGGGTTGTTTTTGGTAAAAATCGGATTGGGGTATGGGGTAAACACAATTTATTTTTTGTTTTACGAACAAAGAAACTTTTTGAAAAAAAAATGTATTTTTTATTATTTTTTTTTTTTTTTTAATTTTTTTCGTTTATGATTTTTATGAACCTATTATAGGCCTATACTGGGGGAAAGTATTATGTTGTTGGCAGCATTATTTTTTACTTAAAAAGTTTACATTAAAGATTTAATTTTTCAGAGAGAGGTACACAAACTCACTTTTCAGAGAACATACATTATTTTAATCACTAAAACAACTAGATGCAAATCTGACTTTAGATTTCGATAATAAAAATATTTTAAATATAGGTAAAAGAACTGTATATTGGTTCTTTATTGCAGAGTAACAATTTTTATTATTAGGTGGTCGTACTTTAAATGCGTAACGCAATTCTTTTTCCAAATTTGAATTACCTGCCCCTATGTAATGCCGAGACCTACCTCTATACAAACGTAACACTAGTAACCAAGACCCCCAAAAAAATTCAAAAACAAATCGCTTTTAATTCTTTTTTAATAATAATAAAGAGCGTTACGTAATGCTACATTAGCCCTCCTCTCCCCTTGCAACGCATCGAAAGCTAAGGACTTCTTCCTAAGGGCGTTACGTATTTTACATACAGCCTGTTCCAGAACTCGCGTACAGAAATTTGAGGGTATATTAAAAACCCTCTGGAAAATATGAAAAAAATGTAAAAAAAATCCATCTTCGTTCAATTCAAAAATAAGAACGCTTTAAGTGGACCAATACTGTTAAATTACCTTTAAAAGTTGAATTTGTAGTTATGGAAGCAAATTTAATTATTGCAGGTACATATTCTGTAGGTTGACATGGTGATTAAGGTGACATAAATATTTATTAATGTCAAAAAACCACCGCCCGATGGAGTGACCCTATAAAAATAGAATATTTGATAGCCTCTGTCGGTTTTGTCAAAATATAATAACCTAAAAAGATTTTAAAGTTGAAAGTCTCAAACAATGCACGCGTGAACAATTAAGATGCAAACCTAACTAATAGTTATTTAGCGATTTAGTGCCAAGGGCCATTTTTGTAGGAAATTAAATTTCCTACAAGTTTGTCATTTGAATATTTTTGTAGCTCCTGTCAATTACGAGATAAGGACAGAAAAACGTAATTTTTATGAAAAAATTGGGTTTGGTGGCCTAAACTACCTCACCAGTACGAGTTATGATTATGCCGCAATGGGCACTTTTGTAGAGCATTCAATTTTGAGAAATACCTGTCTATGGTCGAAGCGATGCCATAAAATGCTGCTAAGCTATAGAAATTTAAAGAAAAAAATCAAAGTTTACGTGTATTTTCAATGGGGAATCTTTACATGCCTTGGTCCACTACTTAATATTAATATTAAGGGCTAAAATTTTGAGGGAATTTTTTTAGGGTACTTCCAACAAAATTTCGTGATGGGACCGAAAAAAAGAACCCTAATAACTATATTACATATGTAAATTACTTATATAAATTAATCTTCTATTATAATTTTAATTTCCCCTAAATATTTAGATAGAAATTAGTCTTAACTAATACTTACACACACGCACTAGGTACTAATTACTTTTATAAGGGGTTACAAAATAAGAGTTATATTTGACATATCAAGAGTGAAACTTTCATAAGTTATAATTTTTCAGGAGGAACAAAAAATTGATATTTTTTTCGGAAGCGGAATTTTAAGAAAAATTATTTAAAATTATACAGAACGTGTCAAAACTCCGCCCCCCTTTAACTTTTGAACGGCTTAAGATATTAACTTGAAGTTTGGAACACTTAACATAACTCAAATAATCTTTTGATGTATATTGGATATGTTTAGGGGGCACAATAGGGACGGGGGTTAAGGGGGAACATTTTTTTAAATGGAATGGTGGGTCTTGTGATACATCATTTTAAAGCTGATAAAGTTCTCTATTCGGCCATATATTTAAAAAAATTTAAAACCGCATTAAAAAATTCCATTTTTTAGGATTTTTTGTAAACTTTCATTTATGTTATTAAAAACTAGTTTAGAAGTATAATTGTCGTATTACCACCATTTTTCAAAAATTAATTGATATTTTTAAAGAAATTTTGACGAAAATTCCCATTTTCAACCCTAGTGTAAAGCCTCAAAAATTGCTCCGAAAAAATAACAATTATGTGGGCAAATAGAGAATTTTATAAGCTTTAAAATGATGTATCATATGACCACCCTTTCCATTTTAAAAAATGTCCCCCTGGCCCCCCTGCAACCATGTGCTCCCTAAATATATGATACATACTAAAAAATAATATGGTTTATGTTATTTACGTGTTCCAAATTTCAAGTTGATATCTTAAGCCGTTCAAAAACTAAAGCGCCCCCCTTTAGTTTTTGAATGGCTTTTAACACGCTCTGTATAGTATTTTTGTCAAACATGACAACAAGTGCAAAACAGATCCTTTTTTATTAAGAGGGGATAAACTCTAACCATTTATTTAATAAAATTTTACTAGGTAATTTTAAAAATTAAAGGTATTTTTACAAAAATTGGTACTTTGGGGCTTCTGGGATAGCTGAAACTAAATCTGATCTTAAAAATTTAAAAATCGAAATGAGGAATTTAATATGGCGGACGTCATTTTAAAAATAGGAGCTATATTTACAAAAATTGGTACTGTGGATTTTTTTAAGGTCGCTAGAAATATATCTGAGTTTAAAATTATAACATTCAAAATGACGGATGCAATATGGCGGCGTATTTTCAAAAAGTCTAACTATTTTCGATAATTATATTATTAATAATCGTATAAAAATAATTTAGATACATAAAAAAGCCTATTTAAATAATATTACATTATTATATATTATATATCAAAAAGACCCTTTTCAAGTTTTGATCGGCCTAGTACTACTAGGGGCTGCTATATCTTACATATTACTAGGCGAGTAGTATGTAAGATAATAGAGCAGCCCAAGGATTTTTGAGTTAATAGTATATTATTTAATGAGGGTGAATTATATTAATTAATGAGGGTGAATTTTGTAACACGAGCCGGTAAGCGAGTGGCGTAATCATCGGAGTAGAATACTATGCTTTATCCACGGCCGTTTTAAAGTGTAAACACTAGCCAATGGACTAATTTGTTTTATCCACAGCCGTGATTAATAAGTCTATAAACCACGGATGTGGATGATAGTATATTATTCAATGAGCGTATAATAATTGCTATTAATCAGTGATGGTGAATTTTGGGAAACAAGCCGACAGGCCAGTGGCCTAATCACCAGAATGATTAATAGCTATTATACGCGAGTAGAATTCTATACTTTATCCACGGTAATTTTAAATTTTAAACGGTTTATTTTTAAAGACCCGTGAATAGGCCCATTAATCACGGCTGTGGATAAAACAAATTAGCCCATTGGGTAATATTGGAGCTGAAAATTGTCTTTAGTTTGACATATTAAGGTCAAATATGAGTCATACTACCAATTTCATGCAAAAAAAATATATCGCGAAAAATGGTTAAACCCCTTATCAAAGTTTAACTCCTCATTTGACATATGCTAATTTGATTGACATGGAGATAAGTCAGGTAAATTAATCGTTGTATTTAATCAAATTTGAAATTAATTCTGTGATATATTGGAACAGGATTTGAATAACAATAGTTATTTATATACCAAGGGTTGAGAGTGACTTTTTGCAAACCTCGGCTAATTTGTCTTTCTAAAACCACGAAAGAAAGCGACAATAGTTATTTATGGTACTAGTGGGTAAAGTAAGATATTGCCCATGAGAAAATTAACCTGCTTGGCTGACGCCTCGCAGGTTAATTTTCGAAAGGGCAATATCGGTTTACCCATGAATGCCATACAAGGTTTTATCCAATAAATAGCTTAGGAATTCATATTTTTATTAAAAATTTTAATAACATTTACAAGAAAATAATTTGACAAGTGACAGTTGAGTGGGTTAAATAAATAATTATCCACTCAATAAAGTAAAGGCCACGCGGGGGTTATTATTGAGTTTATCTATTTAAAATAAAGCTGGTAATTGTCTTATTATCTGTATGTATTGGATAAAAGATTTTTAGCAAAATTATGTATACCAGGTGTCTCACGGTAGACAAATAACTCAAGCTGTGGCGTTAATAACAGAGATATCAAAATGAAATTTTTACCAATCAATGTAGACCAAATTGCCTTCAATTTTGCCTAAAAAAGAATGTTTCCTTTTTTTTTGTTTTCGGGCTAGATAGATAGATACATTTTAGTATTAATTACACAGGCCCACAAAAAAAAACAAAAGTTGTCTGCGCCATGGATAGGAGTATGATATTCATATGTATTTTTGCCCTCTGAAACTGAGTCTGGACTCAGTTTAACTCCTACACGTCTGGATTCTTCTCTACAGCCGCACAATGCTACCAAACGGGAAAAAAGTGACCAAAATTATGTTATTGTGTATTTTAACTTTCAATGATTAGTAAGACTTAAACAATATGTTTTTTTATTTTTATTATTTAGTTTTAGTTATTCTTAACTTGATCTAAAAAAAAAAATTAATTGCTTTTTTTATCCGGCTCGAAGGACAAATTTATTTGTCAGTTTTAACCCGTTATTATTATAGTTAAACTTATTCTGTTTGCACAAGACTAATTTTCAGTTAATACGTGCCTTCAAGAATTAATAAAAAATTATGTGTAGATATCTAAAAATTAATTATGAATAAGTACATACATTTAATGTAATTCATGACTGTTCTTGGCTTGGAATGATCGCCTGCATTGCATGTTCGAATAATGTTTTCTCATGAATGCAGGTCTGTTTGGTCGGTCATCGCAGCCGAACATTTTACTTTTAAAATCAGTACAAAGCTCTGAGCTCTAGCTTTAGCTGAAACCAGAGAATTGTGTTTCATGTATACTTTTTATAATTCTTATATGCTTTTAGTAAGTATAAGTTGATTTAATTAACAAGTATATCCTTAAATTAAAACAACCAACGAGTATGGGAGGAATGGTGTAGTGGTCTACCGCGTCTGTACATGACAAGTCTACTAGCCAAATAGTGTGAGTTCGATTCTCACTGGCGCCGATTTGCCTTTTTCAGTTAATTAGTAGTTGAAATTTGGCGAAGGCGTAAGTGAAGCGGACACTCCCTATAAAAACTGGTTAGAAAGTCAGTATAAACCGGTAGTTCCCTCTACTACTAGCCCACACAAGTCCTGGACTTGAGGGATGCTTAATTAAGTAGAATAGTGCGAGGTTAAACAAACATGTATGTATGTAATATGTCTAGTACGTGTTATGTGCATGACATTGGTAAATTCACCAAATTCTAAAAATTAATAAAAATAAGTATTGCACATTGTGCCATGTAGCGCTACATGTTGTTTTTTTGGACGAAAAATAATTCTTTTGAAGAAACATAATTAGATACTTCTGTAAATGCTATTTTAAAGGTGCTGTGACAGTGGCTTCCAAACCAAATAAGCATTGGGTTGTCGAACTGCGTCATTAAAAGGGATATAAAAACCTGGCTTTTTACCAGTTTTCTAACTGATCATGGTACTTTCAACAATCTTCTTTATAAAATGAAAATTATCCAAAGCAAACGCTGTAGATTCTGCGACTATGATAAAGAAACTGCATCCCACATTTTGGGACAATGATCTTCTTACAAAAAAGACTGCGATTTTTAGGTTCGCCATCAATGCAACCTAGCGATTTAGTCGAACTTTCATTGGGGCAGATCATCGCCTTTTTAGATGCCTGCCCCCATGGAATATCATCCTAATCAAATGATGTTTCATCTAGATGACTGCGGCATGCACAATGGATCTCAGGTCAGAGTGCCGTGGCTATTACTTGGTAATAACCACACCGCTTCTGATGATGAAATAAGCATTGAGCATTGTGCTACACGGTGCTTTTTGGGAAAAAAAAACTATTTTTTTCTTTTAAAAACCCAGATCTAGGTATATGTAAATGCGATTAAAGCCGCTGTAGCTCCTTTAAACAGAAAAAAAGGATTTTTTGAACGAAGGACACGTGTCATATTCTCTTGTTTCAAGGCTAGCATTTCTTTGAACCAAATTTAATGTGCTTAAATAAAGAGCGCAGACCATTATTCAAAATCCTGCACAAAAAAAAGGATATCTTGAATCAAGGCAAAACGATCTTGAACCAAGGCCGCCATGGCTTTCGATATGTTTAACGCCATGACTGTCTTGGATCAAGTCCGCCGTGATCTTGGCATTTGAGGTCCTAGATTTAAGGACATTTCCTTAAATCAAAGCCACTTAAACCATTTATTTAAGATCAAATTATCTTAAACCAAGTGTGTAATTATCTGGATTTAAGATCATATTATCTTTATCCAAGATCATATTATCTTGCACCAAGTCTTGGTTTAAGATAATATAATCTTGAATGAAGAGAATTATAATCTTGATTCAAGATCATATTGACCTCACAGTCAGGTTCCAGGGTTAATAGAATGGTAAATATTTTGAAAAAAATTCCCACACATGTATAATACTATTTCGCACGCCTATGAAATATGATACTTTCTTACTCTGTTAATCGTGTGAAATTTGGTTTCATAGGTGGTCGTAGGAAAAAGCACTTGTTTTTGAAGAAAAACTTTGCCATTGCAAAATGTATAAATTATTTAATGCTACTTACCCGTGAATTTTTTAAGTAAATTTGAAAATCCCCATCGTTTGATGGTAACAGACACAAACTCGTCCATTTTAAAGCAGACGAAAACAATGAAACACCTTTAAAGACAACTGACGGCAAAAAAAAAACAAACCTAACCTCTCTCCCGCGCTTATCTTGAACTACTGCGCAAATTGCCTGCCAGCCAGCCGGCAAACTCTTTATTGTAAGACAACAGGGGCTTTGAGTCAAGATAATAACTCTTGATTCTCTGTTACTATTTTAAATGCCATGCATTTAAGGAAAAAATCCTTGACACAAGGATTTTTCTGCCAAGAGAATAATTAAAGGAAACCAAAGTCACAGATAATCTTAAACCGAGGATACATGATCTTAAAAGAAGATTATAACCTCGATTTAAGATAATATAAATCCAAGATAATTTATTATCTTCTGCCAGAATATCCTTTTTTTCTGTGTGTGATCTTCATTCAAGAATATTGACTTTGGTTCAAAGAAATGCTAGCCCTGAAACAAGAGAATAGGAATTCTTTTTTTTATATATAGCGCTAATTTCTAGTTGTTTACCCACTGAACTTTGTTCTTATTTTCTTTATATTCAATGTAGATTTTATACTTATTGTAATTTTTTTCCCGTCTAGACGGAAACCGAAGCAGTTTTCCATCGAAAACAAGGCAAGAAAAAACGATTTTAACCTGATATACGTGTCTGAATTATACTGCAGTGACTCATTTGCGAAAGTGTGCTAAAAAGCGTTTTATGTATGAGTCACCACAGTCTAATTTAGACACGGATAACAGGATAAAAAAATGTACGGCTGGTTTGAAAGACAGTTGCCGCAGTAAACCAGGAAAAACAATACCAAATTAAATATCCACATGCGAAATTCCCTTTTCCAGTAACCAGTTAAGATTCATGTGTTTCCTTTCGACTTGAACCGCTTAAATTTAGGATTGTAACTTGATTTTTTGCAACAAAATTATTAAATTCTAACATGCAACTGCATAGTATGAGAAAGTAATAACAATAATTTAAACACATTAATAACCTATTTGATAGTATACTTAGTGTGTTTTATTATTATATATTCTTCCTTAGTTATAATCAGTAGCCGGCGTATTTCCAGTTGTAGTCCAGTCTTCAGGTCAATAAAAGAGGCTTTACCTGGAAATAATTCAGGGAGCTTTGATTTTCGGTTTATTGGGTAGGGTTAATGGCCGCAAATAAAAAAACAATTTTGCGACGTTGAACTTGATTTGAAACTGTCATTTTTTCAACGTGTTTTCACAAAAAACGGATTTTTAAAATATCTCTTAAACGTTACACTATACGTTTTTAGATTTTTAATGTTTTTTTCGAAAAACCAAAATTGTTCTTTATCGTCGGTTAGGCATGCCCCTGAGAACATCTTGGGTGAAAATTAAAAAAACTATCTGGCGCTTTCTTTTTAATTTACGTAAAATTATTTTTTTTTAATAATTCACATGTGCCCCATTATTTCAAGTATACCGATTTTCGATTGAATCACCATTGTATTAAGCATAAAAAAAAACCTTCCTAACCGAGCCATAAAGGAAAATCTAAAACCCTACAGTGTAACGTTGCCGTAAATTAGCTATAAGTCGTACAAAAAAATATATAACACAAAAAATGTTGGAAATTTGGTCCTCTTTATTTTCATTTTCAAAGGTTTTTGTTCTAGGATGCACCTATCTTGAGATATTTTAAAAACTCTGTTTTTTGTGAAAAATAAGTTTAAAAAATCGAATTCAATGTCGCAAAATTATTTATTTGGGGCCTTAAACCCTACCTAATAAACCAAAAGTCCAAACTCCCTGAATTATTTCCAGGTAAAGCCTCTTTTACTAACTTGAAGACTGGACTATAACTAGAAATACGCCGCGGCGCGCCGGGTACTGGTTATAATCGAAGATAAATATAGGGGTTTCAAAATATTTGATTTTGCATTTCATAATTATAATTGAGCAAGCAAATACTCCACAAAAATATCACACACGAATGTGCTTAATTTAAGCATTCATCACGTTGACTGCTGTCTTGGTCAATATGACCAAGAAAATAGCTTTCCCCCAAGTCGACGCGGTCTATATGACCGAGATAATTTTTGACCTGCACGCCGGCTCGGTCAATAGCGAGTCGTGTTTCAAAATGAAAATTTTGACCCCATATGGAATATACCATCTGGCCTGAACGTTAAATACAATAAAAAACGCTCCGAGTATAGTATAATATTAGGAAAACAGCCACTTAGCCAACAATCTCAAAAAATTACCCTGTCGCTTCTATTAAGTAAAACACAATATGGGCCAAGAAAGTGCCTTATTACGTTCTTGCCCTGCAATAATCGATGTTGCCCAGCTTGCGACAGTCAGCACAATTTTACAAGTTTTTATAGTGGAAGAGCACGAAACACGAACTGCGTTTTGTATATGCCATTACCAACTGGATACAGATACACCATATTTACAGGCATATAACAGATATACTGGCAGTGCCATCTATGACGGAGAAGGCGAACTAATAAGTTTAACAAGGGGTGGCAATATTAGGAATATGGTAATAATTAGCACACCCACCTTACTTCAAGAGAATGTTTGATCTATTATATTTATGGGATTGGTGTAGTGGACTACCGCGTCGTACTTGAGGAGTTTACTACCTAAAATAGCGTGAGTTCGATTCACACCGGCGCCGATTTGCCTTTTTCAGTTAATTAATAATTGAAATTTGGCGAAGGCGTAAGTGAAGCGGACACTCCCTATAAATTGGTTCAAAAGTCAATTAAAGCTGGTGGTTCCCTCTACTACTAGCCCACACAAGTCCTGGACTTAGGGGATGCTTAAATAAGTAGAATAGTACGAGGTTAAACAAAATGTAATGTAATGAAATGTTATATCTGAGCTAATATGTTCATGCATATCTTCACAGCTTGTTTAGAGTGTCTTCTAATTTATGACGGGTTAAATTAAATATTTAAGTTAATTAGAATTGCTGTTGGGTGTCTAATTAGAATTATCTATGCAAGGGGGATGTCAACTATATGACTTCATGAAATATTAAATAGTTCTATGGTTACAGAAGCCACAATATAACTTTATCTTAGACTGGACCCGAAAATTACATCTGCGCTAAAAATAAAAATAAAATATATGCAAATAAAAGGTTATCTTAACCCCTTCCCGCATACTGTGCCATATATGGCACACACGGCTTTTTTAGTGTATCTCTAGTGCAATCTCTATAACAAACTTTTACTTGTACAAATGAATAAAGAAGCCTATTACAGACACATGTACATATTGTAGTCAACTAAATTTATTTTAATGGACTTTTATAAACTTTTATATCATGGCTGCGGTGTCAGATATAAAGTACCACGTATATACCTTATGCGAAATGGTTCCGGGTTAAGATTTAAATATGTTTTAGTTTTCAACTGACTGATAAAAAGTCTCCATGGGCACCAGGCTCCAAGTCCTATAATTGTTTTGCTAGAGCCTAAAAAAAAATATTAAAAAAAATCTTTTAATATAACTCGCAAACGAAACAAGATATTTAGATGAAACTTGAACTGAATTACTAAGAATAATAAAATCTTAATTTTAAAAGTCAGTGGCGTATTTTCCATTTTTACTTAATTGCAGGTTCAATATTTTGTGCAATATTGCGAACTTTTATTTTTCGTATTTTAGCCCAAGTCCGATCTAAATATGTTTCGTTGACGAGTTATAAGAAACTTAAAAAAATATATTAGAAAATAGTCCTTGATTTTTCTAAATATTTTTACCGTTATTAGCACGTCATAATACATAAAATATTTATTTTTCGTAAATATTAAAAAAAAATCATGCGGGAAGGGGTTAACTATACTTGGCAGTGTTTTTAAATGCCAGTTAAACTTAGGTTCAAAATTCAATTCTTTAGCTCAAATCTTTTCAGACTGACTGATCGATTTTTCATAAAAGCAAAGTTTAAGCCGTGAAAATTACGTTGAAATTAATTAGCTTTAGCTAGCTCCACATCTCTTATAACCTTAAAAGCGACTCTTATAAGCTCATAATAACACGCAGTTTGCGTGTTCTTATAAGCCCATAAGAGGTCTCTACTTTTTTTTCTTTTGGGTTGGCAACAGACAAAAGTCTATCTCATGACGTTTGCTGTGCAATTGTGAACGTCGGTTTAAAGTTTAATTTTCTACAAAAATTTGTGTTTAGGTTATGTTTTACCGTGTTAAAATTGTGGCTTGGTTACTTGCAGTGGAAAAGAGAAGAAATGACTATAAAATATATCAAAATAATATTCGTTCTTGGAATTTTAAACAATGCGAAAACTGTAATGCCAATTCGAAACAAAAATCCCTAAATCAGTCGTCAATTTAAATGTAAGTTTTTTAAAATTTTAGAGCAAAATAAAAAAAATTGTATAAAGCACTCGTTTCATAACACGTTTTTAGCGCACTAGTACTTTAGAAAACTCACCGCAAGGGGCTCGTTTTCTAGACTTGTATTCGTGCGCTAAAAACGTATGTTATGAAACTAGTACTTTAATATACTATTGTTTTAATATTAATATAACGTAGTTTTAATTAAAATAAGCGTAACATCTCGTTTTAAAATAATATAAGAAAAAGGTAAAAGTATCAAAAGAAAAAATAAATTCAGTAATAGTCACATGAAAATTTTCAGCATTTAACATTTAACCTAGAGAAATAACCTAAAAATTATATCAAAGAAAAAATAAATAAATAAAATGGGCTCCTTTTTAAATCACCGTGTATATGCTTCATCTTTTACCCCGGAATGTTTGTCTGTGTTGATAATATTTTTTGCCATATCGAATACGGCCTTTTCCCTAAGAGGGCAGTGTATTCAACACATTCTAAAGATTTTTTTTGAGCAACGTCGAAGATCCTGTGGATTAAAAAAAACAGTTGACAAACGATGCGAACACCTTTGTAATTTTAAGTGCCTTATCTTTAGGCGACCCTCGACCGCTCCGTGTTTGTCCTTTAAACTAGGGGCCGCAGACGCCTTTAAAATTTAGTGTGCGTACACAGAAAAAAAGATATCTTGAATCAAAGCAAAATGGCGTTGAACATATCGAAAGCCATGGCGGCGTTGGATCAAGTCCGCCGTAATCTTGGAATTTGAGGTCCTAGATTTAAGGACATTTTCTTATATCAAAGCCACTTAAACCATTTATTTAAGATCATATTATCTTAAACCAAGTGTGTAATTATCTTGATTCAAGATCATATTATCTTTATCAAGATCATATTATCTTACACCAAGTCTTGGTTTAAGATAATATAATCTTGAATGAAGAGAATTATAATCTTGATTTAAGATTATAATTCTCTTGATCTGACATCTGCTCACTGTAATAGAAACAGTATTGGGGTTTTTGAGACCCCACAGTCAGGTTCCAGGGTTAATAGAATGGTAAATATTTTGAAAAAAATTCCCACACATGTATAATATTATTTCGCACGCCTATGAAATATGATACTTTCTTACTCTGTTAATCGTGTAAAATTTGGTTTTATAGGTGGTCGTAGGAAAAAGCACTTGTTTTTGAAGAAAACTTGTTGCAACGCCATTGCAAAATGGCGCTTATAGATATAAATTATTTAATGCTACTTACCCGTGAATTTTTTAAGTAAATTTGAAAATCCCCATCGTTGAAGAGTAACAGATACAAATTCGTCCATTTTAAAGCAGATAAAAACAATGACACACCTTTAAAGACAACTGACGGCAAAAAAAAACAAACCTAACTTCTCTCCCGCGCATATCTTGAATAACTACGCAAATTGTCTGCCAGTCAACAATAACAACGGACTACTGTATATCTACGTGGGGTGAGGCCGGCAAACTCTTTACCGTAAGACAATAGAGGCTTTGAGTCAAGATAATAACTCTTGATTCTCTGTTACTATTTTAAATTTCATGCATTTAAGAAAAAAATCCTTGACACAAGGATTTTTCTACCAAGAGAATAATTAAAGGAAACCAAAGTCACAGATAATCTTAAACCGAGGATACATGATCTTAATAGAAGATTATTACCTCGATTTAAGATAATATAAATCCAAGATAATTTATTATCTTCTGCCAAGATAACCTTTTTTTCTGTGTATAAAACAAAAAAAAGCTTCTGCAAAGATAAATCAATGTTTTTTTTAAAAAGATTTCGTAAAGGATTGTATCGGATTCTGAGCGTAACACGTACGTAGTATTAATAAGATTTGGTTTACTTATAGATATACATATAAACCAGCCGTCTCGAATGAGCGAGAATACTTTCTCATAAAAAAAGTTATGTCCAGAAACAATTTATTACATTTTGGTACATTTTTTGGTCATAAAAAAAATTATAATAACATTTTTTATGTAATTTTATTTTACCTTTTAGGTGGTTTTTAAATGTTTCTTCTATTGGGAATACTAAAAAAGTTATGTCCAATTTATTACCTTTTTTGGGGTGAAGGGGGGGGGGGGCGCTGAAAAAAAATGATAATAAAATTTTTGGTCTAGTTTTATTTAACGTTTAAGAGGTTTTTAAACTTTTCTTCTACTGTAAATAATAACAAAATTACGACCAAAACAAAAATGTAACCCCCTTTTACCCCCCTTCCCCCAACCGATTTTGCTCTAATACGAACTTGTCCAAGTAATATAAATATATATTTGCATACCAAATTTCAAGTCACTAGCTCAAAGCTTTCTTAAGTTATCGTAGATACAGGCACACCCACCGACAGACAGACATCTTTTTTTTTTGTTGCTTATTTTGATTTTTCTCGGAGTTGATTTAAGTAAAAAAAAAGTTTGATTTTTTTTCCATCACAATACTTTGGTTGGGAAATTCGAAACTACCGTATTTCCAGCACTTAGTACTGTGAATAATATAATAATATGTAAAAAATAATATCTAAAAAAATAAAATCGATGGGTTTTCTGTCTGTCTGTCCTTCCAGAAGTTTTTTTTTATATAAAAACAGTTGGACATCTGAAACTTCGCATGCAAGTTAGGATCCTGGGTTTAAAACCCTATTTTTTTACATGGGGTCCTGTGGGATAAAAAAAAACATTTTAAAAATTGGTGAAGGCGCCACCATTGTCAATTTTGCAGGCTTAAGTATGAGCTGTGCTATTGATAAACAGGCTTTTTGAATTCAGAAAACAATTTTACATCTAAAAAATACATTTAATAAATTTTGTATTTATTAAAAAAAACTTAATTGACTTAAATTAGATTTTATTTGTAAGAAAAATATATCTGGTAATAAAAAAAAAGAATAAAAAAATTGTACTAAAAAAAATAAAAAGCTTTTAACTGTTTTTTGGATCCAAAAATGCAAAAATATACAGGGGTGTCATTAAAAAAAATAATTTAACTTAGTTCCCGACGAAACCGCAGGTGCAAAAAAAATAATTTTTTATCTCATATTGTACCCATTGTTAAAAAATATAAGCTATAAAAATTGCTTTGATCGGATTAAAAACAACCTAATTTTGGGGTGTGTATATGGATTGAAACTCACCCGGTATACATGTTCATTAGTAAGTGTATATATTCTCATCACTATTATCCGTGTCTGAATTATACTGCAGTGACTCATTTGCGAAAGTGAGCTAAAAAGCGAGGATTATACCAATTCGAGTGCGGTTCGCATATGAGGGGAACCGTTTTAGGTATGGGGCAGTAGGACCTCAGTCGCAAGCCCTATACCCCAGGTGGGTGATAAAGCACTTTATCTATCTATCTCTTTTAGGTATAGGTCACTGCAGTCTAATTCAGGCACGGATAACACTAGGCAACACGGTTTCTTGCCCTGATTGGAGTCATATGTTTTTTAACTAATTTTGGGTCGCTGAAACCGAATCTGGCATCAGAATATTTCTATTACCTAAGTTTTCTGAAAAAAATGAGATAAAAATGTTAAAAAATCATTATTTTATCCCTCTTTTGTTCTAAAATCATGGGAGATAAAAATATTCCGAGGACAAATTTAGATTCGGCGACTCAATATTAGTTAAAAAATACCAAACTTAAAACATGGAAACTTTAAATTCATTGGTAGAATAAATAGGGATATTATGAAAAAAAATATTTAAAAAAATGGATAATGTGACAAAACTAAGTCAAAAATCATTACTAGGGGATAAAAAATAAACTAAACAAATGTTACGTAATATGGTTCTTATCTAATAAAGTAATATTTTTATGATGTAGAACCATTAAAAAAACAAACAAAAATACACAATATTTTGTTTTATAAATTATTTTTAAATTGGCATAATTGCCTGTACTAAAATTTAAAAAATAAGACGTGCTGGATTTTTTTTAAGGTCAAATTTAGATTCTGCGCCTTTAAATTGATAAGAAAAATATATTTTTTGGGCTCGGGAAAAAAGTTTGGACTGTGTACTTTAATTTTGTTTCTTTTTCATTTATTGACTTTTAGACGAACAAACTAAGCAAAATAAAAAAATATTTGTATAAATATTTTTGTAGAGAATTTTATAATCTACAAACTAGATGAAACGTTGCAAGCACCCTGTCAAAACATCGGCACTATTGTACACTAGAGCCATCTAGTTTGCAAATTTCAAACTAGGTGTTTTGTTTGATTTTAAATTCTGTATATTTAAAACATTATATTCTAGCAAAAAACTGTATATAAAATTTTTTATAGGGCTTGAAAAGAGCTTTTATTTAAAATATAATATTTTTAAATCGGGTTATAAAAAAACCTTTTACCTCTTTAAACGCCAATATCTCGAAAACAATGCGTTTTAGGAAAACGTTGTTTATAACATTTTTTGACCAATTTAAAATTATCTTTTATATAAGTGCTAAATTAACCAAATACAATAATAATTGCCTTAATTATAAACAAAAACGCTAAAAATTGGATTTTTACCCTATTTTTACACCCAAAATCTAATCAGCTCTTCGGAATACGATAAGAAACAATATGCAAAAAACCGCAAGTCGATATCTCATGTAGAAATGGAGTTAGAGAGTTTACACCCAGACAGACACACAGACGACAAGGGCGTAGATGAGGGGGGGGGTAATGGGGGTAATTACCTCCCCCATAGGCGTGGGCGCCAATTTTGTTTGCAGGGCGCCAAGTTTGGTAGAAACCGTCAGGGACAAAGATATTTTTCTTGATGGCATTTTTTGGGGAGCAATTTTTTTTGTAGGCGCACAAAGCTTTATTTTAGGGTGTTTTTTCTTTTGCTAGGGGCGCCAAATTTGAGGTTTGAAAGGCCGGCCCTGGTTATTACCCCCCCCCCATAGAAGAAAAAGATCTACGCCCTTGTGTCTTTGTAAATATCCCTAGTAGAAATTTTACATTAAAAGAACGTTATCCCGACGTAGTTGTAATGTATAATTTGTAATATATGTCCCGATTCCTAACTTTGGTAACCTAACATTTAGGTCTAATATTAATATAACGTTTATCATTACTTAGTTCCTGCGAAAATACTTGCTTCATATCTTGCGTTAATAGAGCTCGTACATTGCGCGTGCATAAAAAAGGTATGAGCCATCTAATGCAGGGAACGACGCTGGATGAAACCAAGCGTTGCCTGTCTCGTACAGTTGCGATCTTTAAAAAGTACTACACCCAAAAATTGTACCATTTAAATCTAACTTGCCACTAAAGTCAATTCAGGACCTAAGTCAGAGATATATAAAACTAAATGTAATAGTCATCTTGTTCGACACATAGTTGTGTCAAATGAGTCAACATGCAACCAGAAGATTTGTGGTCCTTTAAAGCTTTAACTGCTATTAAATAAGGTACCTTATTGCTTTTCGTTATTTTATTAATTATATATTTTTATTTCTGTTATTATTTTTTAGTTCTATATGTTTCTATAAATTGTACAAATAGGAATATATTTTACGAGAAATGAATGTGTTTTATACCGTTTTTAAATCCACTGACAATGTACATAACCCTAAAAATTTCATGGTCAGTAAAGCACTTGAAACACCTAAAATTTTAAAAATTTGGTGTACCTCCAGGTCCAGTGATGTAGTACTTTTTTTTAATTCCAAGTGTACCTGTAATTTGATACAAAAATTAGGTAAATTTTCGATAAAAAGTTAGATAAACGTTGTTTTAGTTACAGACAAAACATTCTCCTAACGTTAGGTAAAGTGTTTTAACGTATATTTCTATAAGGGAAGTCCCTTGCTTAAGAAAAATAATCACTTTATTTAATTTGCAATACGTTTTTCGGACTATATTGTGAGTCAATATAATCAACTATTGCATTTCAGAAAGTTCAATATCATAAAATGAAATGTCGTTTATTTCCTCTAGAGGAAAGCTTAATCATAAATGGTATTATGCAGGAGAGTTTCAATCATGGCGTTTTCCCGGTAAAATGCATTGCCAATCCTAAAAATTTTGATGTTTAATTTGAAAAGGGACTCTATGGTGATATAATGATGTTTAATTTTCTTATTAGGTTGGAAATATACTATTATTTATAAAGAAATTCAATCTGCTTAGCGAAAGAATTTTTGAAAACCGATATTACATTCAAAAGTTAACTTATAATTATAATTATTACATACCATAAGACAAAAGATGGACAGACAGATAGACATTTTTTTTACTCTTTACACTTACCACCTCTAACTAGAATAGTTGTGCTCTTTTCCACACCACCCAGGAGGTAAAGCACTAGGTGCGTTACGGTTAACGTGCCGTTCCCCAGTGAGAAAACCTCAGTTCCCCTCTGAGGATCCCTCAGTAGGCCTATACACGTGGAGTATAATCTCGTCAGGCGACAATTTAACATACACTATATATACCTAACCCTTGTATGACAACTGCCCACTTTGTAAGTTCGGTCTCACCGATGTCAGGGTTGGTACTACTCTCTCTTTCGAGATACCTGGCGTGTATGGGAAAAAGTCGACCATCCAGAGAGAACACCTCAAATGTCCGTCTGTTCCTTTGTCTTTTGTTCGCGGTTATCCTTTCCCCCTTGAGGGAATTTTTGCGGATATTGACAACCTGTGCGTGTAACCCTACCTATCCATTCCCCCTTGAGGGAATTTTTTCTGATATTGACTACCTGTTCGTGTAACCCTGCCTATACATTCCCCCTTAAGGGAATTGGTGCGGATTTTGGCTATTTAACTATATACTAAATTAAACCTAGGGGAAACTATGCCAACAACCCGGGTTCGTTTCCTGGGTGGGGGAAATTGGCTTGGCTTGAATGGAAAGATAAAACCTTAACCTTAAAAAAACTTACTGTTACTAGCTGTCAATTTTACCTTAAGGAACCTTACAAGTTCTGATTACACTGTCTGTAAAAGTTGTCCTTCAAAGATCTAAAAAATAAAATAACACATTATACATAAAAATTAAAACTTTAATTAAATCCTTCTTTCTGATATATCTGAAATAAATAATATTTACATATTAGTATTAGTCTACCCCAGGTTATTCTACACGCCCCATGCTACCTTAGAAAACATACTATGTTATATTAAGGATATTATCCTTAATGTTTATGTTTATAGGCCTATAAACTTCCAAAAACCTATAGTTATTTTTGCATAAAACAATATGTAACTATCCTATAATTTTAATCTGATTGTAGATCAAAATTGTTTTTGTACCTGTAAAAAAAAATAAATACCTGAAAAAAATATAACCAACGAAAATATCCTATAAAACATATCAAGAAAAAATACATAAAATAATAACATTATAAATAAAAAACACTTATATCCTGAAAAAAATATACATAAATATAACCAAAATTATTATAAACAATATCCTTAACAATTCAAAAATATTAATATACCTAGTAAACTTTCAAATAAAAACTAATTATAATGTAATTAAAAAAAAAAAAATATTTAGAATATTTAACCAAAAAATACCTAATGCACAATATAGGCTATATATTATATAGCATTATCTGAAAAAAAAAGAAAATAATAAAACCAACATTGTATAATGTCGTTCTTCATTATGGGGTTTCTATAGAACATAGAACCTTATCATTTTAACCCAGTGATATAATGCCTAAAAGAAAATAACACTGGTCGACAAATCTGAAGATTCCTCTAACTGAGATTCCAGACATAGGTTTATACTAATTTTGGGTCGCTGAATCCAAATCCGAAGGCCGTTTGTCTCCATCACCCTCAGATTTTTTTATAACATCAAGAAAGTTAAAATTAGGAAAATCGATTTTGTGTAATTACAAGAAAATGCTTTGACTTATCGCATTAAAATTAAGTACGGTTACTAGTGGTAATATAAGTTATTTATTCCCCTACTTACCCAAAAATACAATTGTGTGTATGTCAGAGGCGTGCGTTCTAAAGTGTTTCTGTAATATATTTCTCCAACAAAATTTATGTTTAAGAATTTTAAAATTTCGATAAAAAATTATTATTTATTGATTAATTTTACGTAAAAATCATATTGGACCTTTTGATCAAAGGTCGATAGTTTTCGAGAAAAATAGGTTTAAACATATCTCTGCAAGTTCCACTAAGAAAAAAACTGCTGCCAACAAGATAATACTTTCTCCTATAGGTCTAGGTTTATTAAAATAAAAATTAAAATAAAGAAATAAATAAAAAAAAATCCGAAATAAGTGTCTTTTTTCGTTTTAACGAAAAATAAATTGAAAAAAAAAATAAAAAAAAGTTTTTACCCCATTTTACCTCCTTAGGCCACCCCGATTTTTAAGAAAAAAAAATATCCTAGCTACACAAAAAAGGTCAATAGTTTTTTTTCCTATGTATTTTGAGGCGCTGAATCCGAATTTGAAGTCAAAATAGCACCTTATCCAATTAGTTTTTCAGGTGATGTGCTATTTTGACCTCAAATTCGGATTCAGCGCCTCAAAATACATAGGAAAAAAAACTATTGACC
Source organism: Brachypterus glaber (assembly GCA_958510825.1). Taxonomy (NCBI): domain Eukaryota; kingdom Metazoa; phylum Arthropoda; class Insecta; order Coleoptera; family Kateretidae; genus Brachypterus; species Brachypterus glaber. Next base: position 66,149,391 of record OY294046.1, read on the forward strand.
TTTTTTTGTGTGGCTAGGATATTTTTTTTCCTTAATAATCGGGGTGGGGTAAGGGGGTAAAATGGGGTTAAAACTTTTTTTTTTCAATTTATTTTTCGTTAAAACGAAAAAAGACACTTTTTTCGGTTTTTTTTTTTTTTTAATTAATTTATTTATTTTTATTTTTATTTTAATAAACCTAGACCTATAGGAGAAAGTATTATCTTGTTGGAAGCAGTTTTTTTCTTAGTGGAAATTGCAGAGATATGTTTAAAACTATTTTTCCCGAAAACTATTGATCTTTGATCAAAAGATCCAATATGTTTTTTACGTAAAATTAATTAATAAATAAAATTTTTTTATCGAAATTGTAAAATTCTTTAACATAAATTTTGTTGGAGAAATATATTACAGAAACACTTTAGAACGCACGCCTCTGACAAACACACAATTGTATTTTTGGGTAAGTAGGGGAATAAATAACTTATATTACCACTAGTAACCGTACTTAATTTTAATGTGATAAGTCAAAGCATTTTCTTGTAATTACACAAAATCGATTTTCCTAATTTTAACTTTTTTTATGATATAAAAAAATCTGAGGGTGATGGAGACAAACAGCCTTCGGATTTGGATTCAGCGACCCAAAATTAGTATAAACCTATGTCTGGAATCTTAGTTAGAGAAATCTTCAGATTTGTCGACCAGTGTATAAGTACCTGAAACAAATAAAATACTTGAAATTAAAAATAATACATGAAAAAAAAATATACATAAAAAAATATATGTGTGTAAAATAAGAACACAAACAACACAATAGAGTATATAATAAATATAGTTCTTCATTATGGGGTTTCTATAGAACATAGAACCTTATCATTTTAACCCAGTGATATAATGCATAAAAGAAAATAATAGTACCTAAAAGAAATAAAATACCTGACATAAAAAATAATACCTGAAAAAAAATATATATAAAAAAATATATGTGTGTAAAATAAGAACACAAACAACACATTAATAAGAACAATGTTCTTTTTTGATTAAACTGTAAAAAAATATTTATAACACCGAGGTGACTTCTGACGGGGTAGGCTGACTTCGGACACTTTTTCTCAAAATCTTCTGAACCAAAGCACGTGTGTAAAAGTTGTGGGGTTGTGTGCTCAAGTTGTGGGGTTCATTTCCACAACTTTTACACACAAACGCACAACTTTTACACACGTGCTTTGGTTCAGAAGATTTTGCGAAAAAATGTCCAAACGAAAAAATGTCACCTACTCCGTCCGAAGTCACCTCAGTTGATGGTACCTGTAAAAAATATTATTATATTAGGCTCTATACTCTTGGCGGTTTTAGATTCCAAACTATTTTGCTTTTGTGCCTTTGATTAACTGTGCCTTTGGGCACAACTCTTCTATTAGCACTACTTCCACTTCCGTTGTTTTCATTGCAGTTAAAAACAAACTCACATAGATCTTGCCTATATCCTATAACATATTAGTGTTAATTACCTATAGTCCAGTCAAATAATAAATTGCAATAAATGTACACGGGCTGATATTTTAAAGGGTAGTAGTGGATGGTAACAGAACACATCTGTTAGTTTTTCACTGGATGATTTGCGTAAGGGGTGTCCGATATCTTGAATTTTAGGGGTGAGTTGCTTAATATGCATCTAGCGATAAAAATGCATATAACCAATTTTGTTAAGGAGGAAATTTCCAACAATTTTTATTGGGATCATTTTTTTAATATATTAATAACAATGGTTAATTTAAAAATAGTCATGTTGAAGGTGGAATTGGTTTTTTCCATTTTCAGCCAAATTATTCATCGGACGATATGAGCAAACTTGTAGCTCTCGAAATTCTCTTTAAGTTTCATATACTATTAATTTTCATAGGTACTTTGGTACGGTTACAGAGGGCGCAACCGCCCACTGTAACCGTAACAAAATACTTATGAAAAAGCATAACATATAATACTTCAAGAGCTACAAGTTTGCTCATAACCACTTTTATCCTTCGATGAATAATTTGGCTGAAAAATCGAAAAAAAACAATTTCACCCCCAACATGGCCATTTTTAAATATTTATAACTCGATTGTTATTAATATAATAAAAAAATTATCTTAACAAAAACTGTTGGAAATTTTCTACTTAACAAAATTAGTTATATGCGTTTTTATCGTAAGATGTATATTTAGCGAGATAACCGCACTCACCCCTAAAATTTAAGATAGCGGACATCCCTTACGCAAATCACCCGGTGAAAAACTAACAGGAGTGTTCTGCAATTTAACATAGGAATTTTTCGTTATTTGACTGGACTACTAGGTTTTCTTACCTGTACTGTCTCTGTTTATATGACTGACTTCTTCAGCTTATGTAGTTCTGTAACAAAAAGATTTAGTTTGGAAAATTACCTCAAAATAACCGAGATCAAAGTTAAATAACACTTTAAATAAAATAACTTAATAAGTTATTAATACGTTTTTGGACGTTAAATCAGTATCGGACTGGCGGCTGTAGGACATAATGAGTTCTCGGATGGGATTTTTTTTTTGATAAATATCGGGCTTTTTTTAATTTTTTTAAGTACTTTTTCGAAAAAGAGTAATATGAAACTAATCCGTATTTAATATAAGAGTTTAACAGCGGCCATATTTAAAAGTTCACAAAAAATGTATGAGGTGGACTCCATGAGCTATAGAAATCTATTATTTGCCGCAATTATACATGAGACTGATAGAATTATATAGTGCACGGATCCGCCAGTAGTGTCATCTTGTAAAAAAATTAATTTAAAAATAAACTTTTAAATATAGCCGCCGTTAAAGGGTTAGTTTACACCATGGGTACTATATTTTAAGTCCAGGTACTTTTTATCTACCTATCTCTGTTTACAAAATGCTATAAACAGAGATAGGTAGACAAAAAGTACCTGGACTTAAAATATAGAACCCATGGTGTAAACTATGCCAAAGTGCACATAATAGTGCACTTTGGGAACGTTTAAGTATTACGTAACGCAAATTGTACCAAAATTCATACACTTTATACCCCGGTTCTCGCGTTATGTAAGGCAGTAGAGATTTCATATTTTGGCTACTCCCCTAACACACCCCCTATTTGGGGGGGGGGTAGCCAAAATATGAAATCTCTATAACGTATAATAACGCGAGAACCGGGGTATGAAGTGTATGAATTTTATTACAATTTGCGTTACGTAATACTTGAACGTTCCTTTTATAATAAATACTATATTCAAAAATATTTCAAAAAGTAACTGTTTTATTTATTCACAAGTCCACAATTAAACCCAAAAAAAAAATAAAATTTAATAATAATGAAAATTCTAATCCGAAATAACACAGCCACACAAAAAAAAGTTCCGGATTTTTTTTTGAAGACCATTTTATTCCTATGTATTTTGAGGCACCTCATCCAATTAGTTTTGGAGATAACCTCAAAAAACCTTATTTTCGAGTAAAACGAGAATAAGGGAACGTTCAGTATTACGTACGCTCCTGGGGGGGGGGGGGTAATTTTGGAGTGTTACGCCCATGTTAATGGTATATGAAAATAGCGTTACAGGGGGGGGGTCCAAAATTATCAAAATTTGCGTTACGTAATACTTGAACGTTCCCTAACATTTTTTGAGTTTATCTCCAAAACTAATCGGATGAGTTGCTATTTTGACCTCAAATTCGGGTTCAGCTCTATAAAATACACGGTAATACAGTGGTCTCCAAAAAAACACTCTACATTTTTTTTTGTGTGGCTGTCTAATTAAAAATTGTTCAAAATTGTTTTAAAATTACTTACATTTACTCGCGGTTTAAAAATTATTCCTAAATACACTATAGTATTATAAAAAAAACACACAAAACATACACTAATACTGTTTAGAACAAAAAAACAAATAAAAACGATCCACTTTATTCGACAGACTGTAATGAAATGACTAAAATATTTAGTTTACAATGGCACTTGTTAAAAAATTACATAACATTATCATATGACTCAGGAATATCGTTGCCGATTTTATTATAATAAACTTTAGAAAGTTTTGTGCAATGTTACCGCTCAAAATGGGGACCCACTTGGGCATGCTCAGCTGCAGCTTAATTTCGATATTTCAGCTGTCGTAAATTGCCCCTCCCCATTTAAAAATTTTACGTTCCCCAAAGTTACTCATAATTGCTCAAAGTTAAAAAATATTTATCTTAATAACACTGGTATACAAAAGAAAAAAAAATCTTCTCCAAAGACCAAAACCTATCATGCGTTAAGTATTTTTGTGTGCTGATGAATCCGAAAAAGTTTACTTTTTTAGGCACGTATAACCAATGTCTAATAAAAATCGGGATTTACTCGAAATCTACGCGGTAGAAAGTTTTTTAAATTGAAAATTCGGTTTCAGCACACAAAAATACTTAAGGCATGACAGGCTTAGTCCTTGGAGAAGATTTTTTTTGTAGACCAGTGTAATCAAAATTATGTACTTACTCGCGGTTGAAAAATTATTCCTAGTAAGTAAGTAAAAAGTCCGACAAGCTATATATAGTTAGTGTAAAAACACAAAACATACACTAATAACGTTCAGAACTAAAACACACAAGAAAAAACACGGAACGATCCACTTCATTCGGCAGACTGTAATGAAATGAACAAGATTAAATTTAGAATGCCTTTTGTTAAAAAATTACATAACATTATCATATGAGTCAGAAATATCTTTGTTGATTGTATTATAATAAATGTTAGGAAGTTTTGTGCAGTGTTATCGCTCAAAATGGGGGCTCACTTGGGCAGATTAATTTTGAGATTTCAGCTGTCGTAACCCTTAAAAATTTCCCGCGCCTCAAAGACTTATACAGCACTTTTACCATTATAGCAACAAGCTAAATTTTCTATTTATTTTATATAAAAGTCCATAATTAGTCCACCGAAAATAAAATTTAATAAAAATAAAAAATTTAAACCAAAACAATGGAAATGGTTAATGGTTTTTGTTTAAAAATTGTACAAAATCGTGTAAAAGTTGCTCATATTCAGCTGTTCGGCTTGAAAGGCCGGCCCTGGGTATTACCCCCCCCCCCCATAGAAGAAAAAGATCTACGCCCTTGACAGACGGACGCAAAAATTTTTTTTTACTGATTTCGACTCAGAATGGTCTAAAACGTCGAGAAATGTGAAAAAAAACGTGGTCAAAGATTTTGACTTTTCGGCGAAGATTTCAATACATCGGACTCTTAGTAGCACTAAGTGCCGATGTAATAAAGTCCTATAAAATTTTTATACAGATTTGATAGTTTTGCCACAAAAGAGCAATTAAGTAAACTCTGCACTTTCATTTTAAACTTTTTATTTTTTTTCCGCGTACTTACTCTGAGAGTATATATTTTGAGTATTTTTTTTAATATACCCTAAAGATTTTGAAAAAAAAACGTCATTATTTCCTGGACTTATATCTCATAAATTTTAGGTGCTGAAATTTTTCTAAGGTTAGATTCGGTTTCTACAACCTCGAATTAGTAAGAAAAATTTACTTTTCGATCGGGCAAAAAAAAAGTTGAGATTTGTTGCCTAGTGCGGTGGAAGCTTTTTTACTTTATTTATGGTTTATATATTTTTTTTCAGGGACTGATCGTTAAACAAAAGTAGGCGAGTTATTGCCTAACATTTAAAGGAAAGTACTGTTTTATATTTGTGGAAGCATCTTAATTTTACTATTTACTAGCACGAGAAAATTGTGTCACGTATTTTAGGAATTGTCTCTAATTTAGATTTAATCGTATGGAAAAACGTAAGGGTAGGTCCATAGTTACCGATGCGACAGTAACGCCCGATTTTTTGAATTTTGAATTACTAAATTAATATTTATTCATGAAGCTAGTTGTGGCGTTAAAATATGTTAAAAATTTATAAAATTTATAAAATTACGGGTCAAGTGATATTTCGCATAGCATACCAAAAACGTTACTTATGAGTCCCCGGGGACTTGTACCGCAGCCAACGTGTTAAGCTAGAGACTTAAAATTTGGCGCACAGATATGTTACCAAAAGTTCTCGCTCAGGATTGTTTTTGGTAAACATTGGCGTGCGGCAAGGGGGGCAAATTAGGAAAAATAAATTTGAAAATGGCTATATAAGGGTTTTTAAGGTTGCTGAAATTGAATCTGATAATATGTTTTTCAACTCCACCCCTGTAGGGGTGAGGGGGTAAATATTTTTAAATATTTTGAATATTTTCGTCAAAATTGGTATATAGGGGTTTTTGGGGTCGACGAATATGAATCTGATAATAATTTTTTTCTTATTTTACCGCCTAAAGGGCGGGGGGGTTGTTTTCGTGAACATTGCTATATTGGGGCTTTGAGTTTGCTGAAAGTGAATCTGATAAAAAAAAATTCTAACCACCCTCTGAGGGGCGGGGGTAGTTTTCTTGAAAATTGGTATACTGGGGATTTTGAGATTGCTAAAAGTGAATCTGATTATAAAAAATCCATTTCACGCGCTGAGGTGAAAAATGAGAAAGCTCTTTTACTGGGCAGTGTATTTTTAATAAAACTATATGAAACATTAAATTGCATTATTTATAACGTCACTTTATATGCCTAAAAGCAAAAAAAAATATAAGACAAATTATATAGGCAAAAAACGAGGTTACGGCTGCGACCGAGGATGCGACCTTATAAATAAGTTTTATTTAACTTTTTTACATTGGAGTCACATTCTATTAAATTGTGATTTCTTTACTTTTCAAACTACCCCACGGGGGTGAGGGGGTAAATATTTTTAAATATTTTCAATATTTTCGTCAGAATTGGTATATGGAGGTTTTTGGGGACGACAAAACTGAATAAAATTTTTCCAGTTCCACCCCTAAGGGGTGGGGGGTAGTATTCGTGAAAAATGGTATATAGGGGTTTTTGAGGTTGCTGAAAGTAAAACTGATAATAAAACTTCCAACTCCACCCCCCGAGAGGCGGGGGGTAGTTTTCGTGAAAATTGGTATATAGGGGTTTTTGAGGTAGTTAAAAGTGAATCCAATTATAAAAAAACCCTGGGGTTTTGAGGTTGCTGAAAGTGGATCTGTTAATAAAAAATCCGCGCAGAGTTGAAAAATGGAAAAGCGATTTTACTGGGCAGTGTATTTTATTACTGGAACACAATTTCTCAGATGAAAATACATAAAAAGGTACTCTTGTAATACTGTAGGATTAACTATTTTCGAGAAAAATTTATTTAAAGGTGCAATTTCACGTTTCGAGGACTAAAAATTAAATACTAAAACGTCGAAAACCAAAATTTTAGTTATGCTGGGCAAATGTCAAAAACTAAATTTGACGTTTTGTGTTTGACGTTTACTGATTCTCTGACAGTAGATATGTAAAATCACCTGTTTGTCACTTTCCGACCGCTGCCATGACAACGGGTGGAAAATGAGCACTAACTACTAACCTGGTCATAGGAAATAGTTATTTATGGTTCTAGTGGGTAAAGTAAGATATCGAGAGGGCAATATCGGTTTGCCCGTGAGTGCCATATCCAATAAATAGCTTAGGAATTCATATTTTTATTAAAAATTTTAATGACATTTACAAGAAAATATTTTGACAAGTGACAGTTGAGTGGGTAAAATAAATAATTATCCGCTCAATAAAGTAAAAGCCACGCGGGGGTTATTATTGAGTTTATCTATTTAAAATAAAGCTGGTAATTGTCTCATTATCTCTATGTATTGGGTAAATAGTATATTACGCACCGAGTTCGCGAATATAGTTTTGAGTGCCCGAGAGTGCTATTTTTTAACAAGGCGGAGCCAAGCATACTATTCTTCGTACGACCCAAGACCTAAACATGAAAAACGCAAAAATTGTCTTGAAGTTAATTAATTTGTAAATTTGACTTGTGTTTGACGTTTACTTATTCTGTGACAGCAGATATGTAAAATCAGCTGATTTTCACTTCCCGACTGCTGTCACGGCAACGGGTCGAAAATAAGCATTAACTGTACACTAGGTTGTAAGAAAAAATAATTCCTTGGTCTTTAAAATCACATTAACATCAAACTATTTTTAGGAAAACGTTAGTAAAATTTTCTTTAAATATTAATAATTTTTACACTAGATTTTTCTTCAGCAATGGTTAGGTTTCCATGGGCATACTCGTAAGAACCATTTAAAAGTCGTTAAATTTTAAGATCGTTTTGTTGCAATTCTGTATAGTTTTAGGAAAATCCTTTATGACTTTAGATCTGGAGAAACTGACCCATGCGGTTGATGTAAATTTTTTAACTTCCGAAAATTTTGTTTTTGTTGGAAAAAAAAAGAAAAAATTAAAAATAAATTTTTTGCATTTTCATATGTGACCCTGCATAAAGAAACCAGGTTAGTGTGTTAAGTTATTTTTTTGTCGGATTCTTAAAAAACTTCTACAAAAGAATCCTACATACTACCCTGGTTTCTTTGTGCAGGGTCACATATAATATAAAATCTTTTAAAATAAGGGAAGGTTCTTCATTTTTGTGATTTTTTATAAGGAAAACTGCGCATTATTTCATTTTCTTGAAAACAATCGATTTAAAGAACTTACGCATACATACAAAATTTATTCTGTTTTCCAACATGGACAAGAAAAACGTTTTTCATTCGAAATAACCCTTAAATATCTGCGTCAAGCAAAGGGAAAAACTGTAATTTTAGACCCGTTTGGAGTAAAACTTAACAAAACTGTGATCTGTTTCATCAAGCAAGATAGTAAATTAAAAATCGCACAGTAAATATTTTCAAACAGATTCGAATATACTGCGTAGTTTATTTAAAAAAACATAACTATATTCTATACACAAACATATACTATTCAAACCTGTTGAAAAAATATTTACTGTGCGATTTTTAATTTACTATCTTGCTTGAAAAAGCAGACTATAATTATAACAATTTGTGACAATTTGGGCGCTTATTTTCTGGACGCATTTAATGTTCCGCTGTTGTTTTACACACAAGGATTCATTGTTGCTAAACCTAATTTCTTCTAAATGCAATGTTGATCTTAAAACCGTCAACATGATACTCTTGATGCTTGTTTACTACCAACTAATAATAACCTTAGCGTGGTCATTAACTTGTTACCCCAACAAGCTTTAGTAGTTATGGTCTGTTTCATCAAGCAAGAGAGTAAATTAAAAATCGCACAGTAAATATTTTCAAAACAGATTCGAATATTGGATGTGCGAATATACTGCGTAGTTTATTTTGTAAAACATAACTATATTCTATACTCAAACATATACTATTCACACCTGTGGTAAAAATATTTACTGTGCGATTTTTAATTTACTATCTTTCTTGAAATAACAGACCATAATTAAAACAATTTGTGACAATTTGGGCGCTTATTTTCTGGACGCATTTAATGTTCCGCTGTTGTTTTACACAAAATTATTCATTGTTGCTATACCTAATTTCCTCTAAATGCAATGTTTATCTTAAAACCGTCAACATGATACTCTTGATGCTTGTTTACTACCAACTAATAATCACCTTAGCGTGGTCATTAACTTGTTACCCCAACGAGTCTTAGTAGTTATGGTCTGTTTCATCAAGCAAGAGAGTAAATTAAAAATCGCACAGTAAATATTTTTACAACAGGTTTGAATAGTATATGTTTGTGTATAGAATATAGTTATGTTTTATAAAATAAACTACGCAGTATATTCGCACATCCAATATTCGACACACAACAAATTCTCCTTGGTGGCCATTAACATTTGCAGATGGGCATTTTTTTGCAATTTTGATTTTGAAAGTACCTATAATTTTTAATAAATATTACCAAATCTGCAATAACTAGTTAATGGGCTAAATTACAGAATTGCCAATTTCTCCAGTCCGGGTCTGTTTAATGGATTAGGTAGTGCGGACTTTTAATCTTATTCGGCATAGGTATGTATCAAACAAACTTATCAAACATTGGGAATAATTTAAAATTATCTCATGGTCCGACCCTGTTGTCTAATGAAAGTATCAACTCTGATTATAACAGATTATTAAAAAATATTACGTAAAACTTTGATGTGGTTGAATATAATCATATTCCCAGATAGCACAAAGTGATACTATGCACGTCCAATGAACGTATGTTCATGGACGGCTGTATGTCCATAGGATGCCCATTTTTTCTCTATGGACGTCAGAGTCCAGATGACACAACTGTGGACATCCCTGAGGTGTCAATTCAAACCATCCATCCAGCATCCAAAGGACTTGCTTTTTTGCTTACTTAACTGGTTTTTGCGACTGTGAAAAACTGTTATTTAACTTGCAATGTTTGCTGTTGCTTGTTTAGGGCAAATCTACCAAAGGCTTTTTCAACCTTTTAGAATATACTTAGTAAGCTAAAATTTGGTACACATGCTCGTCTGACAATACAATTTTATATAAAACTTACCCCCCAATCCCCCACCCCTAAAATTTAAAAAAATCCATTTATTACCCACGAGATAATTTAAAACTAAAATTAGTTACATACTTATCCAGTGATAATCAAATTTTAAAATAAATTTTACATTCCCCCTTATCTTCCCATTACCCCCATACGCGTATAAGACTAAGTTTACCCTCTCTCTGTTTCACCCACTTAGAGTAAACGGCGAGAGCTGAAATTATGGGCGTAAAATGGACACGTTCACTAATAGTCGTACAAAGGATGTAAATATATGGACGTACACAGTACATCCATTATTAGTCCGTGGACCAATGTACTTAAAAGGGATCTAAAATGGAGGTCCATTGGACGACCGGTGCTATATGGGTTAGTTTATGTCGGTTGACCCGATTTAGTAAAGTTGGCACTGCTCTTTTCACCAAATAGTTTGACATTTACATTTTTTTACCGCGATTTTAGGGAATAGGTTTGAAATTTACCTTGCCCAATAGTGAAATGTTTATCAAATTTAAAAGTTCGTTTGTCAAACATTTTAGTTATTTAGTATATTTTTGCGAAACCCAACCTAAAAAAAATGTTGTTTAGGCTCGAGTAGAAAAGAGCGCTGGTTCTAATAGCGCTGTTGTTTTGCTTACAACTGTTCATTTGTTTCATTAAGCAGTGCAAATTTATTGTAGAGCTACATAATGGCCACCCTAGTGTATATTATACAAACTTCATTTGGTGCTCTGTTGTTATTGTCTATTTCAGGACAAAATTGTCCTTCGTCTATAACGGTAATCACCGACGAGTCGCCACGTTAATTAAAGATTTTGATATTCTCGCCGGATATGACTGCTGCTACATTTAATTTAAAACTAAATTAAAAACTAGCCGTGAAGATATAAATGCTTTGCATTTTCTAATTTGATGTTCGAATGGCTGACGGACATTATGAAATTTAAAATTGTTGTGTATAAAATGTCATTATATGTTGATCAACATTGCCTGAAACATCCTGCCAAAATTAGCCAAAAATTACAAATGTCTTAAGGGGTTGTTCTGATTTTTGGTTTCAAAAAATCGATTTTTTTTTGTTGCTTTTTAATATGTGTAGAATACGCTCCTAAAATATTATGCAGTAATAACATTTTTATTGGCACATTTGTTGTGTCTATTTTGGATGCTTAGAACGTGAAATTTTTACTTTAACTCCAATTTTCTCGAGAACGGTTGGCCATACGGTGTTACACAAAAATTACCTTTTTTATGTACTTTTGATTAAAGAATAATATTTTATTGAGAAAATGTCAAAAAATCTACAGATAAAAAAGTTTTGGGGCAAAATAGTGTCATCGCCCCCCCCCCCATTTTGCACGTTCCTGGATAAAATTAAAAAAAAAAAACAATACATAAAATGATAGCGTTTATCAATGTTAAGGCATTTGCGAAAATTCCTTATCATAGGGTTTCAGAGATATTAAATAAAAACTGCTTAAAAGGGTCGTATCACCCGGACCACCCTTTATAGGAACTTTTTTTCATATTTTTTAAATATCTACATGTGACTCTAGAACACCCTGTATTATGATACTTATTTAGATTGAGCTTTTTTATGTGTGTAAAAGTAAGGAACTGGTTCGAAAGACAGTATAAGCCGGTGGTTCCCTCTACTACTAGCCCACACAAGTCCTGGACTTAGGGGATGCTTAATTAAGTAGAATAGTACGAGGTTAAACAAACATGTAAACAAACATGTAATGTAACGAACAAAATTCAGTAATGGGAGAAAATATGTCTCTAGCTCCAAAAAAACTTAAATATGGACTTTTTGTGCAATTTAGTTAATGAAATTTCTTCAATATTAACTGGTTTTGATACTCAGTTACTAATAGCTTCTATAAATATCGTCTGTTTTAAAAATCTGATATATTAACCTAAAAAACGTAACAACGGTCCCTTGTCTCCCGCAATCTTTTTTGGCATACAATCCATATTTGTGTGCAGATTACCTTAATTGAACTTTGCAAAATATTTTTTAGTTAATCTAAAAACTGTTAACTTACGTCATAAGACTTTTTACTTAGAAAATCTTATACTGGTTTGAATAAAAAAAATAATAACTTATGTCTCCCAATTTAAATCGAGCGCTTCTTATATTAGTAAAATCCGACACTGCTAGAATGCCGATCGTGGTACGTTAAAATTATTAGTAGAAGATCAGTGCCAAGTATTTTCATTACGTGTTAAGAGCGGTAAGTACTTCTAATTGTAAATATGCATTTAATAAATTTAGTTTAAGCGTTGTTATTTTAGTGCGTACTTTTTTAATGAACAACGCCGGTCCCTAATATTATCTTAATTGTTTTTAATTATATCTCAGGCTAAACATTTTAGATTTATACAATAACATATACAATACCTAACCTCAAATTTGCAGGAACTGATCTCAAAGATTTTGATCCAAATCCCACTAATTGTGTCTAAACGCAACGACGGTCCCTTGTAACGACGGTCCCCACGAAAAGGAACCGTTGTTGCTAAAATAGGAAACGTCGTTACATATTTGAAAAATTATGCAAATTTTTACTCTGTTAACATTGTTCTTTCTAGAACTCTTGCAGAATAAAGAAATAAATATATTCCAAACTCAAAAAAAACAATATAATGCCTAAAATTAAGCTTAGAGAAAGCCAATTGGATGAAAAGGGGAGTGAGAAATATAAAAAATATTATATTAAATATATTAATTTTATTTTTAAATTGAGAAAATTTGATCCCTTTGCTAAGAACAACGGTCCCTATAAAAAAATAACGACGGTCCCTATAAATAATAACGACGGTCCCTCTAAGAATAATAAAATTGTTGCTAATCAACTGTATGTACAAACCTCTTGGATTTCATCTTTTATTACAATATGAAGAATGACTATGACAATTTTTTCTTTTTTTAATATATTTTTTTTAATTTTTAATTATTAAACCAATTTATACCATTATTAAACTTTATCCCGTAAAACAAACATGTAAACCTAATCTACGTAAACCTACGAAGAGTAGGTACAATTAGTAGGTCAGTCTGTTTAATTTTATCCAATAACTATCCCGACTAATACTAATTTCCTGTGGAGACTTAATCTAATTTAGAAAATTTTGGATCCACTTTATCAGTATATTAAGGTGAGTAGACATAAATCACTCTAATCTTGTTTTGTTATCTTTTCAATCAGGTTTTTCTAAGCCAGATGATAAATGTACTCTTATATTAAATATTTTTTTGTCTATAGCCTCGTCTGTAACGGGAAATTTCTCAAACATGTCTCAAACAATGCCGAGTTGTGTTTATAAAAAAAGTTTTACGAATCGAATTTTTAAATACTGTGCATTTCAGATTATACAAAACAGAGAAAACGAAGATAGAACGATCAGATCAAGGCTGACGTGCAACACTCTGTATTTTATTAAAAAAGAACACACGTCATCCTTGATCTTTGTTTCATACGTTTTGTTTACTTTTAAACGGGCGGTATATGTATTCCTTTTTAGGTAAATTAGTCAGTCCCTTTTAATCACGATAACATGGAAAACATTGGACGTTAGTCTTTATTAAATTTAATTGGACTAAGAACAAAAATTGCAGTTTCTTAAAATACACGTAGAAAAAGTCACTTGTACTCATTTTACTTTCTTGTTTCAAAAAGAATTAAATCCTATTTCTGATAGAGAGCCTTAATTTTAGTTTGCAGCTATTTTTTTATATTGTGTAAAAAAGTTCAAACTTATTAACTAACGAATTAATTTTGTAAAGCAGGATTTTACCAAGGAAGTGTCTAGTCTGCCGACCGCTCGGCATAATAGTTTTTTTACCTTCTGCCGACCGCTCGGTAGAACAGATATTTTACCTATTCTGCCGACCATTCTTAGATACTTAAACGCAAAATAGGTTTTTTTTACTACCAAACCAAACCATTGTTAACGTAAACCAACGCCTCCCACTAAAAAAAAACACCAAACCAGCAAACTACCAAACAGAAATTCTTGAGTATTTTAACAATTTTTAGTTATAAAAATTTCAACAATTATTTTATTATATTTATTAATTTTCAGAGAATACTAATAAGCTACCAGTTATATATCTCAATGTATAAATACCGAGGTGGGTATTATGATCTTCATACGGCCGAAAGCGAGGTTTGTAGTAGTGGCAGCACTGATTTCAGTGGCACTCGAAGCGTAGGCAAGTATTTTTACATTGAGATATATAACTGGTTGCTTATTACTATTCTGTTTAGTGTTTTTTTTAATGGGTGCGTTGGTTTACGTTAACAATGGTTTGGTTTGGTTGTTTGCTGGTTTTGTGTTTTTTTTTTTAATGGAAGGCGTTGGTTTACGTTAACAATGGTTTGGTTTGGTAGTAAAAAAATCCTATTTTGCGTCTAAGTATCTAAGAATGATCGGCAGAATAGGTAAAATATCTAGTCTGCCGACCGCTCGGCATAATAGGTTTTTTACCTATTCTGCCGACCGCATTCATTAATAAATACTTAATATACTAGTATACTAACTGCAATACCTTTAAAACACAGATATAAGAAGACTTAAGTCTAAGAATTCTTTGGTACATAACAAATTTCCGAGTAAATTTCACTCTTGCACAACATAGGTATGCTACCAAACAAAATCACGTAAAACTAATCTAACTTCAAATAACGTTACATATATTCGGTCGGCAGAATAGGTATTTTACCTATTATACCGAGCGGTCGGCAGACTAGACACTTCCTTTTACCAACGTTTTCATTAAAATTCTAGATATCTGAATAATACATACTTTCCAGGTAAAAATTATTAAATTTCCAAGAATAATAAAATTATTTATAAAATGCATAATAAAATGTTTAATTTAGTATATTATTAATATACCCATTATGTAACGATTTTGCAAAAAGAATTTAATAACAGCAAATATTTAATTCTTCGTTTCCCGTTCATTGCATTTTTTGTAACTGCAAACTGATTTTTGATATAAATTCCACATATAGTCATTTAATAACTATATCGCCTTGTAAATTACGAAACATCGTATCTAAAAAATGACCACTTGATAGTTATAAAAAATTATCCTTTTTTAAAAAATTAATAAGGTATTTATTTAGAACTTTATTAATTACATATAAACAAGAATAAGTTCTTATTCATATAAATTAGTCAATTATTTTTAGTGAAGAGATAGAACCTTCTCCAATTTCTTTATTTTTTGTCAAAAATTAATAAAATTTTGCAAGCTTATCTTAAAGGGGTGTATCTAATTACTTTATGTGGAAAAAATTTATTATTTTAAACAGGGCGTTCAAAAAAAAAAATATTCAAACTTTTGGATTTTCAAACAATTTTTTTTTTAAATGGAATGCTATATTTTTTATTTACTTATTAAATGTAGGATAAAATTCGGCGTACAATGATATAAGATACTATATAGATCCGTTTAGCGGTTTTTTAAATAATTGAGTTTAAAATATCTCATATCCTTGCACGCAGAAAAGAGCTTTTTATATAAAAATTTATTTTTTTTTGTTTGAAAGTCCAAAAGTTTGAATATTTATTTTGAACGCCCTGTATAAATTATTTTATTTTTCGCGCAAAAAGTAATTAAATATACCTTTTTAAAATACGCTTGCAAAATTTTATTAATTTTTGACAAAAAATAAATACATTGGAGAAGGTTTTATCTCATCACTAAAAATGCATTTTTTCTTAAAAAAAATTATATCTCAAAAACTATAAATAATAAACCCATGCAATATGGTATTAAAATAAAGGCATTTTTATGTAAAATAAGATGGCATAATAAAAAATATATACCATTCCTTTTAAAAAAAATAAGTCATATGTAACCCACCCTAAGATGACCATCCTGTATATTTTTAAATATTTGTGCCTTGTTTAAAACTATACAAATTTTCCCTTTAAAGTTTTTCTCTAGAGTGGATAGTTTACTATATATCGACAGAGTCCGCTTCGTTGAGACACCCTGTATAAATCAGTAAGAAAATTGGTTTATATCATATGAATTTTGCAATTTAACGCTAATATTACTTTTTAATTTTGTCCAATTTTTTTACAGTGTATCTAAAAACTTGTCTGAATTGAGGTTTTTTAAGCTTGTGACTGCAGCAATAGTAAGGTTATTTGAATATTCGCTAGTCTGCTAATGTCGTAGCATTGTCTTTCTTACCTAAATGAAAATGGGACGGGTAAATTGGATTTAGGTGTATTTAATTATCTTATCAAAGTTGTAGTTGCAAAACAGATTCATTTATTTAGCAGTGACATATAGGATAGGCTGAGTTAGGTTTCCTGGAAAATCTGTCTAAAAGTTTGTTTATATACATGTGCAATTTAAAAAGAAAGTAGCTTTAGACTAGTTTGGGGTAAAACAGGTGGAGCTTTAACCAATCTTATTACTGCCCAAAAAATAGTGGCCTTAGTTTTTAGAGTCATCAAACACATATAATCAAAGAGTTGGTGACCATTTTTATTTCATTATTTGCTCCCGGCTATATTTTATATACAGTGCGGTCCAAAAGTCACCCCCCCCCCCCTCTTAACTTTTGAACGAGTTGAGATATCGATTTCAAATTTAGAACTCTTAAATAAGACAACTTAAACTATCTTTAAGCATATATTTGATACTTTTATCTCTTAAAATGTGGGCAGGGGGGCATGGGGGGAAATTTTTTTAAATGGAAAGGGGGGTCGTGTGATATATCATTTTAAAGCCTTTAAAATTCTCTATATAACCATACATTTTTAAATTTTTTAAACATGTTTTTTAAGGTTTTGATTTTTCAGTCTTTTGTGCTAAAAAATAAATTTTTAAGTTTTTTGTTGTTAATTTTTATTTATGTCAACTAAAATTAGTTGAAAAGTATAATTTACTTTTTTTCATTATGAAATTAGGCATTTTTAAAAAATTGTTTGGATTTTTTAGAGAAATTTTGACAAAAATACCCATTTTCAACCCTATTTTAAACTCAAAAAAATATGTTTAAAAAAAAATAAAAAATATACAGTTAAATGGAGAATTTTATAAGCTTTAAAATGATGTATCACACGACCCACCTTTCCTTTTAAAAAAATGTCGCCCCATGCCCCCCTGCCCACATTTTAAGAGCTAAAAGTATCAAATATATGCTTAAAGATAGTTTAAGTTGTCTTATTTAAGAGTTCTAAATTTGAAGTCGATATCTAAACTCATTCAAAAGTTAAGAGGGGTGGGGTGACTTTTGGACCGCTCTGTATGTCTTAAAGTGCATTCAAATTAAGCGGACCCAGTTCCTTTGGGCGCTAGAAGCTCCAAAAGCTATGGCAATGAGCTACCAAAAAATCTATTTTTAACTTGCTATATATATGCGTTACATTTATTAGATTCATATTACGCTATTTTCATAGTTATACACAATAATTCTGGGTCCATGGGGTGAGAACAGTCTTTAAAAAGTGCCTTTAAAATATGTGATTTTTTATAGAAATGAGAATTTATAAAATGACATTTTGATTAAATGAAAATTAAAGAGAGTTTTTAGTGTTGACATATGTCAGATAAAGTTTTTAAAGTCTCTTTTTAACTCTTAGCCTAGTTTAAAACTATGAAAATAGACTAATCTAAATGTGATAAATGTAATTTGTTTGACTCGGTAAGTTAAAAATATATTTTTCGGGGACCCCATTTCACCACCTTTTCGAGGCTGCTAGCATCCAAAGGAACCCGATCCAGGACCTGGCGATTTGCAAGTAGCTTAATTTGAATGTACTTTAAGCCATATATAAAATACAGCTGGGAGCAAATAATGAAATAAAAATGGTAACCAGCTCTTAGACTAATACACGGAAAGAAATTAGTGGGCTCTGCGCTATACATTATAAGATATTTGGTAACAGTGGCAAATTATAGTGATTTAAGCTATAGATTATAAGGGACACAATAACTAATATTGTTAAAAATAAATTGGAAACGATTATATATATTACAGACACGATTATATTTATTACAGGCACTATTATAAATTTACAGAAATTTTATTATATTATAAAAATTATTAGCACGGACAATAATTAAATCTATTTAAGCTATAAATGCCATACTATTTGTTATATTTTATTATTCACTAAACAATTAAAGTATTTCATATAAATTTTTACACCGACTGCCATAATTGTAAGAGAAAGCCTTGTATTTATATAATAAGCGATTATAATTTGCTTGGTATGTGTGTTATAGCTATAATTTTTTTTTCCGTGTAGTAGATTGCCAATATCATAGTCTTTCCTCATTATATTATTCGCCTCGCCTGCGCTAGAATAATATTATACGGTAGTTTCGAATTTTTAAAAAGCTTCAAAAATCGTCCTGGATAAAAAATTCTTGGATTTAAATTTATTTCATGAAAATATAAGCGAGTTCTTCGAGGGGAAGATCCCTATTGTTTTTCAAAGTAATTCCTCCAAAAACAAAAATCTTATGGTGTTAAAAAGGCTGAAAGAAAATTCCGATTGTCGTAAATTGTTTAGAAAAAATTACTTTTGTTATCAAGGATCAATTCTACCAAATTTGAATGTAATCCGCCAAAAAAAAAAAGTTCTAGGGCGTTAAACTTTTTTAAAAATAAAGAAACTATAATTAAAAAAAATCAAATTTGTTTTTTTGCAAAAAGAAAATAAAAAAAGTCTTGAATTTTTTTTAAGTTATTTTTTTGAAAAAATCCTTTTTCACAGTTTTTTTGTTTTTAAAAAAAGATCTTTAAAAAAAAAATTTTTTTTGAAAAATAGTTTTTTCTTCGCAAAAAGGAAATGAAAAATAAATCTTAATCAAAATTTAATTTAAACATTTAATGTTTTAAAGTTTTTTTTTTGAAAAATAATTTTTTTTAAGTAGTTTTTAGTGTGTATAATATATAATGAATGCGTAGCATTACATATCTTCACGGCTTGTTTATATTAAAATTTACTAAATGTAGTATATTTTAATAAAATAAGTTTATAATGTTTTCACTAATTAGTATTACTAAAATATATGCAAGGAAATAAATATATATAGGGGTGACCGGGGCTAGTTGTCGCAGGGGTAAGTTGTCGAAGTGCTTATATCTTAAAAAGTAAAATATTTTTCTGCGCCAAACCAAGATCAACCGCTGCGTTACAACAGTGCCATTTATCATTTGTAAACTTAAATGCAATAAATTAAAAGAACATCCAGATAAACCAAAAAATGTAAAAATTAAAGAGCCCAGTAAATTTTTTGTGGTAAATATTTTTTCTTATTGTTACTGATTTAAAGCATTAAGATAAGAGAATTTTATGTATAATAATAGTTTAAGGTGTATATTATTTGTTGATATTGTCATTTAGGAGTGTTTATTCGGTTATTAGAAAGTACTTGATACATAACGTAAAATTGACCAGTGGGGCTAGTTGTCGCATTTGGTTTGGGGCTAGTTGTCGCATGATCTGGAGATATGTTCATGGTATAACATTTCCTTTTTGGCATTTTTTTATTCAAAACTATCTAAAAAAGTGAAACTTTGTCGAATATCAAATAAATTCGTTTATTAAATTATATTAAATTAAAAAAAAAAACAAAAAAATATTATTTAATTATAAAGTTGGAAATTTTGGCACAAAAGTAAAAAGTTAGATAACAATCAGCTTGTGGGGAGGCGCATGTCTTATTAGTTATTTATAATTTTTATAAATGCCTTTATATTTCTTCAAAAAAATATACTCGAAGTGCCTCGACAACGTGCCCCGTGATGGGGCACGTTGTCGCAATTTTCAAGACTTCACAAAAAAAAACATAACTCTAATACCCTATAAATTTTTCCATGTTTTTTCTTTAAATAATGTTACTGAAACATGCAGCTAAATTTACCATTAGGTCAATTAAAAAAAAATACAAAAATAAAGGAAAAAACTGATTTTGAATGAAAAGTGCGACAATTAGCCCCGGTCACCCCTACTATACAGTATTAAGGCCTATCCAGAAGCTTACATAAGAACATAAAACATAAGAATGTGATGCCGTGATTGGCTTACAAGATACATGGCGGCACATCAAGCCAATCACGGCATCGCATTGTTACGTACTATGTTGTTATGCGAGCCTGTGGATATGCCCTTACTAATATAGATTGTATTGGATAGATATGGTGGCTTAGTGAATAAATACATTCCATAATACTTAAATATTATTTTTAATGAATATGAAATATTTTTATGATATCATATTGACCCTATATCTTTTTTACAGGTAAGCGTGGAACCATAAAAATGAAAAAAAAAATTGGTAAGTTAATTCTTCATCAGCATCTGGAGCTGAGCAATTAAAGAATGGTGACTTTTACGAATGCGGTCTTGATGCTCGAGGCTTATTACTGATCCATGCATGTTATTAGAAACCCAGATCTTATGTGGACTAGTTAACACACACTGCCGAGTCAAGACATATCCAGAAGCTTGCATAAGAACATAAAACATAAGAATGCGATGCCGTGATTGGCTTACAAGATACATGGCAGCCCATCAAGCCAATCAAGGCATCACATTGTTATGTTTTATGTTCTAATGCGAGCTTGTGAATAGGCACTCACTGTTAGCGATTACGTAGTTTGACTGTTTAACAGAGTTGTATTCGGGATTATTACTTTGGGAGCGTTCAAGTATTACGTAACGCAAATTGTACCAAAATTCATACGCTTCATGCCGCGGTTCTCGCGTTATTATAGATTATATAGATTTCATATTTTGGCTACCCCCCTAATAGGGGGTGTGTTAGGGGGGAGGTAGCCTAAATATGAAATCTCTACAGCCTTGAATAACGCGAGAACCGAGGTATGAAGTGTATGAATTTTGGTACATTTTGCGTTACGTAATACTTGAACGTTCCCTTTGCATGGAGGAACTTAATACTAATTTATTATTCCATCAGACTATTTTATAATCATGATATGGGGAAATACCCATGAATGGAACCCTTTTTTTAAACGAAGATAAGTTGTTGTACCGTAAGTGGCACAAGCATAAAAAAAAAAAATTCTACTATCTAATTAAATGCTAGCTTACATATTATCTACCGTTGTCAAGGCTTGTTTACCTTGGCAACCAATAAAATCAGTGAACTCATTTATTATTGTTGTTAAGCATTGTTTATTGACTACGGTCAATAATGAAAAAATTTTGAGACAACTACTAACTTTTTTCGACTTATTTGTCAAACTGACAGCTATGTCAAAATACTTTTCAAACTTAATTTTTAACACACATTTGGAGTTACTAGCTTTAGGTAGTATAAAAAATAGTATATGCACCACGTATGCGAACTGTCTTAAGTGTTCTCGACTGATTTTTTTGCCTCGACTCCGTCTCAGCAAAAAACTTCAGTCTCGAACACTAAAGACTTAGTTCGCATACTAGGTGCATAATATACTATTAATCGACTGGCCATATTCAAAAACCCCAAAGTGCAAAATAGATTTTTAAAATTATTGGTTCTCCATAAACTTTTAATAGACCACTTCCGTGAATAACCCTGTATATTCGTACGTGTTTCGCGCCAGTCTAATATTAACATATGTATTTGCACATACACTAAACAAATGGGTAGGTGTGTATGGGTCGTTAGAGATTGCGGTTCTCTTACACCTTGTAATAGGATTTAGCCGAGTTTAATGCCGTATTGGTTCTAACTATTCACTAATTATGTATGGTAAAACCAGTGACAGACTATATAGTCCCCACAACGAAGCCCTTTTGCCTCAAACAAATCCGAGAGTTTTAAAAATAGTTAGAGAAGTAGTTTACACTAGACTGAAGAATGTACAGTTGGCACCAACAAAACTGGAAAAGTGGGGTTAAGTAAAATTTCATGTTTTCCATAAAATTTAGTTGTGTGAATGTGGATTATTTAAATGGGGTTATGCCTGTTTGAAAAATAAGGTTAGCTTAACCATGTCAAAAATCATATGTTATTCTATGCATTTGTGTTTAGTAAATACTATTTGGATTTTGAAGCATATCTCTATTGTTAATTACTGTATTTCTGCTCTAAAATATCCCTATTCTAAAATGTATATTATTAAATCCCCTTATCAATATATTTTGTATCTAATAAACTTGTTTTAAATACCATTATTTTTAAAAAACCCTACTAGTATATTGGTATCCTACAACTAGGTATTCCTCATAGTTCCTTAATTTAAAAATTATAATTATGGGTTCTACACCAGTATTCTTCGAGTATTCTTGTTTTTCTGCTTTATCGCTCCCAATTTTAAAAAAATACACCAACATTTGTTGACTTTGACATTGATGTGGCAATAACAATATTGACACTAAATTTATTAACAAGTAAACAAATATTTGTCAAGTAAAAGATAGTTCACAATGTAATTTTTTTTTATAACCCCACTTTTCCAGTTTTGTTGGTACCAACTGTACCAAAAGTTTTTTATTTATTTATTTATTTATTTATTTATTTATTTATATTATATCAATGACAAATGATGTGAAAATTACCTGTCTTAAAAAAGTACAATTTTTAGAATTTTTAGAATAAATATTATTAAACAAATGTTTGGTATGGAATAATTAGGATATGATAAAGTAATGGACATAAAGTTCTGCAAAAGAATGTTTTAATAAGGAAGAAAAAAACTACTTAAGGCCTAAGCAAGTCTTGTGTCGCGGCACAAAATTAAGCATATCTAATAATTTCCTAAATAATCTATAATATAAACCTAATCTATGTATTATTATTACAGTACACGGAAAAAAATAATAGCTAAGAGCGCTATAAGGCATATACCAAGCAAATTATAATCGCTTATTATATAAATAAAAGGCTTCCTGTTACAATAATTACATTTAGTGTAAAAAATTATATGAAATACTTTCATTGTTTAGTGAATAATAAAATATAATAAATAGTATGATATTTATAGCTTAGGTAGATTTAATTATTGTCTGTGCTAATAATTTTTATAATATAATAAAATTTCTGTAAATTTGTAATAGTGCCTGTAATAAATATAATCGTGTCTGTAATAAATATAATCGTTTCCAATTTATTTGTAACATTATTAGTTATCGTGTCCCTTATAATATATAGCTTAAATCACTATATTTTGTCACTGTTACCAAATATCTTTTAATTTATAGCGCAGAGCCCACTAATTTCTTTTCGTGTGCCTATAGTTTTTAGTTTTTACCATATTATCTATAACGTTTTACATATAAACAATAAAAAAAATAATAACAATAAAAAAGAAATTTTGAGGGATGAGAGCAAAATCCACTTTAAAACTAAAAGTCCCCAACAATTGAAGGTAAGCTCAAGCCACGATTATTCGAAATTACCTTTTTTCAATAAGTAAGTTATAAAAAGCTTTATGCAAGTTCACACATGAGAAAATGTAAGGATATTCGTAAATTATGAACTTAACATACTAGATTAAAGGAAAGTAGGTACCGATATATTGTACTCCACTGTACCATCTTTTGCCTAAAAAAAACTCACACCGCCTAACATTTTTATACAGAAGGTGGTACAGTGGAGTACACTCATCGAAAGCTGTCAAATCACTGCTGAACGCTATGATGAGTTTCGATTGACAGATTTCGCGGCAATCATT
Source organism: Brachypterus glaber (assembly GCA_958510825.1). Lineage (NCBI taxonomy): Eukaryota > Metazoa > Arthropoda > Insecta > Coleoptera > Kateretidae > Brachypterus > Brachypterus glaber. The sequence goes on from OY294046.1 coordinate 66,173,495, forward strand.
CCTCATCAACGTTTTGAGATGATTACTTTTGATTGATTTTTAAAAGCGTGGGAATGTACTTTTTGTGGGTATTTCTAACCTCAAATGGTTGCTGTGAAAAGTGACAGATATTTGCCGTTCATCAGTTTGCTAGCAAAACTTCATCATTTGATTATATTAATAATAATGCTTTACCTTTTTCATGGTATTATTATTATTATTTCTTTAATTAAATACATGTTAAAGTAAACTTAATATAACCTAAATAACCTAAACTAAACTAAATAAACATAAATTAAACTATATAATTAAATATAAAAAAATTCGTCCAAACCCGGCTCAACGTTAAATGTCCCCAACACGGAGGCCGCGTTTCCCCTCTGTACCGCCAGGCTTATCCTTTGAGTGATGAAACTTTTTGATTTTTTGCCAATTTTAGAGGAAATTTTCTGAAGTAAATCTCTAGCTTCATCACCAAAGGGACCAAAGGTCTCAACAGCGAAGGGTACAAAAACAAAGCGGTCTTCCAGCTCCAAGTATTTTCTGTGTTGTATTTTTTCCGCATTACTTGCAGCCGAACCAGCTTTCTCAGATGTTCGTTTAATATACGAGTCCGCTAAAGTATGCGTGCAAGTCGCATCCCATAATAAAGCCCTGCCCCCTCTCCAAGGAATCAAGGTGATTCCATCCACACGCTTTCCATCGCCCCGACAAATACCAGGCGGCTCCAAAACAGCAGGAAAACCTGCGGTAATAAGAGAACGCTTAATAATGTCATTGATCATCCTGTGCCTAGACAAACGACCTGCACTTTTTACGCAGCTGAGCCCGTGAAGGCCATAAACATCGACAGTTTCGCTACAAATGCAGACGTGTTGTTCACACACAGGAATACCAAGACGAAGGGCAACGGAAATGCGGAAGGTGGAATCATCTAATTGATTTCCCAAGGAAGAACAGGGCAAGGCATCTAACCACGCGTTACTTTCAGGAGCTTGAAGAGCTAGGAGACGCGCCTTGCCTTTAGGATCATTACACCTCAGCATCAGATCATTGATGAGAACTTGACAATAGAAGTTATCAAAATTTTTTTGCTTTGTGGGGAAATTATCAGGAAGAGTACTTAATTTACAAAGAGAAATCCATTTATTTAAAGCAAAGTCTAAATCAGAGTCCGAAAATTTGTAAATATTTTGAGGAAGAATTTGTTCAAGTAAAGAAGATACATCGTTAACAGAACCAAGAAAAGCAGGAAAACAAAGGGAAGAAGAATCGCGAATACCCAGGCCACCAAGTTTGGTAGGCAATGTGCTCTGTAACCAAGAATCTGATTCAATATTACAATTTAAAATATCTTTTAGTGTATTATTTAAAATAGAATCATATTTAGCGAGTGACTCAGGGGCGTTCCAACAAGGGGCACAACGAAGCAAATAGGAGACGCGAGGGATAGCAAAGGAGTGTTTTAGTAAAAAGTAAGCAGTATGGCAATTAATCAATTTTAAATTAATAGAAAACCGATCAAGAGTGTCAATTTTTAAATTGATGTATTCAGAGATTTTGTTTTCAGAAATAGGACAGCCAAGTAAATTAAATGAATTAAGAGGTATATGTAAAATTTCCGGAGCTATGGACGAAAATTTAGAAAAAATTAAAGAATTATCGTTATTTTTAGATATTACAGAAAGTTCACACTTTTTAAAGTTTAATTTTAAGCCTAACTCTGAACATAAAGAGATTATTTTAATAAAATCATTTAAAACAATATCTGGATCTCCAGCTAAAGTTCCATCATCTAAATACCAAAGATTAATTTCTGAAAAAAGCGAAGTAATAATTGATTGAATTGCAAGGCAGAACAAGGGTGGGCCAAGGGGATCACCTTGTTGAACACCTCGAAGAGAAGGTATGTGATGATTACCAAAGGATAGGATTGAGGGATCTCTATAACACTGGGAAATGAATTTAAAAAAATCTGGAAATTTTTCTTTTATATTTAAAAGAATTACGTCTCTATTAACGGTATTAAAAGCGTTCATAAAATCTAATTTTAGTATTACTTTACTAGAAGAATGATTGAAATTTATGAATCGACGCAATGCATGTGTAACAGCCTCGGCACCACATTTGGTACCGAACCCAAGTTGATGAGGTCTTAAAAAATCTCCCATTTTCTCATAAATACGATTACACATAACCTTAGCAACTAAACGGCGTAGGCACAAACCTACCGTAATAGGACGTATTCCACCATCTTTTTTATTAAAAGCGCATAAGTTTGCCCCGTAAAAAAATTGACAAATAGTAGCAGGTATTAATCCCTGGAAAACATGATTACTAAAAGAAGCTAGAGAAGAAAGAAGAGTTGAAGAAAAAATGCCAAGCTCATCACTTATAAGATCCTTGAGGTGCTGCGGCCTAAGTGCATCCAAACCACCCGATGAGCCGGGCCTGAAGGAAAAAATTGCATTTTTAATTTCAGATTCTGAGATATTAAAATCTATATTTGATACTTCTGGAGGATCTGGATATTTTAAAAGGGTTTCAGGGCTTGGGTGTTTCTTTAATAAGTTTAAATAAGTCTCTTCATTTTTGGTAGCCAGAGTGTCTTCGGAACATAATAACCTAATAGCGCCTTTTACATCTCCATCAGACATTTTTGATTCTACCTTTTTAGAAATAAAATTAAATTTTTCATTTTTCTTTTGAGGCTTTGCTTTCTTAGATTTTTCGTTAAAATTATATGCATTAAGCAAGGAATCCAAGGGTAATAATTTGTTTTTATTCCATAAAATCAAATTAACTTTGACGGCAGAAGTTAAAGATTGTTTTTGTTTTGATTTAGCAGGAATTCTTAATACAGCATAGAAGAAAAGAAATAAGGCTACCCAGGAAAAAAGGTAATTTTTTGATATGCATTTATTAATTAATAGGGAAAGTTCTTCTGCAATGACAGCTCTTGCTCCTTTTGGAATTCTCTTGATTGTTGGGACTGACGACTTTATGCTTATTGTAAATAATAATAACATATACAGGTTCATATTAACAACAAACATAGTACTACACAAAGGTTTTCAAGAAACATCTCTGTGAGAAGATATATAATAAATATTAAATATAAATTAATTAATTAGTAATGTAAATTAATTTTGATTAGTTTTGCTGTTTCCATTGAACGCAGCCAATATAACGGTATCTCCTTTTAAGATGTATGTTAGGTTCATAATTTATGAATATCCCTTTTTTTCATGTGTATTTTGCAGAAGATATTTGAGGTTTAACTTTAAACCTGGATTAAATTGACTGTCGAGCGATCACATTGCAGTATTTTTAACTTAAAACCAGTTTAGTCGGGATTATCCCAGTTTAAACGTTGGTGCGTTCATCAGGAAGCTCTAATCAACATCTCTACCGATTTTTAAAACTTTTGGACTTCTTTGAGGCAAACGGTGATTTTTGTACTTGATTGACGGGACCAATAGTAAGCTTACTATGTGACCTTATAAATTCATATTCGAAAGCTTTGTTTAATTACCAATACACTTAAAGCGTTAAACTCGTACAATGTGTTAGTGATTTCTGGCTAGAAATCTTATTCCGCAATATTTAGATTGGGATTTTTTATTTTTTTTAGGGTCATGTCGTGAATAATGTAGACTTTTCCACAATTATCTATACGTTATTTTTTTTTAATTATGTAAATTTTTTTCATATTTCATTAAATATAAACTGTTAAAGTAGTAGTATAAGTACATTAAAGTAGTATACTTTAACGACAAAATTACCAACACATTTTTGGGGTAATAAAAGGGTGTTCCTCCATAAAAAAAAACTTTAGTATGTACTTCTAGTCTGAACCTGAAAATTAAACCTTTTCTATTTTAAAAGTTTTAATATTATTATAATAATAATATAATAATAATAATCTTTATTTAGCAAAAAGCTATTTTTTGTTACATACTTTTTACAAATAATACAAATATTAATAGTTATCAACAACATAAGTAAATAGTAATTTTCTAAAACCTAAGTATTTATCACAATTTTTCAAAGTAGCTGGTAAGTCATTATAAATTTGAAAACCTTTAAAGAAAAGAGAATTTTTAGTTCTACTTTTGTTAAATTTTTCTATTAATATTTTATTGTCTCTAGTTTGGTATCCATGACTATTCTGACTAAGATTTATTTGATTACATAAATAGGACGGCAACATATTATTTTTCATTTTAAAAATAAACAATATTGTTTTAAAAGTAATTCTTTGCTTAACACTCATTATATTAAGAGATTCCAACATTAATTTAATCGGCGTATATTTACTACAATTTAACGCCCTGTTTTGTATAACTTGCATTCTGTCAAACTCGTTTTTATTTAAGTTAAACAATATAGTAGAGCAAAATTCCATATGAGGGGCCACAATAGACTTGTATAATTGTAATTTAGCATACATACTGAGTGATTTACCAACTCTATAAAGAAAACTAACTTTTTGTGACATTTTACTCATTACATATCGAGCATAATTTTTAAATCTCAAAATTTCATCTATTACTACCCCTAAATATTTAATTTCACTTACCCTCTCCAAATTCTGGTTATTTATTACAATGTTTACTGGGTGATCAACTTCATTTAATTTAAATCTATTACCTAAAATAATAAATTTTGATTTTTTAACATTTACTGCTAAGTCATTGTCACACATCCATTTAAATATCAACTCCATATCAGAATTTAAAAGTTTAATCATTTCTTTCAAGTTGGAACCCTCAATATAAATCATTGTGTCATCTGCAAAAAGACGTATTTTACAAAATTTCAAAATTCTAGCAATTAAATTTATATAAATAATAAAAAGAGTGGGGCCTAATATTGTCCCTTGGGGGACACCATGATTAATGTATTCTGAATATACAGGTGGCCTACCCACCTGCCAGAAAAATCTACTCTGGCCTTCGGCAGACAGTGCGAAAAGGTACGTATTCAAGTACGAATTAGCTCGCTTAACGGGCAACGTGCCTATCAGAAGTATAATTTCTTTTCGAGATTGATTCAATGTAATTCCGCAATTACCTATACCTTTCCAGTGTGTGCATCGAAAGACATTAACCAATGAATATATCAGCAACGGAGACATCGGGGCGCCCCAAATTCGTCAGATTCCAGCCGACACCGATACACACAAGTAAGGGGCTGTCCATATATTACGTAACGCAATTTTTCAAAAAAATTGACCCCCCCTCCCCCCTGTGTAACAAACTGTCACATTTACCAACACCCCCCCTCCCTGTGTAACGCGTAACAATATAAAATTTTTGCTTCGCAATAAATCAAACATGAACCTAAAATATAGTATAACATAACCTAAAAAAAATTTACACGAAAAAATCACTCAACCTTAAAAAAATATTCATAATCAATATCACACAGGAAAAAAATACTAGGTACCTCTTTTTACACTGAGTGTCACATATAACCCGTATATTGTTTATGCACAGGTACACAAAATAGTACACACATTGGTGTTCTGTGAGTACACATTCCGCGCGAAAATGTATCATCGCCGATGATTCATCGGCAAGATCACGCAAGAACAGGGCCGTAAGATTTTTTTTTAATATCAATGTCAACAGTTTTTTTACTGATTACAATATTATTTAAATATGCATAGTTTCGTCAATTTTTGTGTGAAAAAGGGAATTATGGGCCACTAAATAGTAATTTATGTTGAAATAAAAATACATCTGCCATCTGCTTAGGAAAACATTAAATTTATTAAATTCCGTTACGTAACGTTTACCTAGACCCCCCTCCTCCCTGTCACTAACTGTAACAATTTCTCTGACCCCCCCTAGGCGCGTTACGTAATATATGGACAGCCCCTAAGTTCCTTTAAATCCCCCTAAATGCACCCTTTTTAATGGAAATCCCCACGGGAACTTTCTACACACTTAATAAATAATCGAAAAGGTAATTTTTTGAAATTGTTGTCTAATTAGCTGTTATCCTAATGTCCTAAAAACGACAAAAACAAAAAGGACAAGAAAATTAAGTAAGGAATAATTCAGAGAGTTCTACATGTTGGTTGTTTTTTATTCGAAGGCCAATATGAGGTTGTAACCGATACGTACATGAAATGCGACAAATTGTTACTTAAGTGCTCAAAATTTTTTTACATTACATTTTGTTTAACCTCTACTTAATTAAGTATCCCCTAAGTCCAGGACTTGTGTGGGTTAGTAGTAGAGGGAACCACCGGCTTTAATTGACTTTCGAACCAATTTATAGGGAGTGTCCGCTTCACTTACGCCTTCGCCAAATTTCAATTATTAATTAACTGAAAAAGGCAAATCGGCGCCGGTGAGAATCGAACTCACGCTATTTGTGTAGTAAACTCGCCAAGTACGACGCGGTAGTCCACTACACCAATCCTCCCATTTGGAATTTTGAAATGATAAACAGGCAAATCCCTGATTCGGCGGCCTCCTATAGTTAGGCGCCTCCTCCTACCACTAAGTTGACGACTAAAAAAAAGGCATCACCATCTGTTAAAGGTTAAAAAAGCTTTAACAATCCCAAAACCGAATTCGGTTCCCGAACCTAAGTGATAAACAAGTGCCCCTTCTCATGAAAGTCCGGTCGCTGATAAATTTATCACCGACCGGGCGGTAGCTTGGTTCGCCTGGCCCTTCCACCGGCCCTGCTAATTATAACATCCCAACAGAAACTACAAAAAAGATATTATGAAACGCAAATAGATAAAGTCATGTCTAACTCGTGTTTAAACATGTAGGTGTAATTTCGTGGTCATTACAAGCTTAATATTAGTATGCATTATTTATACGATGTCAGTGATCCTTAATTAGTGAGGTATCTCGGTGTGCAGCTACTATTCTAGACGGAACACTAAATTTTTAATCAGCTAGACATTGTAGTTAAAAGTAATAGCCTATTAATTAAACCAGCCATTTCCCATGTGAACACAGCTTTATAATGCCTATTAATAACTAAATCCAGTTGAGTAATCATAGCTGAGAAACTATGGATAATTTAGACGTTCTGTAGATATTGTTTACCAGGTACTGTCCGACCACGTAAGGGGCTGTCCATATTAGTCCGGTCAATTTAGACCAGAAAATGAGAGTGAAGTTACATAAAGTCCCAACAAGCTGAATTTCAGTGAAATTGTTCAAAATATAATTATAAACAATGTCTATAAGTTCCCCATCATTCCCCTGTAAGGAAAAAATTTAATTCAAGGTCAAAGGTCAAAAAAATGAGTTTTTCGCGATTTTCAGCAAAACGGTAAGTTTTATCATAAAACTACTTCAGACAAAAATTGTAGATCATAAAATTATCTATAAAAAATGTATCAATACTTTTTTTCTTACGAGCCACCGTTTCTGAGATATAACGATTCAAAAAGTTATAAAAGTTGTTATCGTCATAATATGCATGAGTACGCCACGTATATACATCTAGAGTTGTAATATTTTATATAATATATATATGTATGTATATATATATATATATATATATATATATATATATATATATATATATATATATATATATATATATATATATAGCTTGTCTTCCTCCAACCTCAGTTGCTGCTCACCAACATCTTTTTCGAGTATATTACCAAGTTCAAGTGTGGCTTGGTTATCAGATAGACCCTACAGACTGGGGTTGGAAGTTGGTCAACAATATATTAGAGCCAGTTCAAACTTTACTTCCACCTGCGCCGGAAAAACTGCTGAACACTATTTTTTGCAACTGCAAAAAGGGATGCAGTGCTAAATGTGGTTGCAAAAAAGTCGGACTGTCTTGTTCTTTGGCATGCACAAATTGTCAAGGCCGGTCGTGCTCTAATATTGAATCACAAACAATGGAGGATTCGTTTGACTCCGACGAAGTATCATGCGATACATCGCTATTGACGCAATTTACTTGCATCCAAAATGAAGATGAAGAAGAAGCAGGAGAAGAAGAACAAGAAGAAGATCAAGAAGAAGAACAAGAATTTGAAACTTACGAATAAGACGAATAAACTTCAACACTTTTTTTTCATTTACATCGCTTTTATCTTTCCCAATCTTTGAAAATTTCCGTTATTTTGCAATAGTTTTACATTAAACAGGATTACAACTGACCCGTGAAGTAGGCCTACTGGGGAAACCACGTTAAAAAAAACGCGCTAAGTACACTACCTCATAGGTGGCGTGGAAACGTGTGCATATTATGACGATAACAACTTTTATAACTTTTTGAATCGTTATATCTCAGAAACGGTGGCTCGTAAGAAAAAAAGTATTGATACATTTTTTATAGATAATTTTATGATCTACAATTTTTGTCTGAGGTACTTTTATGATAAAACTTACCGTTTTGCTGAAAATCGCGAAAAACTAATTTTTTTGACCTTTGACCTTGAATTAAATTTTTTCCTTACAGGGGAATGATGGGGAACTTCTAGACATTGTTTATAATTATGTTTTGAACAACTTCACAGAAATTCAGCTTGTTGGGACTTTATGTAACTTCGAATGTCTAAATTGACCGGACTAATATATTACGTAACGCAATTAAAAAAAAATTGACCCCCTCCCCCCCCCCTGTGTAACAAACTGTCACATTTACCAACAGCCCCCCCCCCCTGTGTAACGCGTAACAATATAAAATTTTTGTTTCGAAATAAATTTAACTGTATTCTCACTATTGATTCGTTTTTCTCGACAAAACAAACATGAACCTAAAATATAGTATAACATAACCTTAAACAAAATTTACACGAAAAAATCACTCAAACTTTAAAAAAAAATTCATAATCAATATCACACAGGAAAAAATACTAGGTACCTCTTTTTACACTGAGTGTCACATATAACACGTATATTGTTTATGCACAGGTACACAAAATAGTACACACATTGGAGTTCTGTGAGTACACATTCCGCGCGAATATGTATCATCGCCGATGATTCATCGGCAAGATCACGCAAGAACAGGGCCGTACATTTTTTTTAATATCAATGTCAACAGTTTTTTTACTGATTACAATATTATTTAAATATACATAGCTTCGTCAATTTTTGTGTGAAAAAGGGAATTATGGGCCACTAAATAGTAACTTATGTTGAAATAAAAATACATCTGCCAAGCTTAGGAAATAAACATTAAATTTATTAAATTCCGTTACGTAACGTTTACCTAAGCGCGGCTTTGCCGATAATAAAATTCCTTAAACTGACCAAGGTTATTTATTATTTTATTTATGATTTAACCTATATTTGTACTGAAATTTTACCTGTATCGAGCCAGGGATTTTCCTTTAGTCGGTAAATTTTCGCTATAATATTATTAAGATTAAGTTATTATTTTGTCTTTTTTTTTCAGTGTACATAATTGCACTCAATACCAATTTTGGAAGCATTCAATTAAATTTTTTAAGTTATTTTTTTGTGTTTAAACTATTTATATTTTATACTATACTTAACTGTAATGTATCGTACCGTAGCGTATCATACCAAACTATAATATACCATACAGTAATATACTATCTGTCTGTCAGTCTGTCCTTCCGGAATTTTTATTATACTTCCCAGTCAGCTGGAAGACTAATATTTGACATGCACATTAGAAACCTGGTTCTCCTGATAAGAAAAGTCTGAAACTCCACATTTTTAAAGGGGGCCTGTGGGAGAAAAAATAATTTGGCGAATGCGCCACCATTAAAAACGTGCTTAAATATTAGTTTTCCTGTTAAAAAACAGCCTTAACAGCTAGTACTGTACTATACTGTGAAACAAACTTAACTTTGCATTCTGTATTACTAAATCACATTCTTATATAGGGCTGTACTTTTTTTTATGTTTGTTCCCGCATAACTTTGGAACGCATGAACGGAATTTGATGAAAGTTCTTGCAACTTAAAGAGGGCATTCATGAGGTGGTAATTTGACGCTCGGATAATGCCGGGTAAGCCGGATAATTAAGATAAATCTAATAATTTTAACGCAATTTTACTTAAAAACGGCTTAATTTGGTTCTACTACCAACCAAATTTTTATCGGATAACTCGGATAAGCCGGATGACTTTATTAAGGGGTCACTTAAATATTGCTGCATACTGAAAAACTTTTAAATGCCCCTAAACTTGATTCTTTGTACCTGTAATATTAAAATACCAAGAGAAAATGATAAATTTTGTGATTTTACCATAAGGCGTTATTTGATTATTACTTAACGCTTAAAGTTTGGACAAGATCTTCTTTAGTATTTCCTTTAAAATAAGGTTGGTTGGACTCTTGGGCGCTGAAATAAAAATATTACTTGTATTTTTTAGACATTTATCTTTAAGATAATGACGTCACAACGCACTAACAGTGTATTGTGACGTCAGCAGCTTGCCGAGATGGAAGGACAATTATAATTTAGCTTAGATGACGTTACAAATCTGCAAGTTCTGTGTCTCTAAATAGTAAAAAATAAAAACTTTTCTCAAAAAAAAATGAACCGACCTCTAAAAAGTGAAAAATAAAAAATACTTAAGTCGGTACCAATTTAACAGTAAACAATTATAAAATAATGAAAAAAACAATTGTTAGTAATAAACTTAGTGAACGGTGAAATTGGCACCGATTTAAGTATTTTTTTATTTTTTACTTTTTAGAGACACAGAAGTCGGTTCATTTTTTTTTTGCGAAAAGTTTTTATAGTTCTTAACTTTAAAGCTATGTTATATTTATCTCAAAAGTAACTCCTAGGCGCCCCTTACGAAAAGGATCATACACTAGATATACGAAGGTTCAATAACAGGAACTTTATTAATATAAGTCTAACCTCTAAAGTGTTTATAATCTCTTCCAAAGTCTCTTTCAAAAGTATATACTGGAATATTTAGATAATGATCATTTGCACTTTATGTTATATCGAATTATTTTAGGTATTTTTATCATACAGCTTTGTATAATAATAATAATAATAATACTTCTTTATTTCAGAAAAACATTTAAATAAATATACAAAGATATTAAAATAAATGAAAAGGTGATAGCTCAACCTACTAAACAGAACTTTTGAATGAGTTTTAAAGGCTCAAAAAGAGTAAAACTCTTCCAGTGAGTAGGGCTCAATATTACAAATATATTCAAACAGCTTCTTTTTAAAACATTTTTTTCCAGCATCTACTTTTAAAAGAAAGGGTATTTTATTGTATAATTTAATTGAAGAATAGTAGACCTTTTTCTGTAATTGTTAAGCGATGTTTTGAAATGTTATAATCCAAAATTCTTTTGATTCGGGTTTTAGACCTTCATATAGTTTTTTATTTTTTAATAAAAATAAAATACATTCATAAACATAGAAACCAATAACAGTAAGTATATGATTTGTTTTAAATAAATTTCTACATGTGTCCCTGTAGTTCAGTTTGAGCATTGTACGTAAAGCTCTTTATAGGTGACCAACAAACCAATATGAAGCGAAAAATACCTCTACTGTTTTTACAAAAAGTAATGTTCTAATTTTAAAGTCTTGAGCTTAAATAGATATCTGTGCTGAGAAACATTAGCAGACGATAACATCTTGAAAAATTGGTTTACTTATAAATAAATTTTTTCACCACCAGCCTAAAACCACATCTTTATTACTGTTCTTTTCATTGGTAGAAATATTATTTCTCTACCTATGACGTCAGAGGATCTAAAAATAATGAAATGGCACCAAGGTTAATAATGAATTTTTATTCAGCTGTTTTGGCATCTGACGTTTCACTTAATTATTAAATCACATTGCTATTTACAAGTGTCTTTAGGCACCAAATTTATTTATTGCATGATAAATTAAAAAATATTAACTAAATTAGTACCTATAAAACATGTTTTACAAAAAACATTTCGAAAAGTGAAAATCATATTCAACCATAGATTATACAGTTTTCACCTGTCCCCTTATTTCTGGGGGAGTACCAGAATCATCACTTTGAATTTCACTTTCCATTTTTATATATTTTATTACACATAACACGGAAACACTTTCTAACTTAATAATTTTAGCAGATCACCAGAAAATTTCTGCCAGAAATGTCAAGTTATTCATTTGTTTTTTTAACGGCCGCGAACGGCCAACGTAATATTTTAAATTTATAAGCTTTTTCATTAAATTTTAGTAAAATAAATAAATAGCTAAATAATTGTACTGGTAGTAAAAAAAATACTATATTTCCCACGTGAGTGAAGATTTAACATTTTAGACCTCGTCTTGCGGGCTTCGCGCTAGCGCGCTCATCCCGCAATTTGACGCAGGTCAAAAATGTTAAACTTCTCTCACTTGGTAAATAATATACTATTTATTCAACCATGAACGTATTAATATTTATTGTTTGGAGATATTGCTAATAGGGGAAAGGGGGGAAATGGCGTGTCCCTAAAGAAAAAGCTTATTAAAACAAATAATATAAATGCAACATGTGCCCTGCACAAAGAAACCCATTTGATGTGTCAAGTTTACGTATTTCTTTTTTTTCGGATTCTTATGTAAAAAAAACTGTTTTACATTAGAATCCGAAAAAAAAGAAGAATCTCACATATGTTTACTATAATTTTGCCCCATAAAGCAGTTTTATTATAAAAGTACATATACAAGGTGATTCCTAAGTTGATACTTTTTAACTGTGTATATACTGGAAAATCAATAAAACCTGTAGTGACTCAGTTGCGAAAGTGTGGTAAAAGACGAAGATCATACCAGTTCGGGTGCGACTCGCGTAATTTCTTCGAAGCTTCGCAAAGGCGGACCCCTTATACGAAAGCAGCAGAGGTATAAGTCACTGCAGGTTTTATTGAATTTCCAGTATAGAAGTCAAAATAAACAACATTTTAAAATAACTTTTTTCAAAAAACTGAAAAATAATAAACTTGCATTCATTTGTTACGATACGGTCCTGTACGTTGTATATAAGGGCTTTTTACAGTTTTTAACGTAGAATCACCTATTTTTTAGTTCCTATTTTTGAGGCTCAGAACGTGAAATTTTTTCTTCAGCTGCAATTTTCTCGAGAACGGTTGACCCTACGGTGTTACATAAAGAGTACCTTTTTTATGTATTTTTAATTAAAGATTCATATTCTATTTAGAAAATGTCAAAAAATCTACAGATAAAGAAGTTTGGCGCTAACAAGTTACATCGCCCCCCCCATTTTGCAAGTCTCTGGTTACCAAATAAAAAAGTCATAAAATGATAACCTTTGTCTATGTTAAGACGTTCAAAAATTTGTTACTGGGGTTCGGAGGGTTTTAGAGATAATACATAAAAACTACTTTTTAGATGGGTAGCTCACTTAGGGCTTATTTTCGGACCAACCTTTATAAAAAAATGTTGTTTGTTTCAATGACTTCTATACACAATTAAATAAGAAGTAGGCTTAGAAATCAGCCTATATGTAAAAAAAAAGTCCAAACGAAAAGATCTGCTTAATTTTATTCTCTAGATATTGTGTTCTGGCTCGGTTCTGGCGCTTAGAGCCATTTTATGGTAATTTTCTAACATAACATTTGTAGATATCGTTAAGCTAATTCTAAATTATTTATCAGTATCACAACAGGTTACAACAGGTTACTTGATTAAAAAATGAGTCTTGTCAATTTTGATTTTAAATAGTTTAGGAACAAATGAAAATAAAAACAAATATATTCTACAAAATTGCTTAAAAAAATAAACTCTTTCGATATCCGTAATAAAAATTTAACATACACTGAAAAAAATATAAAAACAAATTAAATTCGATTTATTGCACAAATCCCTCTACGGATTATTTTCGTATTGACAATAAATACTCGTGAGACATCGTAGAATATATTTACGAAAAAATCCCATCTGTGCAAGGGCTTTTGTTTCCAAGCTGATCCAAGCCCACCGTGGCAACTTTGGGAAGGTATTACGTAAAGCAAATTTTGATCATTTTGGACCACCCCCCCCCCTGTAACGCTATTTGCCTATACCATTAACATGGGCGTAACACTCCAAAATGACCCCCCCCCAGGAGCGTTGCGTAATACTTCCCTTTGGCCGATATTCGACACGGGTTTGAATCTTTTGATCATTTTGAAATTTGGAACATAATTTTGTATTCTCCAAAGGAAAGAAAAATAAGAATTCAAGCTCTTTAAATTTTTCACTTTTAAAAAAATTACAGACAATTTTCAACGATTTTTTACGATTTATGGCAATAACATCCACATTCTAGTATTAACAAATTCTTGTTCAGACAGTTGAAACTCTGACGTAGTGACAAAGATAAGAAAATTCAACCATAACTTACATGGGCAAAGGCACAAATCAATAACGTATTAGCTATCCATAATATGGAGAAATTAAATGGTGTGATAAATACACTCAAATGTTAATCTGGTGCTGTCGACGGTCATAATACATTACCAATTATATTGGATAATAATCCTATGAATAATTGTTAGTTATGAGTTATCATAATTCAACTGTTTAATATATTAATTTTTAAATTATTTAATTATTTTATTAGTTTAGTTTAGTTTAGTTCAGTGCGGGGTTCACTGCCCTCAACACCTGGTCCCTAGGGACCTTTGTATTAACCGCACAGATCTCCTCATAACATCCCTGTTTCTTTTATAAAGTCCAGGTACGGTTTCAGGGGAATCTTCATGATCTCGTTTGGTTCCAGCAAGTCGTTCCCAAAGTACCTCCATCTTAGGCCTATTAGAGATGGACATTCACATATGAGGTGGTAGGGCTCTTCGTCCCCTTCCGCACTGCACACGGGGCTCGTAGTCTGTCCCATTTGGTGTCGGTGCTTGTTCAGTAAGCAGTGCCCAGTTATTATACCCGTTATTGCTCTCAGTTGACTCCTGGACATGCCTAGAAGTAAGCTGGTTCTTTTCTTGGTTGGCCCCCCTAGAAAGAGTTTAGAGTGCCTCATTTTAGGTGCATCTATCCAATATCCAAACATTTTCCTGACCTCGTGTCTGGCAGTGGAATAAGATACCCCACAGCACGGTTCTGGTCCTGTGAGTACGGCTTCACTCCCCTTTCTTGCCAGGTCGTCTGCCTTCTCATTACCATCTATTCCTTGATGTCCTGGTACCCATATCAAATTTACTTTGTTATGTTCAGCCAGTTTACATAGCTCGCTGTGGCATTCATATACCAGTTCCAAGCTAAAGGCATATGAATCTAATGCCTTTATTGCTGCCTGGCTGTCTGAAATGATATTTACTGTCCTATCCATGTAGTACTCCGATACCATTTCTTGTGCGCAGACATAAATCGCATAGATTTTCGCTTGGAAAACGGTTTCCTTGGTTCCTAGGTTTAAGCCCGGTCCATGGATTCCAGCTCCCGTCCCTTCCTTCATTTTGGATCCATCTGTGTACCAGGTTTCACCTTTTAATAGTTTAGTGTATAGTCCATCTTTCCATGCATCCCGGCTAGGTATTTCAGCCTTTGCCGGTTGCCTGAAATCATAGACTATAGCAATCCTATCTGTTTTCATGGATAGTATGTCTGTATTGTCAATTTTCTCAAAGATTTTGGTGTGTTCTAACCCACTATAGCGGTCTCCCATGCGTTAATTCTTAGTCTGTACGCTGCCATAAGTCCCTCTGTTTTTGCCGCCAAATGTAATGGAGGCAGGTCCAGTAGGACTTCAAGTGCTGCGGTGGGGGTATAATTATTTTATACTTGTTAACATGTTTTCTTACGACCTAGTTAGTATTTAGTGCTCATTTTCCACCCGTTGCCTATGACGACGGTTGGGAAGTGACGATCAGCTGATTTTACATATCTGCTGTCAGAAAATTAGTAAACGTGAAACACATAACACATAACCTCAAATTGACAAACTAATTTATAATAATTTTTGCGTTTTAGTATTTTTAGGTGTTAGGTCGTAGGAAAAATAGTATATGTACCTCGACGCAAACCATTTCAGTGCACATCGAGTGTTCTAAAAACTACGTTCCCCTACTCGTGCACTAAAAACTAGGTTCGCCTATTCGGTGCGTAATTTACTATTGCTCACTCTTTTGCGTATTAAGAAAACTTAAACTTTTTGTCATAATTTTGTGCTGGGTCCAAGTTGTGAGCATGACTCGTTTCTGGGTTAACATTTCCGTCCGAAGTATACTTTTTAGACGGTGGCTTAACGTAAAATATTTTCAATTTTGGCGAAGGCGCTAGCATGGGTAAAGCTGACGTTAATAAAATATTAAAAAAAAAAAAATATCTGTCATTTTATTAAAGTGACGTTAACAACGTCACCTTATTTTTAGCTATAAATCACTCGTTATTGATCGTAGGGGACAGAAGCTACTGTTACTATGCAAATCGTCGGATTAGCATTTTACTGGGCAAATCTCATTTTTAGATAGGTACATATTTATTAGGTTGTAGCGTACTTTATAGCATATATAAAAACTTCGAAAAACTAAAATGCTTAGGGTGCCATCTTTTCTTATTTACCTAAAAGGAAAACGTGTGAAGTTACACAACAATCAGCGAAGAGTTTGATGCTCCGCAAGGTCAAAACAAGCAAAACGTATTTTGTGAGGATTTTTGAATGTTTTGGCCTTTGGATATACAAACTCTTCTTTGATTGTTGTGTAACTTCACACGTTTATTTTTTAATTACAAAAGAAAAAATGGCACCCCAAGCATTTAAGTTTTTCGAAATTTTTATATAGGTATGCTATATAAAGTACGCTACACCCTAATTTTTATATAAACTTTTTTTTATAATAAGTTGTTTTATAATCCAGTAAATTTGACAGTTGCTGATACATATCTAAAAATGCTTCGTTTCCGAGATATGTAAAGATTTATTTTAAAATTAAAGTAAAAATCGTCAGAAATGTTAAAATAAATTTAATTTATTTTCACTGTTTAAAAAAATGTTAGATGCTGTGTTATTAAATTACACAGGCCAACAAATTTTCAAGTTTTGAAAGTTGATTTGGATCTGACAGCTGATTTTGGGTAATTTTGTTATGTTGATTTCGAAAACAACTTCCGTTTTGTCCATCACGTAAGGGTCAACCGCACAGGAAAAAAATAACAACATTTTGAATTTTTGCTTCCGGCTATTTTTGATACCACTGATTTCGAATAAAATAACAAAAAAAAACGCGGCGCGTCCAAAATTTTTATTTTTGTTTCAATTGTTCTAAAAATGTGTCAAATGGCTTGTTTTGTTTATGTTGATCTAGACCAATGTGCATAACTTAAAAATTCTACACTTAATGTTAAAGAATGAGATTTTTTGCATGGCTTATTGCTGAAAAAAATTATAGGTGATGGAAACAAAAAAATGCTTGTTTGGCAGTAAGTGGGTCTTAACTAAGCTAAAAAGTAAAGAACATCCGATCACAAAATTCTTGTTGACTTGTGTTATTTGTTTTAAATAATAACCAGTCATCGGCGAATTTCCAGTGCTCGCATAGGCGCCGCGTCGATTGTATCGTTGCCATGAGGTTTTAAATATTTACATTTTTATTTTCTTCGAAAAACACCGATATATTTACATATTTATAGTTAATATGTATATTCAATATTGTTGTGTGTAACAAATTAGTCGTCAAATGTTTCGATTTAGTTACCTTTATAAAAATTTCGGCAACATTATTCCGTAAGCCTATGTTTCTGTGTTTATTTCCAAAGTTTATGAGTCATAACTGAATTAATGATAATAACCTTCATATAAACTGTTGCCTAAAAACTGATTAGTTTCCAAGTTATGGATTATGGACTGCATTAAAAATCATTAATAAATATAATAATAATATATTAGAATAAAATATTTAGAGCTGATTCAGGCAGGAATAATCACTAAACTAAGTTGTTTTGTCCTTTTTATTGGCCAAAAAAAGAGATGGCCAATAAAAAACAAAATGGCTTAGTTTATTTAGTGATAAGCGATCTAAGACTAAGTGAGATCTCTCGAATGAAAGCTTACTTTTAAGTCTCCGCACTAATTCCCATCTACATCTACATCATAAACTGTTAGTTTTCTTTTTATAAAAGTACTCGCAGTTACATAAAAATCTCATCATAGGTTAAGACTGAAATAAAGAAGCAATTCCGAGGCGTCTCTAGGTTGGCAATCAACTTCTCTAGCCAGAAAAGATGGTTCTGACAGGCGTCTTGACGCCATAGCCCAGGAAACTACGATACCACTTTGGTTTGATTTGGATATTTTATATCACAAATATAAGTATAAATTAAACTATAATCAGAAATTAAAAAAAGTACTCATAATTATGTGATTATAATCACTTAAGTTGGTAAATAGTTTTTTCTACATAGAAAGATAACACGGTTTAAACAATCAACAATAGAGAGCAGTTTTATTTTTTTATATAAAATGTAATATTGTAGGTTAGGTTTTTGGGGTATCGGGGGTATTCAATTAAAAAACTTCTTTTCTCTAAATTGTGACGTTTTTATCGTTTTCGAATAAATTAAAATTCAACACATTTACAAACATTTTACTATAAAGTTGGACGTTATACATCCTATAAATACATAAATACAATTTTCTACATAAAATTACAGATATAAACTTTGACAGGTTAAAAATTATTTCTTCTTGAAAAAATAGGATTTATAACGTCCAACTTTATGGTAAAATGTTTGTAAATGTGTTGACAAATGAGAGACTTTGAATTTTAATTTGTTCGAAAACGATAGAAAGGCCCTATCGAAACGTCACAATTTAGAGAAAAGAAGTTTTTTAATTGAATACCCCCCGATACCCCAAAAACCTAACCTACAATATTATATTACGGGAAAAAATCATATAACTTTTATATAAAATTAATAAAAGCGAGTCAAACTAATAAACTTTAAGTTATTTTAACGCAAACCTTCAAATTGCATTAAACGGTTTAATATATATTACTTAAGAAAATTAGGATCAACTGTGTCAAAAGCCCTGATTTAAGCAGGGCTTTTGACACAGTTGATCCTAATTTTCTTAAGTCTAAGCTTTCCAACAATGGAATTCGTGGACACATAAATAGGTGGCTGTATTCATTTTTAACAAATAGGTCTTTTAGGGTTAAGATTAAAAATATTTTTTCCAAAAAATTTGGTTCTTCTAAAGGGACACCTCAAGGAAGTATTTTAGGCCCGTTGCTTTTCCTACTATTTGTTAACGACCTTCCTTATTTTATTTTAGATGGCAAGATTTTTATGTACGCGGATGACACCACAATTGTAATTATAGATTTAAATAAAGAAAACTTAATTAAAAAAGTTAATTTAGTTATCAAGGCGTTTAATGATTGGTGTTATAAAAATAAGTTGATTTTAAATCATGATAAAACGGTTTTTATTGAGTTCGGACATCACCGAAAAGTGTTTTCTAATTCCAGCTTTAGCATAAACAATACTGTGTTTGTTCCTCAAAATAAAACAAATTTCCTTGGTATAGTCATTGATAAACATTTCACTTGGTCCCATCACATAGACAGTATATGTTCTAGACTTAATAGACAAGTTTTTTTAATTAATAGGCTTAAAAATTCATTGGACCGTAAAACGTTGTTAAGTGTATATTATGCCAATGTTCACTCTATAATATCCTACAATATTATAGTGTGGGGACAATCCTGTGATATTGATAGAGTACTTGTACTGCAAAAAAGACTGATTAGAATAATTTTTAATTTAGGGTTTAGGGATTCTTGTCGAGAAGTTTTTAAAAATAATTGTATTTTAACTGTAACGTCAATATATTTGTATAAATTATTTGTCTTTGTCTTTCAAAATAAATCTGCTTTTTTAACCAATGGTGACTTACATGATTATCCTACAAGTGATCGACACCTGTTTAGACTGAAAAGATTCAAGTTGTGTATGTACAAAAAGTCACTTCATTACGCAGCTCTTAGTTACTATAACAAATTGCCCAGTTATGTTAAAGATGCTAAATCACTAAACCTGTTTAAAATGGAGGTAAAAAAATTGCTGACCTCGAATACATTTTATTCATTAGGTGAATTTGAGGAGCATGTAGCTACCCTTGTTTGAGTTATAAATATTCATTTTTTTATTCGTGTTATATTATTTATGTTACTTTTAATTCATGTTTTTGTTTCTTTTTTAGTGTTTATGTATTTTTTCTATTTATGTTTTTTACCTGCTTTTTTTTGTATTATTTATTTATATGTATATATAGTATATATACTACCTATGTGACGAGTCTATCTATTTTTATAATAGCTTAAAGACAATAAAGAATCTATCTATCTATCTATCTATCTATCTATCTATTGTTAAGATATATGTACATTTTTGTAAATTTTGCTACATTAATCTTTATTATAAGCAAGAGATGACAAAACATGTAATTATTCACATACACTTTATATGTTATAGTCATACTATAACTAGAACTAGAATGTGTTTGTTCTATGTTTAAAAGTTGTTTGTATTTGGCTACATTTAAAAATTAGTCGAAAAACCCCATTCTGGTGTCCTTTTTTCCACGTCTGTTTCCCTGACTACCATTTTGCTACTATATACTCACTGCGATCTGATTAGCTCTTTGAGAAACACGTGCAAAGACATAAGAACAATTTATTGTACCAACCCTGAAGTGGAACGATTTAGAGATACGATGTATTGCGTTTGAATGAATTAATTAAAGCGAAGTAAATGAATACTTATATAAACGAAACACAAACAGGCTGATATTGAGATAACAAAAGTGATATCAGACATGTTTGTAAGTCAGAAAGTCGTCTATGTTTACAAAGGTAAACATATTTAAGTGAACTCTATAATGCCGTTAAGGCTTAAGCTACGGTTTCCTCCAAAAGTCGCTGACGACTGCGACCGGGTAGCCGCGACCGAGTCGTTGACACATTTTAAATGTCTCTGTTTTCCTAGCTGCTGCCGAGTCGTTACTACTAAATACCGGTCGCCGTTCGTTTGGTCGCCGATCGCTTGACCGCTCGGGAGCAGACACACGACTATTTCGTCACGAATTTGACGGTGAAACAGGTGGTTTTGCGCTGTGACAAGTATCTTTCACTGTTTCACTCAATTAGAATTGCTTGAAATCCCTCCACCTCTCTCAGCCGAAACATTTCATCAACTTTTACCCTTTTTTCTTCATGGTGTAACGTTAATAAAAGGAGATTCTCCTCTTCCGCTTGATAATTCAGAAACATTAAAAGAACCGACTTTTTAGAGATTTTCATACTGATTAAAAGGCATAAACTCGCAAACAAAAAACAGCTGTTTATAAAATGGCCAGCTACAGAATGGGGACTGGCGAGTCTGAGGAAAACAGGGAGGGTCGTAACGACCTGGTCGCGGCTACGCGGTCGCAGTTGTCAGCAACTGCGACTTTTGGAGTAAACCGAAGCTTTAACGGTTAAGCCTGTTTTTTTAACAGCAAAGCTCATATTTAAGCCTGATTTCAATGATAGCACCTTCGCCAATTTTGTAAATGTTTTTATATTAGTGCGCTAGAATATTATACGGTACCGCGGTAGTTTCGAATTTTCAAAAGAATTCAAAAATCTTCCTAGACAAAAAATTCTGAGATATATATTTGTTTTATGAAAAAATAAGCAACTTTTTTTTGAAATGTCCGTCTGTCCGTCTGTCGGATGTCACGATTTTTGGAAACGCGATAACTCAAGAACGAATAATCCGACCGACTTGTAATTTGCAGGAAAAATCAAGTTCTGCGAGGGGATAATCCCTTTTTAAATCCCGCCAAAAACAAAAAAGGTATGAGGGGTTAAACTTTTTAAAAAATCGAATAAAGCTGAAAGAAATTTCCGATTGACATAACCTTTTTAGGAAAAATTACTTTTATTATAAGGATCCATTTTAACAATTTTAAATGTAGTCCCCCCAATTGGCAAACAACAAAAAAGCATGGAGGATAAACTTTTTAAAAGATAAAAAAACGATCATTAAAAAAAAATATTTTTTTTTTCATTTTTTGCGAAAAGGAAATAAAGAAAAAAAAATGAAAATGTTTTTTTTTTGAATTTCTTTTCTTAATTTTTTTTTCAATTTTTTTTGTTTTTCAAAAAAAGATCTTATTAAAAAAAATTGAAAAAAAATATTCACTGTGCGATTTTTAATTTACTCTCTTGCTTCATGAAACAGACCATAATAACGGGTGTTTCCAACCGTAAAATTCAAATATTTTTGGGAAAATACAAAATACCATTTACTGTGAATAATATATGATGGAATGGGCAGCATTACATGTCTTCACGGCTTGTTTTTTTCTTATTTTTTTGTCCCACTGGGGGCTGTGACTAAGTTTTGGGGTTTTAGTTTTCTCATCAGCAGGCCCAGCTTTCTGACCTGCATGTCAAGTATTAGATTTTCAGTTGTTTGGGAAGGATCATAAAAAACTTGGAACACTGGAAACACAGACAGACATACAGACAGACACCTTATCGATTTCATTAATAGGCATGCCAAAATTTAAGAGGTGATTCTGCATCTAAAAATATAAAAAAGTTCTTATAAAGGTTGGTCTGGAGGTGAACCCTAAGATAACTAGCTACGACCCTTTAAAATTGTACTAAAAATAAGGTTATTAATTAATAACTCTGGTACCCTAGAGCGACAAGGTTTTGCATGTATACTAGTATTAATAAGGGCAATAAGTTTGTTAATTTATTTTTTTGAATTTATCCAGAGGCGTGCCTAGACGGAGAAAATGTCTGAGGCTTAACACAATTTTGCTCCAAGCTTTTTTATGTGTATTTTTTTGTTTTTTTTTTTTGTAAAAAATATAGATTCCTTGAAATACATGGAAATTGTCATATAGTGTAACACTGTAGGAACAACCGATTAAAAAAAAAATGTTATTAAGAACCATTAAAAACGTTATTTAAAATTCACCTTTAATATTTTTAGGTGTGTCGGTGAAGAATACTTTTTTGCTTTTAAATGAAAAATCACCCTGCAGCGTTAAAATTTTTTTGGTTCTTTTTTGTTGCCCATTCAATATGTCTATCTTTGAAGGGCCGTAGCTCTCATATTGCTCATTTCCGGACCAACCTTTACAATAACTTTATTTCATATTTTTTAATGTAGAATCACGTCTTAAAATTTGGCATGCTGGTTATTGATCACCCTGTATAGACAGATATGTATACACGCAGTCCTGCAACCTAAAAATAATTATAGTTATTATGAACAATTATAATTTCAAATACAAAAAAAATATAATACTTTCGAAAAACCAAAAATTTTCATCTTAATATGAACATTTTGCACACATCGACAATACTACCGGTTTATTTATAATCGTGATGTAGAGGACAGACTAACGGTTGTGCCTTAATTTTTTAGCCATTTTTACATTTGCAGTAAAATATTGGAACAAAAATATTGGTAATAAAAAAATTACGCAAAACTTTTAAAGTTTTTCGATTTTTTTTAGAAGTGTAGCAGTTGGATGTGATTGGACTTTGGTGTAGTGGTGTTATGATCTGAATATTTTATATGTTGTTAAAATTTTAAAATAATATTTCTTTAATATTGCGCTATGATACAATCTGGCTTCACGAGATTCGGCTTCGGAAGAGTTCGGTGTGTCCTACATTTGATCGGACCCCTCCTCGGTAATTCTTGTCGGTATAACTTAAAAGTTGTCTAGTAGTCCAAATTCTTTATACAAATTTAATTTATGGTTAAAATGATCGTTTCAGATGTCAGAAATAGCAATTAGTTTGCAAATTGATGAGACTGAAACTCTTTTGTCGGGGTAATTAAATATGCGCGGTATCTTTGTAGATATTTTGCGCTAATAGCATTGTCAAATAAATTTAACTAGTGACCTTCTTATTAGCTATATAAACTCATGAAAAGATTCATTTTTATCCAGTTATAGTTAGACTGCCTCCACGCCAGTTTCAAAAGTGAAAATGTAGTTTCTGTGAGAATTAATTTTGAGATTTATTCTTGAATTAAAAATAGTTTTTAAACTTAGAAAAATTTTGAGACTCGTTTTATCAGACATACAAAATAATTTTGGACACTTATAAATATTGATAGTATGAACACTGATAGAAATTTTGACGAATATTAATTAACTTTGAAAAATATTTTGTAAAATAATTTAAATGACTTATAAACCAGTTTTAATATACACTAAGAAAAATGTGGAAAATAAATTGGGATTTGAAAATGATTGCGAATAGTTGGGATTTCAAACATAGAATGTTTTAAGTTAGTAGTATTTAATGGAAAACTAATATATAATGGAAATTAGAATTTAAGGGCTTTGCATAGAAATAGGACTTAGAAGTAAGAATTGATCTTTCATGATCTCGAAGAATTTATTCACATTTATTTAATATATTATTCTTAAGTTAAGAAGAAATCGTTTTATGTTTCCTAAGCGCCGTCTCCTAGAATACCCGCTCCCGAATAAAGTGATAAGTGGTTAAGTATATTCTCCGCTCGGGTATACTTTAAATACGATGGAAGATTGTATGGCCAACCTAACTGAGTAAGTTATAATAAAAGTTATAATTAACTGCTGGGCTATAACCGAATTATATACCACTATCACAACATTAGTGATCGAATTTTCAACTTCACTACAGTGGTCTACCGCGTCTGTACATGACAAGTCTACTACAACTAGCGTGAGTTCGATTCTCATTGGCGCCGTTTTGCCTTTTTCAGGTAATTAACAATTGAAATTTGGCGAAGGCATAAGTGAAGCGGACACTCCCTATAAAAACTGGTTCGAAAGTCAGTATAAGCCGGTGGTTCCCTCTACTACTAGCCCACACAAGTCCTGGACTTAGGGGATGCTTAATTAAGTAGAATAGTACGAGGTTAAAGAAACAAACAAATGTTGATGACCCAAACTATATTGACTGTTTATAAGGAATGGATTGGTAAAGCATAATAAATAATTTAATAGAATTAACAACGTTTAAATATATATTTTCTCTCGTTCTAATTATGTAATAATTAAAATAATTCTTGGTTTATAGAACTGCGTTTAAATTTATAAAGACAAAATTTCCCAACGTTGCGCCATTTATTGAATTGGCATCTTCAGGGGATAAATACAACAAAAATATCAACCACCCATTAAATAAAAAGCATATTTGACTGGGTGGCGGGTATGAAGAATATTATTGGCTTACAAGATGGATATTTTCATGCATAAGTGTATGGGCATATTTGTTTTCTTTCATCTAAAGAATTTCATATACGCCACCTAGTTAAAAATTGTACATTTTAACTTACGCCTTACACTTCCACATCTCAAACTTAATACTTTTCCTTAACACCTCAATTTACCTTATTTTTAATTTGTTACATTATTTTTCTTGTCAATGTCATTAATTTAATTTTTTGTATTTAATTTTAATTGATATTTTTGTTGTATTTATCCCCTGAAGATGCCAATGGAGAATTCTCCCATTAGATTAGACAGGGACAAAAGTTCTACCCAAAAAGGATAGAAGACATACATACACTCCCACTTCCACCCAACCAAACAAATACTGTATTTGTTCTTTGTTGAACAAATACAATATTTACTTGGCCGGGCGAAAAGTGCATTATTAAAGAAATTACTGGCGCCATCTAAATTTTAGTAGAATTATCTTATTCTACAGATTCACATTAGCTATGTTCGTTCGTGCCGCTCACTGCTACACTTTCCGGCCAACCAAATAAATACTGTATTTGTTGTATGAAAAACAAATACAGTATTTATTTGGTTGGCTGGAAAGTGTAGCACAAATGAGATAGAGATAGGGTAGACGTCTTTTGTTTCATAATTCTAGTTGTAGAGAGCTCCATTCAATAAATGGCGAAACGTTGGGAAATTTTGTCTTTATAAATTTAAACGCAGTTCTATAAACCAGGAATTATTTTAATTAAGAATTAACAACTATATAATTAAAATTTTCAAATATATCATAATTTTCACATTTTTCATCAAAAATATTATAATAACGCAGTGTAAGCAATAAATTTAAATTTACCAAATTTTCGATATACTAATATATTTTAATTTAATATAAGCGTTACATCAAATATAAAATAATATTTATTTAAACAGCATTATAAATCATTATTAATTTGATTAACTTTATGGTCCGGGAGCCCACCCCCGTAGATTTTTTTTATTACCTCACCGTTGAGACTTTGTATTTGTGTTCTTTATGTTCAGCCAAACAAATTCTTACATAAAAAAATTCTCGGTAGCGGGGCGTCCAAACCAACCCTGACAAGGATATTGCCAGAAAATTTTTGTCGGACAAGGTTACCACTTGATTTTAAATATTTTTATTGAACGATCCTGAAAAAACAGCTGTGAGGTGCTAAATTTTATGACGTCATAACTTTAACATGTTAAGTTGGGAATTTAAAAAATATATATATACCAATTTATATCAGGCTAATTAAAAAATATAAGTAGCGGTGGTTCTATTCCCTTAAGGGGTAGATATAGAATTTATTAAAGATTAAACGAGTCCCAAAATCCCCATGTACCAATTTTTATTAGGTTAGGTTAGGGTTTTTTTTTCTTGACGAATTTGGTTTCAACATCAAAAATTATTTAAGAAAATGTGTAAATAAATCTTGCGCATAAAAGAAAAGTTGAAATTTGTAAACTAGTGCTATTATATTTTATCAGAAATTTATTATTACACGGGTCAACACAAAATTTGACTTTGACTCTAAAGTATAAAATTTCGTAGTTTAGGTCGTAATTACACGAAAAAAAAAATTATATGGCATAAAAAAGTTTGCTTTTGTATTTAGAAGACCGATTGAACGATATTTTTCAAAATCTGTGGTATTATTTTTTATTGGAAGATAGAACCATCGAAATAAATTTGTTTATCATTTTTATTAAGTTTTACTATCAAAATAACTTACAAAAAAGTAGAAAATACTTTAAAAGTGTACACTCTTACTCTTTCTTTTATGTTCATAAGTACTTTCTCTCAATAAACCCAAATATAGTCTCCCATCATGTTTTCATTGGCCAATACTTGATAACGTTAATATGTCCATTACATTTGATTCACTGCTTAATTAAAAATTGCTCACCTTCCAAACATCTTTTACAATAACTACAAGCAACATTTGGAGCCCATGGCTTGTCTTAATTCCGAACAGGACTTTGCCTCGTAGGCCTCACAGAGAACTTTAGATGTTTTTAGTTCATATTTCATGTCTCGAACTTTAATAAATTGACCACATACGTAGCAAAATGCATCAGCATCATATTTACACTTTCGCGATGCCATTTTAACGTTTTCTCTTTTCTCGACATGTACAAAACACCTGATCGTTGTTTATCACTTGAGTGCCATCTGGAGGCACTGCGTGAACGTAAAAACCCCACTCAGATCTTGAGGGATTTTTGAATGTATTTAAACTAATTGAAATTTATAAAAATATTCGAAAATGAGCATTATTACCACAACTATCACAAAAGCAAACTTTAAACCAAAAGAAGGTATTTTCTTTTCGTTTTTGTGCATAATGAATCGAAAAATCATAATATAAACTTTAGGACAAAGAACAAATTTTTTTTGTTGAGTCGTGTTATTTATATTTATTTTAACTTTTCCCAAGGTCTTTGTTTAATAAAGAAATTAAAAATGCTTTATAGGTTTGTTTTTTAGTTTTCTAAAAAATCTAAAATTTTTGAAAAAAAAACAAAGTTTTTATAAGTGTAGGGGAAATTATTCTTTTGTTGGCAGCAGGATTTTTTTACACGTGTCACTCCCTAGTGTTAGTAAAACTTATAATGAGAAAAGTTTATAATAAAATCATACACATATATATTTTTTAAGTTTTTCCCTCGATAAATAAAGTTGGTCTTTATCATAGAGTTTCGATATTTCGATTGGTTCGCAAGTTGTTTTATTTATTTTTTGGGAAATAAATTTAAACCTGATCGTAAGGGGCAAAGAACTTTTACCTCAAGAAGTTATTTTAGACCAATGTTTATGAAGGTGTCATCTTTTTGTTTGTTTGTTTACATAAACGTACGCGATACTGCTTCTGATGTAAACATAAGTATCGCTAGTTTTGACCTTCTGGTGACCAGAGCGATGTTGCGTAATTTTTACTTTATCATTATGATAAATCTTTATACCTACATTAAAGTTTCCATTAGTATTTATTTATTAGCACTTTAATAAAAACATATTCTGTACATATTTATGAATAAAATTGAGGTTATGTATTACTTGGCAAAGTTTACGACATTAGACTGTGAGTTTACACATTCTTTCTCTCTCTTTACGCGTACTGAGTGTAAACAATAGTCACTCCCCACCAGCCCCTCACCGTAGTTGGTTCACGCTTCAAACAAAGCATACGGTAGATTAAATCATGTTCCTTCTTGAGGTAAAAGTTTTTGGCAAGGGGTGATCAATTATTTATTTGTTACTTTGAGTATTTGTTTCAGTATTAAATACTAACATATTTTGTATATAATTTATATTATATATTATATTATAAATATATATATTATATTATAAATGAAACTCCAAGTAACATTAGTTATTAAACGAGTTTTACAGTAAAACAAAACGTTGTTCCGTTATTTTTACTGTAAAATTTGAGTTCAATAATTAAAGTTGCTTGAGGTTTTATATTTACAAAATCGTTCCGTGAGCGCGAAATGACTGTTTCATACGTGTTATAGACTATACTTTTTTTTCGACTGCAAATATAAAACGTTGAATGGCTTTAAACTACGAAGAAGGTTGAAGACAATGTTCTTTGTCACTGGACTTTTTAAATGCAACCAAACGCACATTTTTAAATAAAGCACTTAATAATAGTTTATCAAATAAGTACTAACTAAAAAGATTTTTATTGAATTTCACCACATATTATAAATTATAATACAAAAATTGAAGGTTATGTCGGATTATTGTAACAGATATCATGGTTTAAATAATTAAAAATAGATGAAGCAATTTTATTTTTTTAAATAAATTAATTAAAAACTGGTAAAATATTAAGAAACACTAATAAAGTCTTTTTAGCTTTGACACAAAACTTTAAATTGGATAAAATTATTCAATATTTTATAATCAATAATTTTTTTTTGCTAATTTTGCTAGAGTTTTCTTAACTTGTATTCAACAACACGATATAGTGGTGGTAGAATGGATTCATTCTATGCTATATTCTGTGTGTATTTGTCTACATTCTAAGCCAGTCGTAGAAAAATATATTTTTTAAGCTATCTAGAAACAGAAAAAGTAGAGAATTATGTTTTCGGAAAACAGATTATCCCTTGATAAACCAAAACGATATTTATTGTCAAGCCCCATTTACAGAACAATAAATGACTTTTTTTTAATTTTTGGTTATATATACAGTTATATAGTTTTGTTTTTCATAAGAAGCTTGTTTGTGATTTAAATTTTTAGAGTCTTATATTTAGAAGTTGAATGCGACGTATGAGCGAAAGCAGTAAAGTTCTACGGAACCCTAAAACGTGTTAATACAGACATTTCTCATAAAATACTATTTCGGGTTAATATGCGTTGTAGAAGGTTTAATGTTGGAATATAAAGTTTCAGTGTTATGATCCCACTAACCCTATTTTTAACTGGTAAATATTAAATGGAATTTTTGACCTTTGACACATAATTTCCAGTAATAAAATATCTCTAATTACAGTTCCTTGTTCGCCATTAAAAAGCCAATTTAGACTTTTAGCCTCATACAAATTGCCACTTAATATCACAACTTGAATTTCTTGGTTATATAAATCATTCGATGTTATAGTGTCGATTTTAAATCATATCCATTAACAATATTTCTTGATAACTTCTCAATTTTATTTTTAATTGTGGCCCTAGAGTTTTTAACTAGTTATTTATGTTCAATGAAAGAACGTATTTGCTGTGAGGTTCGCAAGAATGCGAATCCAGCAAAGAACCATCATGTCCACAATATTTTTTGACGGTGACGATAAAAACAATGTTCTAAAACGGCCGTGTGATCCGGATATCGAAGATTAGGCACAAACAAATAAGGTTGCTTTTCTGATAGGGTACCTTCCGTAGAGATTTAATCCACAATTGGTTTCGTTTGTGCCATCATGGTTCTCGAGATATGAATATTCTTCAAATGTACATATTTGGGGACAAGATTAAAATTTGTATTTTGTTGAATATCAATCGAATCCTTGTGCTTTGAAAAGGTTTGTGCTACAAAAATTTGTCTTTATCTCCAAAGGTTAAGCCTCCAGAGAGTCTGAAATGTCGTAAAATGGCCGTTTGGAATCCCGGCACAAACGAAATTATTGAAGATATTTATTTTTTTTTGGTATGTATGGGATCTCAAACTCAATTGGTTCTTCAACATGGGGCTCCTGGTGGGCCCCCAAAAAAAATGATTTTCAGTTAAATTTAATTATTTAAGAATATAATATTTCCTTATCTTTTGTGTCTATTTGAGCCATCAAAAAAAATTATATATAAAACAAAATGGATCTTCTTTTCATAAAAACACTTTTAGTTTATCGATAGTAAGAAACTTCATAAACAATACTAATATT
Source organism: Brachypterus glaber (assembly GCA_958510825.1). Taxonomy (NCBI): domain Eukaryota; kingdom Metazoa; phylum Arthropoda; class Insecta; order Coleoptera; family Kateretidae; genus Brachypterus; species Brachypterus glaber. Next base: position 66,204,066 of record OY294046.1, read on the forward strand.
GTTTCATGTAAATTACTTGTAAGTTAATAACGTCCCAGGCAGCACATAATAACTATTAGATATCCAGGGGACATACTTTCTGGATATAGAGTACATCCAGTGGATTCACCCAACCTAAAACAGATACCGCCTGGTCTAGAAACCGACTTTACAGTGAAGAAAAGTTAAAGGATTAATAAAATTTTAATGCGTTACAATATTTAAACCCATTTGTTTCTAATTACATCTCGTTGGAAATGACACCTTCTACCAATTTTCTCAGAATTAAAGTCCATTTGGAGTAGGCTGGGGATAAAACAATCTCATTTAGAAAATGGGTATTATCTGTTTATGATTGAAGAGATTTTAAAAAAATAAATATTTCTAGGGGGAAATATTTTTATATAGTAAACCGGTCTCTAACATGGTAGATTGCTAGTGACAATTTGTGATATAATGATAACTTTAACCAGGGCGATTCTTTGATTAAACTTTCATAAGGAGAAATAACAATAATTACAGTGGCCACAAAAAGAGACTCAATTGCAAAAAGTCCTACGTATACTTTTTTCTTTTTTTTCAGTATCCGAAAAAAAATCCCAAAAATATCGATTTTTTTACCCCTTTTTTGTGATTTTTACTATTTTTTCGATTTGAAACTAATTTTATCATGTATAAAATTCAATTACAAAACTTTTTTTCCTCTTCAATATTTGTCTGAAATAAATAGTTCCAGAGATATATGAACAAAAATTAGAAATATAATTAATTTCTTCTCGATTTTTGCAACATTTTGTTAAATAAAAAGTAAAGCCCACGGTTTATTTTATGCGCATAGTAAAATTATAATTTCTAGTGATATTCTGAACCCATTGATCCAAAAATGTAGCACACTATCTGATTCACCCAACCTAAAACAGATACCGCCTGGCCTAGAAACCGACTTTACAGTGAAGAAAAGTTGAAGGATTAATGAAATTTTAATGCGTTAAAATATTTAAACCCATTTGTTTCTAATTACATCTCGTTGGAACTGACACCTTCTACCAATTTTCTCAGAATTAAAGTCCATTTGGAGTAGGCTGGGGATAAAACAATCTCATTTAGAAAATGGGTATTATCTGTTTATGATTGAAGAGATTTAAAAAAAATAAATATTTCTAGGGGAAAATATTTTTATATAGTAAACCGGTTTCTAACATGGTAGATTGTTTGTCACAATTTGTGATCACAAATATATATTATATTATAATGATAACTTTAACCAGGGCGATTCTTTGATTAAACGTTCATGGGGAGAAATAACAATAATTACAGTGGCCACAAAAATAAAGTCAATTGCAGTTAACCCTAGGATGCATACCCCGGGCCTCCGCGGCCCGGCAGGATAAATAATAAGCTGTATCTTACAGAAAAATAAATTCGTTAAAAAATCCTTTTAGGAATGCCTCAACTCAAGTGTTTGGGATAAGATTTTTGCAAAATTGTTATTTTTATTTTATACCATGTGGCACAAAAAGTTCTTTTCCATCGATATTAACATACCCCGGGCCTTTTTCAGTCCCGTATACGTAAATATGTATTTTTTATTATAAAAAAAATAAATAACGCTGATTAACCATTTTTAGTTAGATTTATAAAAGATATAAACTCACATAACGTAACATATGTTATCTACTTTTACTTGTAAAATCCAAACTAAACGCTGGACAATGGTGTTCTTCCTAATTGTGATTGATGTTGCAGTTTCAAATGCATTTATTGTTTTTTCAATAAAAAATCCTATTTTTTACAATCCAACACTAACCCATAGACGAAAACTCTTTTTAAAGGATTTAGCAAAGCAGTTTACAATACCTCATATGCTAGATATCTAAAAATCCATGTTTAACACGCTACATTTTTGACAGCATGAGTAAGTTTATAAAAATTTCTAAACCATCTGACGAACAACCAGGACAGTTCAATATAAAAACATAGTATTTGTGCCCCTTAAAATTGGATAGAAAAAGCAATGACTTGTCAATATTATAAAAATAATATTTTCAATGAAAATTGTACCAAAATCTGTAATAATTGCTTTTCTAATGACTTTTCAAGTATTTTTTAACTAATTATTTTAAGATATTTTTAAGGGTTTTGTTTCATTTTCGTTTGAGTTTTTATTATATACAGAGATAAAAATATATTAAAACATCAATATAATAGTTTAATATTATATGATACCTATTAAACCATTAATTTTTGTATTCTGGCCTCCCAGGCCCGGAGCATGTAAAAATGTATATTTTTTGAGCTTTTTCACTGTCAAATTCGTTTTCAGCGCACAAAACTGCGTAAAATATAGTCTAGTTAATAGTAAATAGGGTATTTTTTGTGGGCCTGTGTTATTAATTATAATCAATTCTGTCTATTTCTATTTGGATTTTCAGTTTCCCGAAATAATTAATTAAAATAAACAAACATAATTTAAATAGCATTCTTTGTAGTTTTCTGCTAAATTAATTATTAAATTAACTGGTCGGATATAAAATGGCTGAATAAAATTAATTAACTACATATTTATTTTAAAGTCTAGTTTTATTTATATATTTCGTGTAACCAAAATTCTTTACATTTACATGGGGCAAATCAAATGTTTACCAAAATCCATTTTCGGGGTATTTATTTATCAAAACAGTGATCTTTTTTCTGACAATTAATTCCTTGTTTCAATTTCAAGAGTTTTAAAAATTAATCAGTTACTAAAATTACCGTCAAGTGGGGTGACTTCGGACACTTTCGTAAAACTCTCTGAACCAAAGCAGGTTGTGGGGTTCTGGGCACAGATTGTGGGGTTAAATTCTACAACTTGTGCAAACAACCCCACAACTTTTGCACATGTTCAGAGAGTTTTGCGAAAAAGTGTCCGAAGTCACCTACACCGTCTAAAGTCACCCCACTTGACGGTACCTAACAGATTAGGGGCTGTCCATATATTACGTAACTCGCCTAGGGGAGGGGGGTCAGAGAAATTGTTACAGTTTGTGACAGGGGGGAGGGGGGGTCTAGGTAAACGTTACGTAACGGAATTTAATAAATTTAATGTTAATTTCTAAGCTTGGCAGATGTATTTTGATTTCAACATAAATAACTATTTAGTGGCCCATAATTCCCTTTTTCACACAAAAATTGATGAAACTATGCATATTTAAATAATATTGTAATCAGTAAAAAAACTGTTGACATTGATGTTAAAAAAAAATCTTACGGCCCTGTTCTTGCATGATATTGCCAATGAATCATCGGAGATGATACATTTTCGCGCGGAATGTGTACTTACAGAACACCAATGTGTGTACTATTTTGTGTACCTGTTATATGTGACACTCAGTGTAAAAAGAAGTACGTAGTATTTTTTCCCTGTGTGATATTGATTATGAATATTTTTTTAAAGTTTCGTGTAATTTTTTTTAAAGTTATGTTATACTATATTTTAGGTTCATGTTTGTTTTGTCGAGAAAAACGAATTAATAGTGAGAATACAGTTAAATTTATTGCGAAACAAAAATTTTATATTGGTACGCGTTATACATGGGGGGGGGGGGGGGTGTTGGTAAATGTGACAGTTTGTTACATAGGGGGAGGGGGGTCAATTTTTTTTAAAAATTGCGTTACGTAATATATGGACAGTCCCTTACCGACAAAATAACAACCCTACTCTACTTTATAAAAATCATACTCCGTAACATCTTATCTTGTCTTGAATTTTAAGGTCATCCTCTTTTATAGTTTGACGCACGGATCTGTGGCTACGGGAAATATGTTTGGAATGTGTGTGCAAGTGAGAGGCCCGATGTAGGCACGCTCTTGACGGAAAGAAGAGAGCGCGAATGATTTCTCCCCCTTACGTCGGAGACTTTCTTTCATGCGGAGAACTATATCGTTTTTTCTGGAATTTGAGGCAAGATTAAGACAAGAAATTCCTGTGTAACCCTATTCTTAAGTGTCTGCAGTAGATAAGGTTTTCGCATGAAATTTCAAGTAACTTCCAAATTGACATACTTCTGGTTCCTTTTTTATGATAAACACTTCAATATCGAATATCCGGTGTCATTAATTTATAATTAAAAACGATTTGATGCTTAAATACCCTGGGATTGCTTATTAGCTAAGGACGGAGCATTCACGGTAGCTAATTCACTCACTTTTGATCCGACTCCAACATATCAATTTAATATTTAATCGGTTATAAGAAAGTCAGCTGAGATGCTCTTTGAAACTCTCATCCGTTAATCCCGTATAATAGATTTTACTCGGCTGAGTGGATTAACTTTGTTTTTCTCAGTTTTATCAAAAACGGCTGCCAACGAAACAATAATTCCCATAGAGGAAAGTCGCCTAATTTCGGATACCATTTACAATGTATTCAATATTTAATACTCGGTATTACTTTTTGATATTTTTTTTATATAACCAGATACAACTTATTATAGCGAACCATGATTTATTATAAAAGCAATTTTATTACAGTTTATTTTTTCCAAAAAACACGGTTAAAAAAAATCAGCGCATTTTTGTGCATTTGAAAAAGGGCTCCTAATTTCGGACATATCCGAAAAAAATTTTTCAAGAGTAGATCTGGATCCCATTGCTTATGTTTCTTGTAATTCCTTCACATTTAAGACGTAATTTAATCATTAAGCGATTTTCTACGAAATACTATAGGAACTATAATTTTAGATTCCCAATTTCGAATATCTTAGTATCTTAGGTAATTTTCGTTTTTTCAAAATTGTTTATCTTAGTTTGTTGTATCATTATAAAAAAAATAATTAATGGTTGGTTATCCTGAATAATAATTACCTTGCGGATATCCGAAATTGGGAATTAAATGCACAAAAATGTTCTATCCGAAATTAGGCAACTTTCTGCTTTTTAGATTAGAAATTTGTAGAATGTTTACGTTTTCAAATTGCTTAATTATGAATAGTGGATCAACTTAACTAACATCATAACTTACCCAAGACAGAATCACGAACTTTTATAACGATTATTTATAAAATAAACAAGCATAATAATGCAACTGAGCACAAAACTGCCATTTGCAATATAAACGATTTGTGCTGCCATTTAAAGGGGAGAAGCTCTACCGTTATCATATTACAGGACGGATTTAGTTTGACTTTTGGCTTCACATAAAAGTAGGTTTCTGTTTACCTTTGCAGACAGTATCTTAAATACACTACTATCCGAAATTTGGAAACCATCCGAAATTAGGCGCATTTCCTCTATAGTTAATTTTTATAAAATAAATTTACAAAATATTTTTATTTAAAAAAAAAATCAAAAAAATATTTTTTTCCTACGATCCTCTATGAAAATGACATTTAGCACATTCTTTTGTTCTTTAGAAAACGCCTCATATCGCACTAGTTTGATATTTTTATATCACACTCGTGTGATATTTATGTATGGAGGTTTGACTAATTTTATTTAGATATTTACCTCATAGATTCTACGAATTTTATTCACCTTGTTTTATAAACCACCTTTCACCACAGCCTTCTATATTTTTAAGTGTTTTAATCCAATTTCTGTTTTTCATGTCAAAAATAGAAACTATAGTTATAAAGTTACCATTTTGACAATTACTGTCTAGTCTAGACAGTTTAGATCTTATAAAAATTACTTAATTTTTTATTTAGTTACCTTATATTACATAAAAAACATCAAAAGACGCAGTATTTTTCTTACGAAATGTAAAACAGTACAATTTTACTCTCTTATATAGCAGCATAACCACAGAAATCTAATTTAATTATCAAACTCAAGTTTGCATTTATTTAGGTATAGGCAACCCATTTAACAGCTGTGTATTGTATTAAATATAAAACCAAGAAAACTAAAGCTAAATGAAAATCATACTTCCTGTGCTCTGCTTTTCTTAAGAAATAATAAAAATTAGAAAATTTTAAAATAAGAAACTTGATATTTTTTCGGAATCATAGGAAAAATAGTGTACATAACTCGTTGGAAAGTGTATTTCATAAACTCGTGGGGTTTCCTCACTCGCCTGGCGGCTCGTTTCTTAAACCTTCCCACTCGCGTGAAATATGTCACTTTCCACACTAGTTATGTAATATACTATATAAAATAAATGTACAAAATATTTTTCTAACGTTAAAAAAAAATCAAAAATATATTTTTTCCTACGACCTAGTTAGTAGTTAGTGCTTATTTTCCACCCGTTGCCATGACAGCTGTCGGAAAGTGACAGCTGATTTTACATGTGTGCTGTCAGGAAACAAGCGAATGTCAAACATAAAACGTCAAATTAACCTCTTCAGTGACGAATTTGTTGTTTAAATTAATTTTGTAGCAAAAGCTAAAAATGCTTTTTATTGTCAAAACAAGTAAACAACTGAAGATGTGCGAATCTTCGCAATGGGGATTTCTCCCGTTAGATTAGACAGGGACAAAAGTTCTACCCAAAAAGGATAGAAGACATACATACACTCCCACTTCCACCCAACCAAACAAATTCTGTATTTGTTATTTGTTGGACAAATACAATATTTACTTGGCCGGGCGAAAAGTGTAACAATTTAATTTTTATTAAAGAAATTACTGGCGCCATCTAAATTTTAGTAGAATTATATTATTCTACAGATTCACATTAGCTATGTTCGTTCGTGCCGCTCAGTGCTACACTTTCCGGCCAACCAAATAAATACTGTATTTGTTGTATGAAAAGCAAATACAGTATTTATTTGGTTGGCTGGAAAGTGTAGCACAAATGAGAGATAGGATAGACGTCTTTTGTTTCATAATTCTAGTTGTAGAGAGCTCCATTGGATGTCGCTTGTGATTGGAAACAAATGACAGTAGCTATAGCCACTGAGCAATTAGGAATTCGGTGAATTTCATTTTGCGGAAATAATTTTTAAACGTACACATATGTGCCTATGTCCCTGAAGAGGTTAATAAAATTAATTTTAAGACAATTTTTGTGTTTTTGAATGTTTAGGTGTTAGGTCGTAGGAAAAATAGTATACGCACCTGTTTCATTGCACTTCGAGTGCTTTTTTTACTCGGCTTTGCCTTGTAATAAAAAGAATTTCACCTTAGAATATAAATTTTAAGGATATATTAGGGAACGTTCAAGTATTACGTAACGCAAATTTTGATCTTTTTTGACCCCCCCTGTAACGCTATTTTCCTATACCATTAACATGGGCGTAACACTCCAAAATGACCCCCACCCCCCCCCCCCCCCCCCTAGGAGCGTTACGTAATACTTGAACGTTCCGTTAAGCACAAGAATTTGTGTTTTGCCATTATTGATTTCTGGTTGCAGCAAACAGAAAAAAATAGTTGCACCAGTCAGATATTTTTGTTTTTTGTCATTAACTTAACTTTAAATCGCGTTTAGTTTAAAGGCAATAGCTAAAAATTAAACTTTTAGGTTTTAAGATTAAAAAATATTTAAAACATAGCAAATTTTTTAGTCACAATACAGTTATTACAATTTTCAGTTATAAACACCAAGCTATTGTTATAAACTATAGTCGTCCAATTATGCAAGATAGTAGTTTAAAATATTGTGACATTTTTTGTCTACGACAATGATTGACGGTCGTAAAAGCTATTAAAAGGAGAGAAAGTTACATAAAAAAAATGGTTATACTTAATGTTATTTTGTATAGTATTGAAAAAGGTACTTTTTTGGTTTATTCTTCATACACTCAAACTAAATTAACATATTCTACATATTGCACAAACGTAAATTATATTGAACACAAAGAAAACGTCAACTGTTTAGGTTACAATTACATCTTAAGGCCTATCCAGAGGCTGATATAAAGTTTGACGCACGGATCTGTGGCTACGGGAAATATGTTTGGAATGTGTGTGCAAGTGGGAGGCCCGTTGTATGCACGCACGCCTCTTGACGGAAAGAAGAGAGCGCGAATGATTCTTCTCCCTTTCGTCGGAGACTTTCTTTCATGCGGAGAACTATAACAACCATTACAAGATACATGACGACACATCAAGCCAATCCTGGCATCGCATTCTTATGTACTATGCTTGTTACGCGAGTCTTTGGATAGGCCCTTTCCAGGAAAACAGTACCGACATCTGTTAAATTTTTGATACACTACGATTTATGCATAATTATGCTATATATGCGCTCTGTGGTGTAAAACGGGCCGCTTCCCTTACTATCTTGCATAACTGGACGGAGTATAGGAATATAATCAATTTACATGGAATTAAAGGTCAAAATCCCGAATAACAGGAAGCATGTTTATGACGTTTTTTTTTCAAAAATGATCAAGAAATTATTTTAAAGTGTAATTTAACTCTCTGTATAATATAAAAATTTAAGGTTCTATCTTATAAGGAGAATAAACAAATAAATAAATAAAAATAAATAACCTAAAAAACAGAAATAATATTTATTATTTTTTTACAACATAAATTTTAAATATAGTTTCAAAAAAATTCCTATTTAATTTAGTAATCATGTCATTGGACTCAATCAGAAAAAATAATATTTACGGAAAAGCTTGACGTAGAACATTTAAAATTTTGCGCTTGCCAAAAAACACCACGTGTATTATGTAAAATTTACGTGTCATCAGTAAAGGTCTATATAATAATCTACACGGATAGAAATTTCAAAAATAAATCAAATTGTTGCTGTATCGATATTTACGTATAACATAGGGCGAAATACCCATGAATGGGACATATTATTGAATGGGACAGTGCCTATTTCTGAACTATGCTTCGAGATTTTTGATTTTTGTTACCATGCTTAGAAGGCGCTACATGTGCAGTTAAAAAATAATACAAAATGGCAAAGTTTAGGCAGCTGGGTTTTTGACAAATTTAACAAGTCAGTTTTACCAAGTCCAAAGTAATTTTTTTTATGTAGGGTACTATAACAAACAAAAATCAACAAAATAAAAATCCAGTATGACTTTGACGGGTTGGCCTTCTTGTTTCTTTGTTTTGTCGATTTTTGTTGGCTATTGTATACCAACAGCAGAAAAGGCCACAAGGAAGGGAGAAGAGGGTCGGCCATCTTGTTTTTTTGGTTTTGTCGATTTTTGTTTGTCATTTTACCGTTATCAATATCTATCAAAAACAATCCTAGCGAATACTTTTGGTAACAAACCTGTATGCCAAATTTTAAGTCTCTTGAAAAATTAAAAATAATTCTTTTCAGAATCATTAAGATAGTATTGCAAGATAATTTTTTCTTTAGGGTTATGCAATTGTTTTGAACATTAAAAAATAAAAACTTTACGCAAAAAAAATTGAACCGACTTCTATGTCTCTAAAAAGTAAAAAATAAAAAATACTTAAGTCGGTGCCAATTTCACCTTTCCTAATGTAATTACTAACAATTATTTTTTTATTATTTTATTATTGTTTGCTGTGAAATTGGCAGCGACTTAAGTATTTTTTATTTTTTACTTTTTAGAGACATAGAAGTCGGTTTATTTTTTTTTGCGAAAAGTTTTTATTTTTTACCTTTTAGTGACACAGGACTTGTAGATTTGTAACGTCATCTAAGCTAAATTATAGTTGTCCTTTGTGACGTCATTATCTTAAAGATAAATTTCTAAAAAATAAAAGTAATATTTTTATTTCAGCGCCCAAGAGTTCAAACCAACCTTATTTTAAACGAAATACTAAAGAAAATCTTGTTAAACTTTAAGCGTTAAGTAATAATCAAACAACGCCTTTTGGTAAAATCACAACATTTATCATTTTGTTTACAGGTCCAGAGAATCAAGTTTAGCGGCATTTAAAAGATTTTCAGTGTGCGGTAATATTTAAGTGACCCCTTAATCAAATCCGGTTTATCCAAGTTATCCGATATTTCTCTAAAAATTTAGCTGGTAGTAGAACCAAATTAAGCCGCTTTTAAGTGAAATTGCGTTAAAATGATTAGATTTATCTTAATTATCCGGCTTACCCGGCGTTATCCGAGCTTCAAATTAAAACGGGACCACCTCATGAATGCCCTCTTTAAATTGCAAAAAGTTTCATCAATTTAATAACCATTTTGTTATTTTTCTATTTATGAATAGTGTTTTATGGAAAAACTACGCAACAGAAAAATAAAACGTATATTCGTAATCAGCGCTACAAAAAGTACCAATATAAAATAGAAACAGAAAACATACACAAGTCTTAACAACTCAAAATTTGCAGGCCAGTGTTACCGCCTAAATAAGTAAAATATTATAAAATGTATATTTTAAGGATATTGTATTAATCATACTTTTTACATATTTACTTTTAATCAACACTTACCAATTATTTCTTTAAAAAATCTAGCACACACAAAATATACGTACACTCTTACAAACGTAAACAATTATAATGGTCGACAGCCACCAGACTCGATGAAGCAGGAATTCTGGCTTCTCGAGTCACGTGACTAGCTTAACGCCCTCGATTGGCTGGCTTGTACATCAGAAGTGTGATTTTTACACTTCGGGTGTTTTGTTACTAAAGGTATGTTTATAAAACTACACTTTCTTGAGCTCCGAGTGTATTGTTGCAGAAGATATGGATGTAAATATACACACTCTAAAATCACCTCACCTGTGTAGAGTCACATCAATGTTAATGTACATTTATATAACATAAGGTGTAAAGTTTACACATTTATAGAGTGTATTTTTTACACCTTTTCAATGTAATTTCTTTCAGTGTACGATTATAAATCACATTTTGCGATTGTCGCATATACAACACTATTTTCTTGTATTTAAACACCATAGTTTTATCCGTGTAGAGCCCTAGTCTTCAAAGCCAGCCGTCACCAAGGTCGTTCTGAAATTAAAAAAATAACTTATGCGGTTCCACTTAAATTAATTAATGTAATATAAATTCTGTTGCCCACGTAACAATACCTCAATAATTTATTTGTTAGAAAAGTACACAAAAATAAACTAAAAATGGTACGGTTCCACCGCAGTTTGCATTATTTTCGGTTTGAAAGTTTTAACACGCTTTCGCTAAAATTTCAAAAAAATAGTTTTTAGTTCCGCGAAAAAACGCTAATTTTATGTCGTTTAGATTTTTTTTTTTAATTTACTATTGACTTTAATTAATTTGAGCAAAATACTTAAAACCATTTTGACTAAAATCGATTTTTGTTTACCAGTAATGTATCCTTATTTAAAAGAGGAAAAAATAACTAAGATAAAACCCTGCACGCATTCCCCTAAAATCTTTTAAGTTTGGTTTTGATCTGTCAAATGTATCCGTACGAATGGACGGACATCAAAAAATCGTATTTTGAAAATTATTGCAAAAATTATAATCTCATAAAAAAACAATTTTCAAATTTTCATATTATTTAACGTTCGACCAATATTAGGTGAGCTAATGCTAAAAATATGTTATTATTATTTTATTATTTATTGTGTAAACTAATTTCTACCAAAAACATTACCAGCCGAGAAAGGATAGGGGTCAAACTTTGAATTCTTTTTTAAAAAGGTTTTTTTATTCGATTGATTTTAAAAGCGACACTTTTTATTTATGTTTTACGGGCGAAAAGTTGAATTTTGTGGCCCTAGGGCCAAAAAGTTTTTTCCGCCCGCTAACTAAAACTTTTTATTTTAAGCTTTTTAAAAGAAGATGCTTTACCTTTACTGTATTATTTATAAAGAAATATGACCTTTTGGTCACTTTTGGTCTTAAACTATATGTTCTTTTTGACCAGAAACAGTTATTATAATCATTTCGTACAAAATAAAAACTTCTTCTATAACATAACCTTAAAATATATTTTAACCGATTAATCTAATTCATACACTAAAATAAATTACAAACACAAAATTTTAATTGTAATAGTATATTACGCACCGAGTACGCGAACCTAGTTTTTAGCACGAGAGTGCACTCGATGTGCACTGAAATGGTTTGCGTCGAGGTGCGTATACTATTTTTCCTACGACCTAACACCTAAACGTCTAAAAAACGCAAAAATTATCCTAAAATTAGTTTGTCAATTTGAGGTTATGTATAAAGAACTTTCACTTTCGGGTTTAGACCGTGTTAATGGATTTTCACTTTCCGACGTTTCGTCTCTTACTACTAGAGACATCTTCAGGGATTAATCTGAAACTAAGTTTCGAATCAACTTGTGTCACTATTTATGACGAGTTGTGGTTATTCACCCGTGACGAGATTTTTCTTATCGGCAGTAGCCGAACATGTACATGAAACAGGTCATAAAATCAACTTGTCTGAAACAAAACAAATATTAACAGAAAACAGAAAAATGCCAAGGAAGATACGGGAATCGATAGAAATCATCAAGCATCCTAACAATATCAATCGGGACACTGGTTACCACTTACCTGCAATATGGAAGTCTTTGATAGGAAAAACCTCGTCACGGGTGAATAACCACAACTCGTCATAAATAGTGACACAAGTTGATTCGAAACTTAGTTTCAGATTAATCCCTGAAGATGTCTCTAGTAGTAAGAGACGAAACGTCGGAAAGTGAAAATCCATTAACACGGTCTAAACCCGAAAGTGAAAGTTCTTTATATCTTAATGGCCGTGAAAGCTTAAAATATTGAGGTTATGTGTTTGACTTTTACTAATTTTTTGACAGCAGGTATGTAAAATCTGCTGATCGTCACTTCCCATCCGTTGTCATAGGCAACGGATGGGAAATAAGCACTAACTACTTACTAGAGTGTAGGAAAAATCAATTTCAATATTTATAATACGCATAAAACGATTTCAGAAGTATTAATATTTTCATAAGGACACATTTTAACAGAAATTAATCAAAACACCAACACAAGCTAATTTGAAAATGAACCGCACGCAAAAGAAACGATTCAGTTGTTTTTTTTTAGCGATTTGATTAGATAGCAATTTGTCATGGATAACTAGATAAGTAATAAGACCATAAAAAGAAATATTTTATAATACACGGACAAAAAGTTAAATTTCGATTTGGTAGGTTTATTACCCTCGGGCCGGCCCCATCGGCCGGTCCTCGGCTTCTAAAAACCTACTCAATCGAAAAATTTAACTTTTCGCCCTTGTATTATAAACAGTTATTAGATTATATTGCTCATACATTGGTTATACAATATTGACTGAATTTTAGGTATTAGAAACACAATTTAATTAAAAGGTCAATTGAGTCCCTTTAGGGGAGCTGACAAGTAATTTATTTATTCATTTATTTATTGATTTTAAGGGGTCTACCCTCTTTAGACGGGCAAAGATAAGGCTATTTTCACGAATTTTTTTGACCGGTATACGTCATAAATATGGACATAAAAAGTGTTAGGCCTAAAAAATACACTATTTGATTACACAAGAAAAATTTTTTTATATTTATTTTAATCAGTTTTTATACATAAAAATGAGGGAGAAGACTGGTCCAAAAAAAAAGATGAGTGTGCGCTGTTGATGAAATATCTGGAATGGATGATCTGAAAAAAAAAAAAAATAGTTTTAGATTCAGTAAGTAAATGGCTATAGCGCATATCATACGATTTTTGAAATTTTGAGTTTAACTATTTATTTTTGGCAAAGAACGACGGAAAAAACGTGATTTTTCGTACTTTTTCGAAAAATGGCTGCCATTTTGTCATTTTTGAAAAAAAAAAAAATCGTATGATATGCGCTATAGCCATTTACTTACTGAATCTAAAACTATTTTTTTTTTTTTTCAGATCATCCATTCCAGATATTTCATCAACAGCGCACACTCATCTTTTTTTTTGGACCAGTCTTCTCCCTCATTTTTATGTATAAAAACTGATTAAAATAAATATAAAAAAAATTTTCTTGTGTAATCAAATAGTGTATTTTTTAGGCCTAACACTTTTTATGTCCATATTTATGACGTATACCGGTCAAAAAAATTCGTGAAAATAGCCTTATCTTTGCCCGTCTAAAGAGGGTAGACCCCTTAAGTCGTTCTGGTCTCTAACAAGGTATTTTTTGACTTAGTCAAGTTGATGGACTTTTTAATACAATATTTATCGACTATTTGCTTTGTTTTAAAACTAACGCCCCTCCCTTATCCTCCCCACATACACCCTGTATTATGCAAGAAGCCCCTAAGATAATCCGAAAAGAATCGGACCGTGTTATACAATATACTAGTACAAATTGCTATAATTAGAATGCCTTGATTTATAAATACGTACACCTTCCAATAGGTTATTGTCCAATACACAGGGTGTTTCATAAATAAAGGTAACAATTTTACACGAAAATATGAAAAAAAAAAAGAGAAAATGCGCCCTAAGGGAGCTTCACCCTTCTTAAGGGACCGTCTAAAATATAGGTTTTATTAAATATATCTGGAATCTTATGAACTACGTCAACCAATTTTAGATTTTAAGCTTTCACGGCCATTAAGATATAAAGAACTTTCACTTTCGGGTTTAGACCGTGTTAATGGATTTTCACTTTCCGACGTTTCGTCTCTTACTACTAGAGACATCTTCACGGATTAATCTGAAACTAAGTTTTGAATCAACTTGTGTCACTATTTATGCGAGTTGTGGTTATTCACCCGTGACGAGGTTTTTCCTATCAAAGACTTCCATATTGCAGGTAAGTGGTAACCAGTGTCCCGATTGATATTGTTAGGATGCTTGATGATTTCTATCGATTCCCGTATCTTCCTTGGCATTTTTCTGTTTTCTGTTAATATTTGTTTTGTTTCAGACAAATTGATTTTATGACCTGTTTCATGTACATGTTCGGCTACTGCCGATAAGGAAATTTGTTTCTTTCTTATATTGCGCTCATGCTCTTGAAGTCTTGTAGAAATTTTTCTCTTAGTTTCACCTATGTAAACCGTACCACAGGAGCAGGGTATTTTATATACGCCTTCTGAACTCAGGGGTATTTTGTCTTTTGTTGAAGTCAAACATTGACCTAATTTTTGGTTGGACCGAAATATAGGCTTAATATTTGACTTCTTCAAAAGTTTACCTATTTTATCCGTGATAACCAAATTTGGCACATGTCCCAACCTTTATAAAGGCATTCTTCCTGTCATTTTTATTTGGGAACTTTACCCAGGGCATTGCATAATGAGGGGCCGTGATCACTTTTTTGACCCAAACGTTTTTGTCTGTAGTTTTTTTGATTTTTTTTAATAATATGATGTATTTGAAGTAAAGAAAATTGAATTTTTGAAGGGTAGGACTTTTGCGCCAAATTTCCTTTATATTGTTCCAGATATTTAATAAACACCCTTTTTAGACAGAACCTTAGCAAGGCCTTTACCTTGCAAGGGCGTCACACCTCCCCCAAAATATAAATAGGTATAACAAAAATAGCAAATTTAAATTTCAAAAAAATTAAACTAAAATTGCGCAAAAGAAATTTTAATTTGTTACTGCTGTTGACCATGCAACTGCGGAAGAACATTATTTTCCAATGCCTATTAGTATTTTGTTTTCGTAAGTTTTGACATTAACACACCCTTTGCTGACATAATTCATTATTAGCTAAATTTTCTGTTTTTAAACCTATTACTATTTGTATTTGTAGAACCTACTTTTTATTAATTTTTAGGTGTTGAATCACTTTTAAAACTACATTTTTTTATAAAACTCCCTGTATTATAAACTAATGTTATAGTAACATTAGGTTAAATTTACTGCAAATAATTACTGTCAGTGATAAACGTCGCGGGGATTCATATTTTTTGGCGATAGGTGGGTGTTTTGCATTTTACAACAATTAAATTTGGATTTTCTCCACAATTTAATTTTTTAATTTGTCTGAAGCAAATTGCAGGAATGGTTTGTTTTGACTTTTATAGTTTTCTGAATTTAAATTATTTTCATGTTTAATTTTAGAGAATTTGCATTAGGGTGTAGTGAAAACGGTACTTTTTTGACATAAATAATGCTTGGGTCCGGAAAATGTTGTACCTTGGTGGTACTTCGTTTACAAAAAATGAGCCCCACAATTTTCTCAAAGTGGTGGAATTTAAGTCAAATATTGAGTTCCATGTATTTAATCCTACAGGGTTCCCACCAACCCTGGAAAACCTTGAAAACCTGGAAAATGCATGGAACTTAGATCCCCACCTGGAATACCTGGAATTTAACAGTTTTTCTTAAAAAAAAACGGTTTTTTACCTGGAATTTTGTAATAGCACCTGGAATTTAAGATACGAAAATATAATTTGTTCGAGAAAACTTAAAACATTAGGCACAAAAATTAAAGGAAAAAATCTAACATATTTGGTTGGTTGGCGAAAAATAGTGGTAGGTAGAGTCGTAAAGTAGGTAATGATAAAAAAACAAATTGAAGCTTCAAGTCTAGTTTTAAGATCCTAAAAAATATTAAAATATTTTTATCATTGACCGTTTGTGAGTAATCATAAAAAAATCAGCGGTAAAACAAATTTCCAAATTTTTGCTTACCTTTTAAAAAATCCAAGGTCTTCAATATTTTTTCTTTGTGATTTTGTCTTGAAGCTTTTTTAGCTTGAATCTTCTTCTTTAATTTGAGCGTTAAAAAAGCTCTGTACGATTATTTTATGCTGAGTTATCGACGTTAAAAGCAAAAATGGCACTTTTAAATTTGATAATTACTCGGGAACCATACAGAAAATTGGTTCTGAAAACTATCAATTTTTCTTTTTTTTTAATTCTTTTTTTGAAGATGAATTTTTTTCGTTAATTATGCATATTTTTGTCATGAAAAATGTTAATTGTTGAAAAAAAAAAAAAAAAAATAAAAAAAAACATTTTCACAAAACTTTTTTTTTACAATATTCACAATATTCTCAATGCATACGAGGTATGAAAATCAATTACCCGAGATGATTTTTTTTAATAATAATAATAATAATAATATCTTTATTGCCCAACAGAAAAACCAATTACAGGACAATATTATTTGAAAATTTACAAAATTAAAGTTTACAAAATAAAGGTTTAAAGTTAATTAACAATGTAATAAAATATCTAATATTATAACAATATAACAAATACAGATACGATATATCACTGAAATGGTAGAAATTAAAATCAACATTTTGGCCAATACTCTAGAACTATAGAATTAATTATTCTACTCACTGAATCAAAGTGGATATCGCAACTCTTACAATATCTATTATAACAAAACATCATATTGAAAATTGGTTCAGTGCGTAGAGTATTCGTTCTGGCAACTTGATTATAAAAAGTGGTAGAAGTTCTTGTACAATTAGCTGGAACGCAAAAATTTAGCTTTGATAAAATAAATGGTGAGTCCATTCTACCATTCAATACGTAACATAGCATTTTAATACTGGTTATTGTTCTGCGAAGTTCTAGGGATTGATACTCAAATTGAGACAGTAGGACGTCATAATCATAACCTCTGGCTGGATATATACCAAATACTTTAAAATATAAACACTTAAGAAACTTTTTTTGCACTTTCTCTACCTGTTGTCTGTGAACTTCATAAAACGGATTCCAAATGGTACAACAATATTCCAGTCTAGAGCGAACAAAAGAGTTGTAAAGGGTCTTTAATACTAAGTATTATATTCTAAAACTATTTTACTATACCTAGAATATTAAATTTTTACCTGGAAAACCTGGAAAACGCCTGGAATTTGAATGTCAATTTTTGGTGGGAACCCTGTCCTATGCTTATGTACCTAGTTTGGTCAAATATACATGTTAAGTCATAAGTGTATTTTTTTGTGCAAAAAAAGGCCAAACGAAAAATACACTTTTAATAATGTACAATTTTATCGATTTTCTGCGAATATTCAAATAAAAGATGAAATTATATTTAAAGGTTTAAATAATCCTGGGTTAACTTTAAGTCAATTACGTTAATTTGAGTTAATTTAGACATGTGTTAATTCATAAATGTAAATTTTTGTACCAAAACAGGACGAATAAGTCAAATTTAAGACCTATTTTCTTTGCGAAAATTCGGCAAAAAAATCAGGTTTTAAATGTGACTTATTATTTTTAGGTGCAAAAATTTAAAACATGTATAATTACCAGTTTTAAATACACCAAAAAAGTCCTCACGAATCTCTGAGTAAACACATGTATTACGGAACTCAATATTTGACTCAAACTCCAGAACTTTAAGAAAGTTATGGATTGTTAATGCCAGAACGCATTTTTTGAGTTCAAAAAAGTACCTTTTTCACTACACCCTATTATGCATGCGTATGCAAAGTTCAGTTTATTTTTAGTGCTGTAAATGCAAAAAAACTCTAGTTTTTTAATAACTTCTTTTGTTTTAACCGACGATGTTCTTACTTCGACTCGTCGCACACAGGTAAAAAATCCCAAAATACGGAAAAAAAATGCTGAAGCATCGAATGTTGAATATTTATTATACCTTATAGTGTCCTCTAAATGATTTCAATACATTTTTTCGAAAATGTTTACGACCTTGCGGAAAAAAGTCCAAACACTTACACTTAATTTTCATTTTTTTCTCCTTTGCGTTCATATACAGCCTGTTCCAGAACTCGCATACCGAAATTTAAGAGGTGATTCTACATCCAAAAATATGAAAAAAAGTTTCTATAAAAGTTGGTCCGGAAATGAGCCCTAAGGGAGCTACGGCGAAGATGACGTATTGAATGGGGAACAAAAAAAAGCACCAATAAAATTTTAATGCTGCAGGGTGATTCTTCATTTAAAACTGAGCAAAAAAGTATTATACACCAAAACACCTAAATTTAATATTAAAGGAGTAATAGCCTTTTAAAAAGTAACGTTTTTGGTGGCACAAAATGTTACTTCCTCTTAATTGCATTTTTTTTGATAACGGTTGCTCCTACAGTGTTACACTATATGATATTTTATATGTATTTTTACTCTAGAAATCTATATTTTTTACAACAAATCCAAAAACATACACAGAAAAGTTTGGGGCAAAAATGTTTTAAGCCTCATATATTTTGTCCGTCTGGGCACGCCTCTGGATAAATTAAAAAAATAAATTAACATAAACTTATTGCCCTTATTAATTCTAGCATACATGCAAAAGCTCGCCGCTCTAGCTTAAACGGTACCCGAGTTATTAATTAAAAACCTTATTTTTATTACAATTTTAAAGGGCCCTAGATCCCTTAGGGCTCATTTCCGGACCAACCTTTATAGGAACTTTTTTTATATTTTTGGATCTAGAATCACCTCTTAAATTTTGGCATGCCAGTTATGGATCACCCTGTATCTCTGAAACTATTAATTTCAGACAAATATTGTGGTGAAAAAAAAGTTTAGTAATTAAATTTTATACATGATAAAATTGGTTTCAAATCGAAAAAATAATTATTATTGCATAAATAGTAAAAATCACAAAAAGGGGTAAAAAATCGAGTTTTTTTTTTGGATTTTTTTTTTCGGATACTTAAAGTATACGTAGGACCTTCCAAATTGGTCCAAGAAAACTTTATGGTGTGCTGAATCATCACACCAAATTTCATCAAAATCCGTCTGATAGTTTTTGCACAATAATTTTGAAATCCAGATTTTGAAAAAAAAATGATAACCCTTTTTTGTGATTTTTACTATTTTTGCAATAATAATAATTATTTTTTCGATTTACAACCAATTATATCACGTATAAAATTCAATTACAAAACTTTTTTTCCTCTTCAATATTTGTCTGAAATGAATAGTTCCAGAGATATATGAACGAAAAGGAGAAAAAAAAATTAAATTCTTCTAGATTTTGCAACATTTTGTTAAATAAAAAGTGAAGCCCTTGGTTTATTTTATGCGCATAGTGAAATTATCATTTCTAGTGATATTCTGGACCCATTGATCCAAAAATGTAGGATACTCTCCGATTTACCCAAACATGAGTGTTTTGAAACAGATAACGCTTGGTCTAAAACTGAGGCAATGTAATTTTCTGAACTTTAAAACGGGTCTTTTACCCTCTAGTTAAAAGGACACCGACAAAGATACAAATTGTATAAAACTAAAATTTAATCAACTCATCTACGTTTGATATATACTCCTCGCAGCTTAGTAGCAGAGAGTATTGTACATGTTTTGTATCAATTTGTGTTATACAGAGCGCCCCCCCTCGTAACTTTTGAACGAGTTGAGATAGCGACTTCCAATTTGGAGCACTTAAATGAGACAACAACAAAAGTCCAAACTATTATTTCGTATATATTTAATATTTTCAGCTCTTAAAATGTGAACAGGGGGCCTAGGGGGACATTTTTTTTAAATGGATGGGGGATCGTGTGATAGTTCATTTTAAAACTTATAAAATTCTTTAATTTTTTAATTTTTTTAATTTTTAGTTTCTTTATTTTGGAATGTGGAAAAGGGAGAGTTAGTATTTAGCACACGATTTAATTCAAAATAAATAATAATTTCATATTAAAAAAATCGCGGACCAACATCTCGTCACATATAACTGACAGCTGTTTTACGATTGACATGCCGGTTGCCTACACTGTTCGCGCGAAAAAAATAATGGTAACGAGCAGAAAAGAAAAATACTAAGAAATAGGTTTTTTTTTTAATTCTGAACTTCATTTGTTATTGTAGAAATGTTAGATCGTAGAAAAAAATACTTTTGTTAAAAGAATCAATCGAAAAATAAAAAGTAATAACGGCCTAAACTTCTTAATTTTTTTTTAAAAAATAAGATATTTTAGGAAAAAAATATTTATTAAAATCTAAAAGCTAAAAGTTGGATTTACTTTTTTTTAATATGCATATTTAGCTGTATTTTGCGTTTTTAATAGTTTTGACAGTTCGGTCTTCCATTAGTAACTTTTAAACGCTTTTAGGAAAATCATATTATGGGCATTATATCGAAAAAAACGCTATACACTATCCACTATGAAGACTATACTATGAAATGCAAAGCATTACATATATTCACGGTTTGTTAATATAATCTTTTTAAACAGGCAAATTTAAAATCCAGACGAATAAAATATACCAGTGATGGTAAATTACATCGGCACTTAGTACTACTAAGAGTTCCGATGTATTGAAATCTTCGCCGAAAAGTCAAAATCTTTGACCATGTTTTTTTACATTTTACGACGATTTTTTCCTAAAATGAATGGCTTTCGAGATATTGGCGTTTAAAGCAGTAAAACGTTTTTTTACCATATCTCACTTATCTATAACCCGATTTCAAAAAATTTAATTTTAAATTAAAGCTGTTTTTAAGCCCTGTAAAAAATGTTATATACACTTTTTGTTAGAATATAACGTTTTGGAGATACATACTTTCAAACTTTAATAAATTATGCATAGAAAAAACGGATTCCTTGAACCAAGGAAACGTGTGTATATGTTCAAAGCCATTTTCTCTTGTTTTAAGGCTGGCATTTTCTTGAACCAAAGTCAATGTCCTTGAAGGAAGAGCACGGGTTTTGGAATAAAAATCCGCGCTCTTTATTCAAGGACATTGACTTTGGTTCAAGAAAATGGCAGCCTTGAAACAAGAGAATATGGCTTTGAACATATCCAAAGACACGTGTCCTTGGTTCAAGGAATCCGTTTTTTTTATGTGCAGGTGTATTAATGGCCTCTAATAATAATTACAATAATAATAATACATGTACATACCAATAAATATGTAAAATGGACATAAATGTACAATACATTTGAACGTGCTTAAAAAATAATAGAATAATATACTATACCAAAAACTAGACATAGTATGTCTATTATGTTTATTATTTGTATTGCAAATAATAAACAATTATAAACAAAATAATACAATAAATAATTTAATAAAATACTAACTACATAGTAAATAGTTAGTAACTAAATAATAATAATAACATAAATCTATATATACCGGGTGTCCCAACTCTATTTGCCCAGCGATTTTCTCGAAAACTAAAAGAGATAATCGAGTTCTGCGAAAACCACCTTAAATTAGACAACTTAAACTATCTTTTAGCACATATTTGATGCTTTCAGCTCTTAAAATGTGGGCAGGGGTGTATTGGTCGTGTGATACATCATTTAAAAGCAAATAAAATTTTCTATTAGACTGCATATTTTTTAATTTTTTAAAAATTTTTTTTAAGGTTTTGATTTTTTAATATTTTGTGCTAAAAATGCGATTTTTTAAGTTTTTTTTTGTAAATTTTTATTTATGCCAATTAAAATTAGTTTAAAATTATAATTTACGTTTTTTCATTATGAAATTAGTAATTTAAAGAAAAAAATAGAGAAATTTTGACAGAAATACCCATTTTCAACCCTATTGCCAATATTTCAATAGCTGAAATCAAATCAAATATATGCTAAAAGATAGTTTAAGTTGTCTTATTTAAGATTGTTTTCTCAGAACTTGATTACCTCTTTTAGTTTACGAGAAAATCGTTGGGTAAATAAAGTTGGGACACCCGGTATATACATTAGAAGGTAAGTTTTAAAAAAGGTAAGTATAGTGAGGTACATGAATTATAAAATAAAAGGTAAGTGAAAAAAGAAAAAAAAAAAAGATTTACGTGATCACACGACATCCCTTTTCATAACGTTTAAAATGAGTGCCTAGTGCCGAATCGGCACTGCCGATGTTTTGACAAGGTGCTTGCAACAGTTCAGCTGGTTTAAACCATTGCAATAAAAATGAGAAAATTTAGATAGCTATTTTCAAGATGAATTGAAAGGATACATTTGTACCAAATTTACATTTTTATATTGCAGTATTTTTAGTAGCAATTTGACTTTAAAAAAAATACTTCTATTATAAAATAAGTATAACATTTATACATACAAAACAATCTCATTATTCGAGGATAAATTAATAATTAAGCGAAAGGTTTATTTATTGAAAAAAAGTGTACAAGGATTGTGAGAATCAAAGGATTGTGGAAGATTGTCAAAAATTGTCAAAAAGAGTGTACAAAATTTTAATGAAGATTGTTAAAGATTGTGGGAAGATTTCAGATGATTGTGGAAGATTGTAAATGATTGTGAAGGATTTTGAAGAATTGCAGATGATTGTGAAAGAAGGAATTGTCAAGGATTGTAGTAGATTGTTGGATAGGTGTACAAGGATTGTCCAATAAATAAACCCCTTGTAATTAAGTTTTACACTGAGAAAATTATCGGCCCTTATTTTACTACTTTTGTCTGAACGTCAGTAATAATTTATCACTAATATTTACCGAATTTTAATCTATTCAATACTGTAAAACACAACTAAAAATGTACCTTACTATAACTATGATGAACTACCGCGTGTTTTTTTTTTAACCTAAAACTTTTAAATATCTCGAATACTATGCATTTTAGAAAAAAAGATATCGGACAAAAGTTGTC
Organism: Brachypterus glaber; assembly: GCA_958510825.1. Classification (NCBI taxonomy): domain Eukaryota; kingdom Metazoa; phylum Arthropoda; class Insecta; order Coleoptera; family Kateretidae; genus Brachypterus; species Brachypterus glaber. The sequence goes on from OY294046.1 coordinate 66,227,357, forward strand.
TATTTTAATAGGGGAAACAAAATGGCGTATTTTATTTTTAAGGATATTTACGTTTTCAAGGTCAAATTAAATAAAAATATATATTTTTTGACAGTTATTTAATTCTCCTCAAAAAAATAAAAATCTGTTGTAAAAAACTTTTTTTGATCCGACTGCAGAGACAAATAGTCAATTCCTATGTATTTTGAGCCGCTGAATCCGAATCTGAGAATTTAAAAGTTAGCTCCCATTTTCAACATAACCTCAAAAAATATATCATATCATTGCTAAAAATTATGTTTTTTGAGGTTATGTTAAAAATGGGAGCTAACTTTTAAAATAAGACCTCAGATTCGGATTCAGCGGTTCAAATACATAGGAATTGAATAGTCGAGTCCGTCGGATATCCATTTTTTTTTTAATTTTGTATGGCTGTGTTATCTCTGGAACTTAAATAACAGTAAAAAAATATGTTTCTATTTAAAAAAACCAAGTCGACCTTGAAATGACCTTGGAAACGTAAATAGCCGTAAAAAATAAATACGCTATTTTCTTTCCCCCATTAAAATGAACAACTTTTGTCCGACACCTTTTTTTCTAAAATAGTATTCGAGATATTTGAAAGTTACACGGAAAAAAAAAATTTTAGCTAGGAGCGCTATAACACACATACCAAGCAAATTATAATCGCTTATTATATAAATACAAGGCTTTCTCTTACAATTATGGCAGTCAGTGTAAAAATTTATATGAAATACTTAATTGTTTAGTGAATAGTAAAATATAATAAATAGTATGGCATTTATAGCTTAAATATATTTAATTATTGTCCGTGCTAATAATTTTTATAATATAATAAAATTTCTGTAAATTTATAATAGTGCCTGTAATAAATATAATCGTTTCACCGGAAATGACCTTCGATTTTTAAATGGGACACCCTATATATTTTTACATATTTTGTCTTAGAAATCAATTCTGAATACAACCATGTGTCACTTGTCAATTTTTGACAGGTTGAATTGGCTTATTTGCTTAATTTTTAGTCTAGTTTCTTAAGAAAAATACTGTTTTGTTTTTTTCCTAAAACTCTATTTTTGGTGCGCTCTTAAAAATTTTAAAATTCACACAATTTTTGGAAATGTCATCCTCCAAGTTTTAGTTTTGACAGTTTTATAGTTCATACTCTGATAGCGTTAACATAAAACTTTTAAAATGTTTTTCAAAGCCATCTCAGTTTTTTTTTTGTCATATTAAATCTGAATGCAAATGCAATCACAAAAAGTGAATAGTAAAAATTAGTATTTTAAGGCCAAGTTCTTTAAAATAAACGATGCATGTGTAGTATCGAAATTTTCACATAAAAATTCTCTTTCATTTAAAAGTAATGAGCCACCCTCTTCCCATTAAAAAAAAAACGACTTGTGGGCAAAAGTGTAACTTTTAAACTTTGAAGAGTGCACCAAAAATAGAGTTTTCGGAAAAAAATCAAAATAGTATTTTTTTTAAGAACATGGACCAAAAATTAAGCAAATAAGCCAATTCAAGGCACTCTAGGTTTAAAATGAAAATTTAAATAAAAAATGACATGACCTGTCAAAAATTGACAAGTGACATATGGTTGTATTCAGAATTGTTTTCTAAGACAAAATATGTAAAAATATATAGGGTGTCCCATTTAAAAATCGAAAGTTAAAGTAATTTCTGGTGAAACCGGAAGTGAAAAAAAGTTGTTTGATATGTCAAAAAATCGCAAATTTTGTCTTATGCATGATCTCCAAATTTCATTTGGATAGCTCAAAGTATAAAAAAGTTAAGGGGGGTGAACCACCTTCCTGAAACACCCGGTATATAGGATTAGTAAACGAACGCGCGAGGCCGCGCCTTCGCCAAAATTTAAAATATTTTCTACAGCTGTACACTGTAAAAACTGAATGTAAAATAATGTAAAAATACATGAATTTGTATAGTACGCTAAGTAAAGAGTGACCGCAAAAAAAGAGGTTTTTAGCCTCTTTTTCAAACATCTGTAACTTTGATTGGAATTAATAGAATATAACGTATAAGTGCTCAAAATTTTTGTCTGGTAATGATCTTGTGCAAAAAGCAAGATTTATTGTTCTAGAAGCTAAACATCCCCTTAAACAAAGGGTTAACTAGAATTGAATTTTATACAAAACTTTCTCACATTTTATCACACATAACTGACTGGATCCCTTTAACTCGATTTTTCTTGAGATACTACTACTTTTTTTGGTGCTTGGGGGGTAGTTTAACCCTCTTTGTGGGGGTGGATTTTCATCAAATCTAAGGGTGAGGCTCCTTTACGTGTTTTTTATGTTTTATAGTTATTTTTTAACCCCTTTAAGAGGGTTAAAAAAATAAAAAATGGGAATTTTCGCGTACCTATATTTTAGGCCCTATTACCGCGTGTTAAATATGTGTTACTCCGAAACTACCTAATACCTACATTGCGAAAAGGCTTTTCATAATTTTTTTTTTCACCAGATATTATATTACAATTTTACTGTATTGTAATAGCTTTAAAAAAGTATTTAAATTCGTTTTATTTTATAAATTACTTTATAAGGACGTTTGCTAAGAGTTTTGTTCGTATTTCAATATATAACAATCAAAAGAGAGATGCACAAATAATTTATTTGGGACACAAAATGACATTTTATCGAACAGAAACCTACCTGAAAATCACGTACTTTTCGTCTCAAGGGTGTAATTTGTGTAGTAGCTGTATCGAAAAAAACCGAGAGTCTCTTTAATTTTTAAACCTTGTTTCTTGCGCCATTTCTCACTGATATTCTGAGGTTCGTTTTGAAATAAACATAATTTTAAAAAGATTAAATACTTTCATCGAGACATCTTTATGATTTTAAGGTTATTTTTAACCGACTTCCAAAAAAGGAGGAGGTTATAGTTCTCCGCATGAAAGAAAGTCTCCGACGAAAGGAGGGGAAATCATTCGCGCTCTCTTCTTTCCGTCTAGAGAGTTATAAGGCGTGCGTGCTTACAGTGGGCCTCCCACTTGCACACATGTTTCCCGTAGCCACAGATCCGTGCGTCAAACTTCATCAGTTCGACGTGTGACTTTGTTTTTTTTATGTTTGTTCCCGGATGAACGGAATTTGATGAAACCTTAAAGATGACATTCATGAGGTGGCCCCGTTTTAATTTTATGCTCGGATAATGCCGGGTAAGCCGGATAAATAAGATAAAACTAATAGTTTTAACGCAATTTCACTTAAAATCGGCTGAATTTGGTTCTAATACCAACCAAATTTTTAGAAAATGATCGTATAACTCGGATCAGCCAGATAACTTGATTAAGGGGTCACTTAAATATTACGTCAGGCTAAAAATCTTTTAAAAATGCCGCTAAACTTGATTCTGTGGACCTGTAATATTAAAATACTTAGAGAAAATTGTAAAATTTGTGATTATACCATAAGACGTTATTTGATTATTACTTAACGCTGAAAGTTTAACAAAGATTTTCTTTAGTATTTCGTTTAAAATAAGGTTGTTGGACTCTTGGACGCTGAAATAAAAATACTACTAAATTTATTTTTTAGAAATTTATCTTTATGATAATGACGTCACAACGCACTAATAGTGCGTTGTAACGTCAGCAGCTTGCCGAGATGGAAGGACAACTATAATTTAGCTTAGATGACTTTACAAGTTCTGTGTCTCTAAAAAGTAAAAAATAAAAAATAAAACGGTGCCAATTTCATAGCAAACAATTTAACAACAAAAATAATTGTTAGTATTTAATTTAGGGAGTGGTGAAATTGGCATCGGCTTACTTTTTATTTTTTACTTTTTAGATACAGAAGACAAAAATAAATCGACCGACCGACCCACCAAAAGATCGACCAACCGATGGACCGATATTTTTTTGCTCGAAATTGATTTATATCGACATAAAACGTCATAAAACAAAAAGTTAGGCAAAAAAAATTGAAATTTTTTACACGAATGCAAGGCTTTTCCAAAATTTTGAAACATTAAAATGGAAAATCATCAACTGGCACAAAAACTGAAAGTGTACCAGGCGAAGTACACTCTCGGTATTGTAATACATTGTCAAGCTAGTCAGTTTATAATGCAAAAACATATAGGGACTTTTAATGTAACGTAAGCAATGAATTCTCTTGTAACGTAAGCAACAGATGACACAAAAAATTGATTTATATATATATATATATATATATATATATATATATATATATATATATATATATATATATAAAATATTGCCTAAAAGTCACACATGTACCGGGTACATGTGTACCGGCTATATAGTATCCAGCGATTTTTTTTAATTTTTTTTTGCTGAAATAGTCTTACCTCGTACGGAAGCGTAGAGGAAGGGAAGGGAAGGGAAGGGAATGAAGTTGGATGGAGATAGATAACGTGGCGTACTATTACTATATACTTAAACCAACCAGTGAGAAGCGAGACCCAGGGTCTCTTATTACACGAGTCATGCAGAACATATTGGGCCTCTTTTTCGCTTTCTCTAATTCTCTCTCTACCCATATCCCTTCCATCCTTAAGGTAAGAAAATCCAGAAAATGTCTGTGACCGGTGCTCGAATACAACATTACGAAGTGGTCTTCAGCTTTTGCATTCGTGGCGTAGGGCTTAAGAAAATACTACTATATATCTTGTGTAATTTGCTGCAAATTATTGCTCTGCTTACTTCCATTTTAGAGGGAATATACAATACCATCTAACTAGAGCATACTATGATAAATTATTTCCCGATAGCTTGGTTGATTGTAATGTCGCGGTTTCCCATAACTCTACGAGGTAGATAGTATAAAGGGTAGTTAAATGATATAGTTCGCACTATCCTGTTATAAATTACTTAAAATTAATAAACACTTTATCTGAGGCTGTATTATTGGATACATCCATGACAGGGTCCTAGGGGGTTATTTTATTTTTTCCCACAGTTTAACAAGCATTCACTAAAATATTACAGTAAAAAATAAATTATTATCTTTCTTTTTACTAAATGTCAAATCATACAAATGAAATGCGTCGCAGAAAAAAATATTTGTTTTATTTTTAAATACAAAGAGTTGTAAATTTTTGATCATTAATTCATTTCATAAAAGGTTACCGAATAATTAGGACCAATCTAAGAATTTTACCAAGTAAATGTCAGATTTATATTTCACATTCAATTTTATTTGTTAGTTTAGTGTTATTTGTTTATTTATTTATTGGGTAAACCAACCTTTTATGAAATGAAAATTTAAAAAAATATATATTTTTAAAAGTCATTTTCATTTTTATATTATTCACAGCGCCTGCGCTAGAATAATATTATAGCTACGGTAGTTTCGAATTTTCAAAAATTTTCAAATATCATCCTAGACAAAAAATTCTTGGATATAAGTTTGTTTCATGAAAATAAGCAATTTTTTTTAATGTCCTTCTGTCCGTTTTTTCGATGTCACGATTTTTGGGAGCACAGTTATCGTTCGAATAATCCGAACGCCTTGAAATTTTCAGGAAAAAGTTCTACAAGGAGAAGATCCCTATTATTTTTACTGTAACATGCTAGTATTAATTAACAAATGTTGTGTGGGGATCCAAATGTATCAGCACGGTCTCTATGTTAGTATGACAACATTTTGTATACAATATACAATTTAATACACACATTGCAGTATTTAATATCAGAAGTAAAGTATTAAATATCAATGTTGCGATATACAGTGCGGTCCAAAAGTCACCCCCCCTTTTAACTTTTGAACGAGTTGAGATATCGACTTCAAATTTAGAACTCTTAAATAAGACAACTTAAACTATCTTTTAGCATATATTTGATATTTTCAGCTCTTAAAATGTGGGCAGGGGGCATGTGGGGACATTTTTATTAAATGGAAAGGGGGGTTGTGTGATACATCATTTTAAAGGTTATAAAATTTAGTATTAAAATTACAATGACATTTTCTGAGTGTGTAGAACTCCTCAGGCCGTGTTGCAAAGGCATGGTTAATAATATCTCCCAGTACTTTATTCTTTCTTGCTGGTAAACAATTAGATCATATATACATAGATATGGCATTAATGTTGATTTGTTTTATGTAGAACATATACAAAGCCAATTGTAAACAAACCACTTTAGCGGTGAGGTTGCGAGGAGGTGAAGTATAACATATTTGTTAACAAACCACTCTAGCGGGGGGTGGTGACCAGAAGCGGGAAGGGAAAATCTACCTGGATATAGCAATGAACACATTTCGATTTGACGTGGACTCAAGGCGCATCTAGGAGGGGATATATGATCTAATGGTAAACACCAGGTCGCAAAGTTGGGGGCCACAGTTGAGATAATAAGAAAATGTATAAAGTTCAAGGTCAACTGTTTACCTATACTCGAGGTTAGAATTTTGACGTAAGTCTTTTCTTAAAGTAAGCACCCTGCATCATATAACCGTTTATTAATTTGCGAAGAGTTTACTTTTCAACATAAAGAAAACTTACGACATTTTAATTTATTTTTTCGCCTTAATCTCTACGTTGATATTTGTTATACAACTCAAATCCTACTAAGCTAAATATAATCCATCATTCAAAAAAGTAAATAACGGAAAGTCAACTGCAGTATATTTTTACTTCTGTGCGGAAAGTTTTGAAAATATTTTAATAGTTTAAAGATATTATGAATTCCACACAGATAGATAGATAGATAGATAGATAGATAGATGCTTAATTGTTTCTAAAGACTTACATCTTACGACAATTGTTACATAATACAAGTATTATGGCAATTAATGTCATGTCAATTTTATGAGTATGTTTTTTATAAAAATTATTGTAAGAAGCTAAATTATTTTTGGAATGATGGTTGAGAATGGATAAAATGAAGGAGAGAATCTGTGGAAATGGAGGTAGCGCTTGGAAGGGATTTGAAATTTTTATGTGAAAAATATGAAACGTCAACATTTGAATAGTATATTAAAGTACGAGTTTCATAACATACGTTTTTAGCGCACGAGTACAAGTTTGTAAAACGAGCAGCTTGCGGAGAGTTTTCTAAAGTACTAGTGCGCTAAAAACCTGTTATGAAACGAGTGCTTTATATAATTTTTTCTATTTTGCACTAAAATTTAAAAAAACTTTCATTTAAATTGATGACTGATTTGGTGATTTTTGTTTTGGATTGGCATTACAGTTTACACCATGTTTAAAATTCAATGATATTTTGATATATTTTATAGTTATCTACTGCAGTTAATTTGTATAAAACCTATATTCGTCCTAGACTAGAGTTTGGTTCATCAGTTTGGCATCCTGATTTTGTGCGAGATACAAATCTTATCGAGTCCGTACAGCGATATGCTACAAGGTTACCATATGGTAGAAACAGGCCCACATATTCTGACCGTTTAAGAATATTTAGACTTCCGTCTGAGGCTGATAGACTTACACGTGGCTCTTTAATTATGACTTATCGGATTTTACATGACCAGTTTAGTTTGGACTTACGTCAAATGTTTACTCTAAATGAGGATCGTCGTCTCCGTGGGCACAGTCTCAAGTTAAGACAAGAATTTGCCCGTTCCAGACCCAGAAGAAGCTTTTTAAATAATCGCATATTTGACACTTGGAACTCTCTGCCAGAAAATGTAGTGAATGCGCCCTCTGTTACCGCCTTTAAAAACCGCTTGGACAATTTTTTGTTTAATATTGATGCATAATTAATATATCTTTTAGTCTCTGCTTATTAAGCTAATTATATATTTTTTTATTTTTTGAGTTTAATAGGCCTAGCCTCAACTCTTATATTAACAATAATAATAATCTCTTCTCTTTTTTACTGCAATTAACCAACCAACAATTTTAACATGGTAAAAATAACCTAAACACAAAATTTTGTAGAAAATTCAACTTTAAAGCGACATTGACATTTGTACGGAAAACGTCAAGCGATAGGCCAGGTCTGTTGCCAACCCAAAAGAACAAAAAGTACAGACCTCTTATGGGCCTATAAGAACACGCAAAATGCGTGTGATTATGAGCTTATAAGAGTCGCAAAATAGAAAAATATTTTGTTTTTCAAAATTAATGGAGAGCCCCTAGCACAAGCCAAAAGCTTATTTGGGGCTCTCCATGCTTATGTACAATTTTTCAAGAAATAAACTATAAACTATATGTAACATAAAATATTAAAATGAAATAACAAACTTATAAGCTAATCTTAAATTAGAGGCCCTTTATTCGTTAAGGATAAATGATCTCAGTTTAAGAACATTAATTACAAAATAGTATAACAGTTTAAGTTTTAAGGGGTTTAGGTTACTCAGTGCAAAGATAAGCCCATTCATATCTCTTAGACTGAGTACATACTGCATCAAGTTGATTAAAGCGAATCCGTATTTACTTTTTTGAATGATGGATTATATTTAGTTTAGTAGGATTTGATAATTGATGATTCAGAAACAGGTTAAAAAATATCTAGGGAGGATCTTACAAAATATTTAAAAACTCTGAAGAAGAAATAGGATTAAATTAAGGATATTAAAGGGCCTGCAAAAATTCAATTACTATATAAAGGTGCAGAGACATTTTTAATGTAAACTTATTTTTTTGGACTTTTTGGACTTTTTGGGGGTCCCGTGGGCCCACGGTAGTTATTTGAAAATTGTAACTTTTTTTCCGACCCCTGATTTTTTTTCATAAATTCTTTAAACACATCATAAGTGGCAATTTAGGCAAATACATACAGTGCGGTCCAAAAGTCAGCCCCCCCTTTAAACTTTTGAATGAGTTGAGATATCGACTTCAAATTTGGAACTCTTAAATAAGACAACTTAAACTATCTTTTAGCATATATTTGATATTTTTAGCTCTTAAAATGTGGGCAGGGGGGCATAGGGGGAACATTTTTTAAAATGGAAATGGGGGTCGTGTAATACATCATTTTAAAGCTTATAAAATTTTCTATTTAAATAACTTTTTTAAATTTTTAAAAATGTTTTTTAAGGTTTTGATTTTTCAATTTTTTGTGATAAAACATTCGATTTTTTAAGTTTTTTTTATAAATTTTTATTTATGTCAACTAGAATTAGTTTAAAAGTATAATTAACATTTTTTTATGATGAAATTAGGCATTTTTTAAAAATTATTTGTTTTTTTTAGAGGAATTTTGACATTAATACCCATTTAACACCATTTTAACCCCAATTTTTTTTTTATTTAAAAATATGGAGTTAAATGGAGAATTTTATAAGCTTTAAAATGATGTATTACACGACCCTCCTTTACATTTAAAAAAATGTGCCCCCATGCCCCCCTGCCCACATTTTAAGAGCTGAAAGTATTAAATATATGCTAAAAGATAGTTTAAGTTGTCTTATTTAAAAGTTCCAAATTTGAAGTCGATATCTTAACTGGTTCAAAAGTTAAGAGGGGGGGGTGACTTTTGGACCGCTCTGTATAAAAAAAATCGTTCGGATTGATCGTTTTTTTACGTTTTTTCTCATTTATTATAATATGTACATATCTATACCCTCAAGCAACAAAGCCGTATACGGCGTAACTCATATATTGTCATTTTTCACGACAGCTAAATTTCTAAAATATTTTTTTTTGTTATTTAAGGGTGAGTAAATGATTGAAGTGGAAAAGGAAGTCATGTGATACATCATTTGAAAGCTTATAAAATTTTCTATTTAACTGTTTAAGTATTTATTGTTTATTTACTGTTTGTTTCTGATAATATTCAAGTTTAGAATTTCTTACTTTAGTGATTTTAAGTAAACTTTTGCCTAAAGTGGACTGTGGAGAAACCTGAGTAGTACCACCATGTGTGTCTTTTTTCAAGGCGTTTACCTATGAGTATAACTCAAAATGGGTCTAACTTGAGTTACATCCTTGTTGCTTGGGAGTGTCGATATTACGTAGTCGGACTTCACTATATATTTTAGATATAATAATAAAGTTATTATTTATGATCACTACATTACAAAAATGCTTATCTCCAACGCCAAAGGGCCTATATTTTTGTCTAGTGCTTTATTGCTTTAGGGACGTTTCATTGCATTTTAAGTAATAATATGAAAGAATTTATTTTTTATTTTTCGGTCGACTTCATCCCCAAAAACTATCTATCAACATATATACATACATTAGGTAGCAGCCGTGGAAAGTCCCAAATAGGCATAATCTTATGATAGGGGTAAGGTTGCCAACTCTGAATTATTATAATAAAGGACATAGGTCTCTAAAAAAAAACACTACCAAATTATTAAGCAACAACCATTACAGTATAAAAATACTCCTTGCACAGGTTTGCATGCGACACTGAAAGCGATTTGGCCGTCCCAGGTGGGCGAAGCGCCGCGTCGTAACTCACTAGCTCTATCTTGCGCAGTTATGCGCGAAAATACAACTTTACAATTTTATTCAAATTGAAACTGAAAAGCTTTATTATTAAATTAATAATTAAGCTTTTCAGTTTTAATAATAATAATATTAATTAATTGGTGTACTTTTTTACGTTTGATCTTTAAAAACCATTGTGACTCATGGACCTATAATAAATTATTATACAGTGCGTGCATTAAGTCTGGAATCACCCGAATCACAAAAATCCTCAGATAGGTCGATTTATATTTTTAATTCTGCAAATTTTGGTCTAAAAAAAATTATCAAAATTGGCACCCCCATGCACCCTCACCCCCCAACTTTTTTTTTCAAATAGCAACCTTCCCCTTGTGATACATCATTGGAAAGGTAATTTAATAAGCTTTCCAACAGTGTATGATAAAGCCTAATTTGTTAAAGGGTCTATAAAAAAACGCATGTTTTATTTAAACATTGTTTGTGTGAAATATTACGCATAATATGGTAATTGTTGCCCTATTTCCTACTTGGCACCTTCCTGAGAATCTAAATAAGGTTGTTTTAAACTTATTGTAATATTTTATACCCTGTTGAAAAATGCAATTTTTTTTGTTTTTATTGACCAATTTTATGTTTACTATTTAATCGATTATAATCCCGTTTTTTTACTGTCCACTGTCAAAGAGCTGAAGGACATCAATTTGAACATTTATAGTGAACTAAAGTTATACTTTACATGTCTTTATAATAAACTAAATTGTGCATTTTATCATTAGCCCTTTACCAAATTAGGCTTTATTATACACCGTTGGAAAGCTTATTAAATTACCTTTCCAACGAAGTGTCACAAGGGGTAGGTTGCTATTTGAAAAAGAAAAGTTGGGGGGTGAGGGTGCAAGGGGGTGCAAATTTTAATAACTTTTATTACACCATAATTTGCAAAATTAAAAATAAAAATTGACCTAACTAAAAAGTTAATCGGGTGATTCCAGACTTAATGCACGCACTGTACATAAATGTCTTGCAATTTTCAAGATTAATTGTAAGTTTAGCGTTCTTTAAGGGTTTTATAAAAGACAAAGGACAGAAGTAGAAAATAAAGGACTGTGCTTTGAAATAAAGGACGGTTGGCAACCCTAGATAGAGGCTCGCTGTCTGTGTCAAACTGGACAGGTGAGTTGATGAGAGAAATTTCACGTGTATTTTTTTTTTACTTTTCTCAAATAGAATAGAATAGAATAAAATAGGTTTATTGGTGCTTAAAAAAAATTTTCACATTTTCTTGCACATGTCTAAAAATTTGAACATACAATCAAATAAATAAAATAAATAAACTTACATAATTTACTTACATAACATATTTGATGGCATGTCCATGAACTCTTCAGCACAGTAAAAACAGTGTTCTGCAATATCGAGCCGACCACACCTTTGAATTTTTCAGGTTTAAGTGTTTTTAAATGATTAGGCAATTTGTTATACAATTTTATGTTTACACTATTATTTAGGGATGTTGAATACCCAAATCTAATTTTTTATTAAGTAAGGATTTTTTGCAGATCTGGTAGAGTAATTGGGGGCCCTCGCATTAGTCTCAGTCCGACACTGCTCTTCATTAATTTTTAAACAAAATAGATAAAAAAAGCGTCTTCCACAATACTGCCGCGCATGCGTCGTAAGCGGATTGACTAGGCCCAATTTACACAACCGTAAAACGTTGACATGCCAGTAACGAGAACAAAACAATGGTTTATTCCTCTAAATTATTGGAATAAAAGCGATTTTATAAGTAAATTTTATTTCTACAGGAATACAAGTGTTTTTAGCAACAGCTTTATCAATTCTCTTTTTTTACATCAAAACTTCATATAAACAAAGCAAGTAAACAAAAATTATAAATTTTGATTATGTTGACATTCAAGACAAGCCCATGCTTCAGTGTAAATCGGACTTTGTGGAGTATTTAGCGGCAAATTTAAAATAACTATACCTTAAAAAAATAAACTTTAGTATATTTTGATAGAAGTGCACTTATTATTCAACGTTATTAAAATACTACCATGCTATAGTATCTGGCACAAAGCGAAGAATTTAACTTTAAGTATTCGTAGTTATTGCAGTTATATAAATGTTTTTCAGTTTCTGATAAAATTTAGTTACAAGAATTTATTAAATTTTCTTGCAATTTCCTAATAACTTAAATATTTCTTTGTATTAAATAAATTTTATTAGCAAGTAAAACATTCCAAAATTAGGAGAGGGTGGCGCAAAAAACCTAAGGCTACAATGATCTCTCTTACACGGAAAGAAATTAGTGGGCTCTGCGCTATACATTATAAGATATTTGGCAACAGTGGCAAATTATAGTGATTTAAGCTATAGATTATAAGGGATCCAATAACTAATAATGTTAAAAATAAATTGGAAACGATTATATATATTACAGACACGATTATATTTATTACAGGCACTATTATAAATTTACAGAAATTTTATTATATTATAAAAATTATTAGCACGGACAATAATTAAATCTATTTAAGCTATAAATGCCATACTATTTGTTATATTTTATTATTCACTAAACAATTAAAGTATTTCATATAAATTTTTACACTGACTGCCATAATTGTAAGAGAAAGCCTTGTATTTATATAATAAGCGATTATAATTTGCTTGGTATGTGTGTTATAGCGCTCCTAGCTATAATTTTTTTTCCGTGTATATTAGTATATTGATTGCACATAATACTGTCAACGCGTAAAATTATTTGAGGGTATAACTTGTTGTAAATTTTTCTAATTGTAACAATACCAAATCATAATAAGAATACACAAGTTTGTGTCAGACGTACATAACAGATCTGTTATGATTGATGCGTTTGGATTCTTGAAAATTTTTAGTTGAAATCAATGGAAACCCGTCATGGCCCATCGGGACATGATGGGCCATGACGGGTTTGGACTTTTTATCATCCTATTTTCTCATAAAAAACTCTGTGAATCTCATGAACGGTTTGTGCTTGACAAATTTTGAGATTTTGTTTGACTATTTAATTTTCTTCCTTTTTTTTAAATGTTTTTTTTATAACTTTCTTCTATATATTTTTTTTTATTTGTTGAAAATTTGTTTTATTTTATGTTCTTTTTTTAAAAAAACTAGCATTTTTTTTATTTACTTCCATAAAATCTTAGTTTAGTCGACATGGTCGTTCCGAAGTTTTTGTTGAGCTAATCACTATTAAAAAAAACTATTCATTTAACAACAACAGATAGCACTTTTATTTATACTCTAGTTTAAATAAATTTCGATAAATTTACTTTTTAACAGCGCAAAATTTAAAATAACTATACCTTAGAAAAATAAACTTTAGTTAATAAAAATTCCTAATATGTTACTATAAGTGGGAAAAAATGCATTAGAAAATAAGGTTAGGGTTGCAAATTTTAATAATTTGTTTTTTTGCCCACCCGAGGGCCCAACCAAATATTTACCGTTAAATAAAGTCCAAACCTATTTAAAACTAGAAAATACAAGATTTTATAAAAAAACAATCTTATAATAAACGGGTAGGTAAGGCTTTTTTAAAAATTTTCTTTTTTTGCCCCACTCAAATATTTACGGTTAACTATTCTTGATTAAAAATGGCTAAGTATTTATTTTTTATGTATCTATAAGCATGTAAAGTGTTTACGTTGCAGGCGATTTAGCCCAAAATAGGAATAGGATCCTTTATATGTTTACTGTAATTTGGCCAAGTACATTATATTAAATATGTATCTTGACATGAGAATACAGCCTTTAGCGAATTTAAAATATGTGTTTAGGTGGATTTTTATAAGATCTATGCTTAACTTAACTGTATAATTCACTTATGGCATTAGGCTTTGCGGTACTGAAATCTTATTTGCAGTAATATTTCATAAACGTAGCTAAAATGTGTATTCCTACCAGAAAAAAGCCTTGTTTGTAAGAAGTTAACACATTCGCTGCTAAGTTAGCAGCGGATCCGCGTTGCAACAAAAGTACCTGCCGCACACTGATAGAACACTATCGTAATTAAAATCCCTTTGTTTTAAAAATGCACTTTTTTTTATTAATTTCTCGCTAATTTGTGAGTAATCCGCATTTTTTTTTGCAAAAATACTATTTAAGGTAAGTACTTTTTATTGTTTAAAAAAAAATAAGAATTCGTGTGTCCGGTAAGTTCACCGGCCCCTGATTTTTTCCCAAGACCCCCAAGTCGTAGATTTAGATGAAGAAATAAGGCTTTTTCTGACAGTTGTACAGAAATATCCGCCGCAGTAGACTCAACAATGCAGTCGTATTTATTGTCCCGCAAATCTTCTGCAATATGAATTTATTATCATTTTTATAAATTATTTATGTACCTGAACACTATAATATATTAAAGTTTTATTTTAATTTGCTTTTCAGCCTGAAATTTTAGCAGTAAATTTTACTGTGGTTGGTGGTTTGTTTATAAGAAGAAAAAAAAAAGGTATAATGCAGTTTTCAACTTCCTACTTCATGCGGTATTTCTTTCAACCTAGAATACAGACTGATTTCATTGGTGGCAAGTACGCTAATTGTTGGATCCTGGGGTCTCAAGACGACAATTTGAGATAAGAAAATGCGTGAAACATAGAGATTGGACTTACCTTGATGTTAGATTTTCTGGTGATGTCTGAGCTCAGAAGTGGTGATGGATAGGCCCTGTCTCTTTATTCAGAAACGCGAAAAATGTTGTGTTGAAGTGGAACTGTATATCGTAGATGGTATCTATAATCTCCTTTTTGCATAGTGAGTGACCGAAACAGCAATGGCCGGCGGCGATATTGATTGATAATATCGAGGTACGTGCTGTGTACCGAACTAATTACTACTGATAGCGACTGATATTGAATGTGTCCGTGTTTCAGGTGACAAATTCTGAAATCGCGCGTTGCGGCGTTGCCAGGTCAACTGGGCAAAAATCCCTTTTGTTTAATAAATAAAAAAAGGGAAATAATAATTTATTATATTTTAACGAAACTTAAACACTAACTTTAACTAATATTATATTATATTTAGAGATGGAAAATGTCCTATTACAGCGAGCAACAATACCTATATATATATATAGAAATTTCGTTAATACTATCATATCACTGCGAAAAGTATGTTTTTTGAGGGTATGTTGAAAATGGGATCTAACTTTTAAATTTCGACCTCAGATTCGGATTCAGCAGCTCAAAATACACAGGAATTGACTAGTCGAGTCCGTCAGAGATCCAACTTTTTAATTTTAAGTGGTTGTGTTATCTCTGCTACAAAAGGTCTGACCAAAAAAAGTTTTTTACAAAAGATTTTTTTTGAGAACTAAATTTTCATTTAAAAAACAAAGTTAACCTTGAAATGACCTTGAAAACGTATCCGTAAAAAATAAATAAGCCATTTTGTTTCCCCCATTAAAATAAACAACTTTTGTTCGACATTTTTTTTTCTAAAATGCATAGTATGTATTCGAGATATTTGAAAGTTTCGGGTTCAAAAAACACCCGGTACTTAATTTTATTACAAATAGTATTAACGCTCCGAGAACGTGAACCTAGTTTTCAGTGCTTTTTACGAAGCAAAGCCTAGTGCACTAAAATAGATTTGCGTCGAGGTGCTTATACTACTTTTCCTACGGCCTAAAACCTAAAAAAATACAAAACGCAAAACGTCTTAAAATTAATTTTAATAATTTGACGTTTTGTGTTTGAGGTTTACTTGTTTTCTGACAGCAGATATGTAAAATCAGCTGACTGTCACTTTTCGACCGCTGTCATGGCAACGGGTGGAAAATAAGCACCGACTACTAACTAGGTCTTAGGAAATAGTACCTATATTACGCACCGAGTACGCGAACCTAGTTTTCATTGCAAAAGAATGGTTTGCGTCGTTGTGCGTATACTATTTTTCCTACGACCTAACACAAACATACAAAAAACGCAAAAATTTTCTTAAAATTAATTTGTCAATTTGAGGTTATTTGTTTGACGTTTACTCATTTTCTGAGAGCAGTTATATAAAACAGCTGATTTTCACTTTCCAACCGCTGTCATGGCAGCGAGTGGAAAATGGGCACTAAATACTAACTAGATATTGAAAAAACTATATTATTATACTTTTAACAGTTAAATCGTAAATACAGCCTGTTCCAGAACTCGCGTACCGAAATTTAAGAGGTGATTCTACATCCAAAAATATGAAAAAAAGTTTCTATAAAGGTTGGTCCGGAAATGAGCCCTAAGGGAGCTACGGCCCTTCGAAGATGACGTATTGAATGGGGAACAAAAAAAAGCACCAATAAAATTTTAATGCTGCAGGGTGATTCTTCATTTAAAACTGAGCAAAAAAGTATTATACACCAAAACACCTAAATTTAATATTAAAGGAGTAATAGCCTTTTAAAAAGTAACGTTTTTGGTGGCACAAAATGTTACTTCCTCTTAATTGCATTTTTTTTTGATAACGGTTGCTCCTACAGTGTTACACTATATGATATTTTATATGTATTTTTACTCTAGAAATCTATATTTTTTACAACAAATCCAAAAAACATACACATAGAAAAGTTTGGGGCAAAAATGTTTTAAGCCTCATATATTTTGTCCGTCTGGGCACGCCTCTGGATAAATTAAAAAAATAAATTAACATTAACTTATTGCCCTTATTAATACTAGTATACATGCAAAAGCTCGCCGCTCTAGCTTAAACGGTACCCGAGTTATTAATTAAAAACCTTATTTTTATTACAATTTTAAAGGGCCCTAGATCCCTTAGGGCTCATTTCCGGACCAACCTTTATAGGAACTTTTTTTATATTTTTGGATCTAGAATCACCTCTTAAATTTTGGCATGCCAGTTATGGATCACCCTGTATCTACTAAATGTGTACATATATCTTTTGCAAGTACATCTTTAATTAAGGTTAAATTTATTATATGTGCATTTTGTAATGCCTATATAAATTACCTCTGTTAATTACAGTGTATACATATTAGGGTGCCCAGAGTTTTGACTTTTTTTTGAATTTAAAAGGTCTTACCCCCCAAAGTTGTTCATTGGGGTGAGTAGATTACCACGCTATTTTTTCAGAATTTTAAAAAAATATTTAGAGGTGGCGCGCAGCCGTTTTTTGCAAAAATAATCGTTTCTCCAGATTAAATTTTTTTAGGGCCTATTAAAGATAAATAAAAATGCTTTTTGCACAGTACGGAGATCTAGTACTCAGTACATACAATCCAAGAAAAATGTTCAAAAATTAAAAGTGGTAAATGACGCCGCAGAGCGTGGGGTGGCACTCATACAAACCTATAATAATCTTTTAACAAATCAAGAGGATCAAACACAATTTCTGTTGCAAGTTATGGAACAACATAGAATAAATTTTCCAAATTCAAAAAAATCTACTGTATTACTGGGGCATTCAAAGTAGATTTAAAAGATTTGAAAAATGTATTCTTTGTTGTACTATACTTTGTTGTTCGATGTGGGCCCTAAAAGAATGAAAAGTGTAAAAATCTAGAAAAGTTGTGTAATTTTGTTAAAAAACATTTTTTTTTCGTGCACCTGTATATAGGATCAAATATTTATATATGGCTTTTAAGTCAGGACACATTTAGGTATTACAAAAAAAAATTTGACCGGGGTGAAAAAATTGAATGTGCTATTCCTAGCACCCCAAATTAGGGATAACATCAAAATTTTGACTTTTCTAGGTCACAACAAGGCCGTTTGTTGATGAAAAAATTTGAAAAAAATCAGGGTTCTTCCTTATTTATCCTAGATCTCCGTACTGTGCAAAAAGCATTTTTATTTATCTTTTATAGGCCCTAAAAAAATTAAATCTGGAGAAACGATTATTTTTGCAAAAAACGGCTGTGCGCCACCTCTAAATATTTTTTTAAAATTCTGAAAAAATAGCGTGGTAATCTACTCACCCCAATGAACAAATTTGGTTACCCCCCAAATTCAAAATTAAGTCAAAACTCTGGGCACCCTAATACATATATATATATATATATACATATAAGTAAATATAAGTAAATAGAATAATTAATATCTTATAATTCGATGACATCAACATCCCTTTATTGATAAATAATAATATTAATAAATAAATAATCATCAAATCCTTGAACGGACGCAAATATATGTTTTTCTTGAAAAACGGTAATTATATAAATATTAATTAACGTTAGTCAAATGAAAACATAACTAATAAAAAAAAGGTATATTCTTTACCTTGGTATATAATATGCTGTTATGCAGTTTAAAAATAAAACAAGCCGTGAAGATATGTAAAGCTACGCATTCCATTATATACTATTCACAGTCAATGGTATATTGCATTTTCCCAAATACTAAATAATCTTCAAAAAAAAAATTTACATACTTTTTTTTTAAGATCTTTTCTCTCTACCAACTAGGTAAGTTGACATTACTTAATCAAAAAGTCGTCAGTAATGGAAAGTACTATATCGAGTACACTTAGTGATAGATGAAATCAATACAAACAAAACCATAACAAAAGACAGAAAAAACGATTTACCGCACAAGGACACTAAGTGTGCTTACATTTTCCGCAGGGGGACATCTAGACACAAGACTACTATTTCACAAGCGCCTAATTGCAGCTCTCTGTGCAGGAGTTTGTTTTGGTTTTTCTTGTTTGGTCTTTTTTTTAATGAGGCGGCCTTGGTTTACGTTAACGTTGGTTTGGCGTCTGGTGTTTTTTTTTTGTAAAAAAATGTTTTTTATTTAAAATAACATATTGAAAAATGGTCAGCGCATGCGCAGTTTATCAAAACGCGGCATAAAGAGCTGCACATAAGCGCTCCTACTATTTCTAATTTTATAGAGTGATTCCATAAAAAAATGATTTCTTGAGTTGTTACACATATAAATGTCAAAAATATTATTAATAAAATAAGATTTTAACACCTTGGTAGTGAGAAAAACGTAATGCGCTACTCTTAGGTAAGTTTTTTTTCTGTCTTCGGTCGTGTTTATGGACCTCAGCTCCGCTAAGGTCCACAAAATACGACCTTACACAGAAAAATTTCTTACCTCTACTAGGAGCGCAAATAACTATATCTTAAAAAAAATTGATTAAAAAAAAAATCCAAAAAAAAACATCAAAAATTTTTCATTTTTTTTATTTTCTTTTTACGAAAAAAATATTAAAAAAAAACTCAAAATTTTTAAATTTTTTAATTTTCTTTTTGCGAAAAACAACAAAAAAAATTAATAAAAAAAAATTTAATGATAGTTTAAACATACAAACCCCCCATAACTTTTTTGTTTTTGGGGAGATTATTTTCACAACTGGTAGAGTTGATCCTTATAATAAAAGTAATTTTTCCTGAAAAAGTTACGTTAATCGGAAATTTGTTCAGTTTTTTAGATTTTTTTATAAGTTTAACCCCCCATAACTTTTTTGCTTTTAGGGGGATTACTTTCAAAAATAATAGGGATCTTCTTCTCTTAGAACTTAAAATTTTCCTGAAATTTTTAAGTCGATCGGATTATTCGTTCTTGAGTTATCGTGTTCACAAAAATCGTGATATCGGACAGACGGACGGAAGGCACGGTTCACCTGGGCGATTTTAAATAAAAATTTCGTGGACCCCTATATTTTTTGGTCTAAAATATAACTGATGACATCAGAAATCAATTCCCATTTGAAAGAAAATCTTAAAAGTTACACTTTTTTAGACAGATAAAAAAACGTTTTTTTGAGTAATAAGGCGTGTCAAAAAATCGCGATTTTCAAAATCAAAAACGCTCCCTGGCTTAAAAGTTGCTCCTTAGTAAAAAACAGTGACCACTCAAAAATGAGCCAAATCGATAAATGTTTAGAGGTAGCTCAAAGCACTCAAACTTAAAAAAAAATCGGTACCTGTATTTCGGATAAAAACTGATACCGATAAAAATTAAGGAAATTTTGGAGGGTTTCTTTGGTAATATTTAGAAACAATACTAAATGTAAGAACTAAAACAATTATATCCCCCCCTCCCCTTAAGTTAGAACATGAAAAAATCGCCAATTATTTGAAGATTTCGCGAAAATTTAATTTTTGCAAGTTCTTAAAAGTGCATAAAAAATAGTTTTAAATAAAAAATCTGCAAAATTATATATTAGTATATAAGCATATATACATGTTAACCTACATGACTATACAGAAAACATAATTTTTTTCAAGTTGAGTAAAAAAAATTAATTTCGATTAGAAACCGGGTGGATTTTCTGTTTTTTGCCTAAAACTTTTTTCGGTGTACTTTTTTTTTTGATTTTTTGGTTGGAATACTTTTTTATGTAAAACTACACAAAAAAGTTTCTATGGTTTAACATCGCAGGTTTAACCGTTTTAAAGATAAATGCATTTAAAAGTAAATTTTTACGCATGAAGACCTAAAAATTAAAAAATTAAAAAATATAAAGCAAAAAACAAATATTTTAGTAATGAGTGGTTATTTAACATTAAAAACATAGAAAAAGTTTATATGTACCTTGGTCAAAAAATCATTCCTAAGGAAGTTATGTCCTTTTAAATATGACCATTTTCAATAAATTTTTGCAAAATCTTCAAATAATTGGCGATTTTTTTATGTTCTAACTTAAGGGAAGGGGAAATATATTTTTTTTAGTTTTCTCACAATTAGTATTGTTTCTAAATATTACCAAAGAAACCCTCCAAAATTTCCTTAATTTTATATACAATCACTTTTTTTCCGAAAAACGGGTACCGATATTTTTCAAAGTTTGAGTGCTTTGAGCTACCACTAAACATTAATCGATTTGGCTCATTTTTGAGTGGCCACTGTTTTTTACTAAGGAGCAACTTTTGAGCCAGAGAGCGTTTTCGATTTCGCACATCGGAATTTTTTGACACACCCTATTACTCAAAAAAAAACGTTTTTTTATCTTTCTAAAAAAGTGTATCTTTTACGATTTTCTTTCAAATGGAAATTGATTTCTTATGTCATCAGGTATGTTTTAGTCCAAAAAATGTAGGGGTCCACGAAATTTTTATTTAAAATCGCCCAGGTGAACCGTGAAGGACGGACGGACGGATATTTCAAAAAAAAAGTTGCTTATTTTTTCATGAAACAAATTTATATCCAAGAATTTGTTGTCTAGGACAATTTTTGATTTTTTTTTTTGAAAATTCGAAACTACCGTATATTATTCTAGCGCAGGCGCTGTGAATAATATAATATAGTACCTATATTGTTAATTAAGAGGAAAAGTGAAGATTTTTTTTACTAGTCTGTAGAATTTACTACAAACGAGTAAAAAAAGTAAAAAAAAGCACTTTTCCTCTGAGTGAAACATACTATTTTTTCTTCAAGCATCCTATATATTTTTTTAAATATTAATTTTTGAATTTAATTTATTCACTAATAAAGTAGTTTCTTGTTGTTCTTGTTCTATAAATGTATTTTATATTTTTTAAAAATAAAAAAGATTTACTTTATTCTTTAATTATTTTCTGTTCTAACAAAACAAGAAAAAAAAGATATAAAATAATAAAGTAGGTTTTTTTTATTAAAATAGGCCAATAAAACCCTTTTGAAATAAACTTGAACCTTCCTGAGCCCATTTAAAATTTTTTTCGTAGGCTAAATCGTACACTTTTTGCGATTTCGATGGGAACTTGTCTTATGTAGCATTTGCAATTTCGGAGAGATTTGTAGGTGTATAAACCATATATTCTTCTTCAATCATTTTTAATCAATTTTACAAAAGGTTTTTGCACAGAATCTCGAGTCAACCTGTTTACATAATAAACAAACAAGTTTGAAGTATGGCTGTCATCAAAGTCAAAGAGTGCTGCCGCCAGTGGTGGTTTTGCTAACTAACTTTTTTTTACGGCGTACAACAATGAAATCATTTTTTTACTGTTAACAAAATAGATCACTTTTAACTAGTGTGTTCAGTTATAAAATATGAACATTTAAGTACGCTTGAAGAAAAAATAAATTTTACCATTCTGGTAAATGAAACAGATCGTATTCGTTTTTTGCTATAAGTTATGGCTATGGTTCATAGGCATATTTTAAATTTAATAATATGGGACATAAATCATGTCATTCAAAACCTTATAATAAATTTAAGGGGTGGCCCGATTTCTATCAGATTTAAAGGAAATTTTTGGCAACACATGAAGCCCTAACTAACTCGCAAATTTACATAAAAACGGCATCCACAGGTAATTTTACACCCTTAAATTCGATCGCCCTAACATCGTTAGCAGCTTCCCCACTGCCCTGTGGGCTGAGAAAAACAAAATATGGACGAAAATCTAAATTTTTGCATACGAGTATTTTTGATACAGCTGATTTCGAATATGATAATGAAGAAGCTGAAAAAAATTTCCGCGCTACTAGGGTGGTTAATTTTTTTCAAATTTTTTCGATTTTATTCAAATTTGGTATACAGGCTCTTTTTACAGATATTAACGTAGACCAATGGTTAAAACACAAAAAATCAAAATGGCGGAGCCAATATCGTATCGGTTTTCAGAACGTTGTCATAATTAGGCGAAATTAAGGATACAAAGTAGTCCAAGGTCATCGATTTTAAGGATAGGACTAAACTTAAAACACTTAATATGACAAAGCTTATATGAAAGTTAAAAATACAGTTTTATATCCATTTTAGTTAGATATTCATTTCAAGGTCGTCAGAATTCCGTGAATTGAACTTTATTGTCCAGATATAGGAAATATCTTATATTATCCCCTGAATAAAATTCAATTCACGGAATTCTGACGACCTTGAAATGAATATTTTAACTAAAATGGATATAAAACTGTATTTTTAACTTTCATATAAGCTTTGTCATATTAAGTGTTTTAAGTTTAGTCCTTTCCTTAAAATCGATGACCTTGGACTACTTTGTAGGGTTAATTTTGCCTAATTATGACAACATTCTAAAATCCGATACGCCATATTGGCTCCGCCATTTTGATTTTTGGTGTTTCAACCATTGGTCTACGTTGATATCCTTAAAAAGAGCCTGTATACCAAATTTGAACAAAATCGAAAAAAAAAAATAAAAAATGAACCACCATAGTAGCGCGGAATTTTTTTTCAGCTTTTTCACTATCAGATTCTAAATTAGCGGTATTAAAAATACTCGTATGCAAAAATTTACATTTTCTTCCATCTTTTTTTTTCTCAGCCCACAGTGCCGAGGGAAGTTCCCAGGTCGCCAATTTATTTTCACCACGTACTCAGTATATTTCACTCTAAGCAGTATCCTTTGAAGATTCCTGAAATATGCCGACTTTTTTTCGGTTTATTATACTTTACCAAGTTCCGAAACTTTTATTAAAGTTGTCAATATCTTAACTTTTAGCCAAGATCAAATATTTTGATACTTATAAAATGCTTTTAATACTAAGAATTCGTTACCCTAGTAAATACTGGTCGTTTTTCCTATTTGGAACCCCAGGCAACATTTTACATCGGCACTTAGTGCTACTAAGAGTGCCGATGTACTGAAATCTTCGCCGAAAAGTCAAAATCTTTGACCACGTTTTTTTCACATTTCTCGACGTTTTAGACCAGTCTGAGTCGAAATCAGTAAAAAAAAAATTTACGTCCGTCTGTCTGTCTGTCTGTCTGGGTGTAAACTCTCCAACTCCATTTCTACATGAGATATCGACTTGCGGTTTTTTGCATATTGTTTCTTATCGTATTCCGAAGAGCTGATTAGATTTTGGGGGTAAACGATTGGGGATAAGGGGGTAAAAATAGGGAAAAACTCCTATTTTTAGCGTTTTTTGTTTATAATTAAGGCATTATTGCATTTGGTTAATTTAGCACTTATATAAAAGATAATTTTAAATTGGTCAAAAAATGTTATAAACAACGTTTTCCTAAAACGCATTGTTTTCGAGATATTGGCGTTTAAAGCAGTAAAAGGTTTTTTTAGCATATCTCACATATTTATAACCCGATTTCAAAAAATTATATTTTAAATAAAAGCTCTTTTTAAGCCCTATAAAAAATGTTATATACAGTATTTTGCTAGAATATAATGTTTAAAGATACAGAATTTAAAATCAAACAAAACACCTTTGAAATATGCAAACTAGATGGCTCTACTGTACAATAGTGCCGATGTTTTGACAGGGTTCTTGCAACGTTTCATCTAGTTTTATTATTATTGTTATTGTTCCAGTAAAAAAATTACGTTGTTCTGTTATGTTTTATTGTAACAAATTGTAATTAATAACATTCTCAGTGTGTAATTTAACACTTTAAGTTAACCCTTATACCGGGTGTTTGTTTTAACCTGAAACTTTCAAATATCTCGAATACTATGCATTTTAGAAAAAAAAATGTCGGAGAAAATTTGTTTATTTTAATGGTGAAAACAAAATGGCTTATTTATTTTTTACGGATATTTACGTTTTCAAGGTCATTTCAAGGTTAACTTTTTTTTTTTTAAGTACAAACATTTTTTTTACTGTTATTTAATTCCCCTCAAAAAAATAAAAATCTTTTGTAAAAAACTTTTTTTGATCGGACTTTTAGTTGCAGAGATAACACAGCCACACAAAATTAAAAAAGTTGCATCTCCGACGGACTTGACTATGTATTTTGAGCCGCTGAATCCGAATCTGAGGTCGAAATTTAAAAGTTAGCTCTCATTTTTACCATAACCTCAAAAAACATACCATATCATTGCGAAAAGTATGTTTTTGAGGTTATGTTGAAAATGGGAGCTAACTTTCAAATTCCGACCTCAGACTCGGGTTCAGCGGCTCAAAATACATAGGAATTGACAGTAAAAAAAAATATATGTTTGTACTTAAAAATACAAAGTTGACCTTGAAATGACCTTGAAAACGTAAATATCCGTAAAAAATAAATACGTAATTTTTTTTCCACCATTAAAATAACCAAATTTTGTCCGATATATATATATTTTTTTAAATGCATAGTATTCGAGATATATAAAAGTTTCAGGTTAAAAAAAACACTCTTATATACGACACTTAAAAATTTATTTGGTTAAATTTTATAAAATAGGTCAATATATGGCTTTCCCAGGTCTTACCATGTTTATTTATAATAATTTATATGAAAAACATATAGATAGCAGCGGATATTTCTTTATTTGAAATGAATTGGTACGCTTAAATGGAAAACCCATAGTTTAGATCTTAATAAAAGACTCTTTAAGGCCGTTTTTGTTATTATGATAATAAGCTGAACAGTTTCAAGCACATTGTCAAAACATAGGCACTAGTCACTAATTTGAAACGTTATGTTGTGTGATCACGTGAATAGGCAACCATCAATACACCTGCAAATTTATTAAAGTTTAAAAGTCTGTGTCTCCAAAACGTTATATTCTAACAAAAAACTGTATATAACATGTTTTCTAGGGCTTAAAAACAGCTTTCGTTTGCAATAAAAAAAATTAACATTGTCTTATAAATGAGATATTCTAAAAAAAAAAACGTTTTACTGATTTAAACGCCAATATCTCGAAAACAATTATTTTAGGAAAAAATTGTTTATAACATTTTTTGACCAATTTAAAATTATTTTTCATTTAAGTGCTAAATTAATAAAATACAATAATAATTGCCTTAATTATAAACAAAAAACGCTAAAACTAGGAGTTTTACCCCATTCTTAGCCCAATCGTTTACCCCAAAAATCTAAACAGCTCGTTGAAATACGATAAGAGACATTATGCAAAAAAAAAGAACCGCTTGTCCATATCTTATTTAGAAATGGAGTTTACAGACAGACAGACGGACGAATTTTGTTCTTGCTGATTTCGACTCAAAGGTCTAAAACGTCGAGAAATGCGAAAAAAACATGGTCAATGATTTTGTCTTTTCGGCGAAGATTCCAATATATACACATGTATGTATGTATACACATATACTTTGGATATTTTATTGTAAATTTTGAGAAACATTAGTTCTGTATGAGTTTTATATGAACTAGTAGTTTAATTTTAATAGATTTAAATATACTATATTATTAAACATAATTATAGTATAAAGTTTTTTACATTTTTAATTTAAGTATAATGATTTGAATTCATGATAAGGTGGAAACTACGCAACATCGCTACTAGGTAGCCTGAAAGTCGACTAGCGACATCTACATTTTACACCACAAAGCTGTATTGCGTTTCTGTTAGTAAATAAACAAACAAAAAGATGACACCTTTATAAACATTGGTCTGAAATTACATCTTGAGGTAAAAGTTCTTTGAACTGTATATTTCGCTTACTGCCAAAGCATTTTGCAGTAGGGAATCGAGTTTTGGGGTAACTCGACTGATATCGAAAGCACATTTAAACTACAGAAAAAAGCAGTTAAAGCAATTTGCCAACTAAGTAGACTTGAATCGTGCCGAGATTTAAAATTTTACGTATATTTACTTTGTGTAATCTTTATATATTTCAAACAGCAAAAATTATTTTTTTGCACGACCAAGACTTAAACCTTATTTTACGCTTTCATTTTCGGGACTAAACTTGCCGTTTTTCTCCCTAGGGAATAAAAATCACGGCAACCTTGATAATATTAAAATATTATACTTACTATGTGCTTTGCTGGTTCAAAAATTAGGTTTGGTGGTGTTTTGTAATAAATTAGCGATTCAAACCAATTTATTTGATTTTAACAAAGAAAACCTTTAAAAATAACATTGTTATAACAATTTATACATAACTTAAAATTTATCATCTTCGTCCATTTTTTTGACGTTTGTGGCAACCATATTAAAAAACAATTGAAATCGCGATAGCCATTAAACCGACTCTTCGCAATTTACAGGCATCTTGATGAAATTACGAAAATAAAACAACCGATTTTAGACGCGTGGTTTTTAATTTTAATTTTATCTACCTACCTAAATTATGTTTGGTCCTGCAAAAAATAGTGTATATACCTCAGGACTACACTTGGCTGTTTTAGTCCCTTGCATTTCTGTTTGGACACTAATGCAGCGGGACTAAAACAGCCAGTTTAGTTCCTTCGTATATAAATAACTATTAAACACAAAGAAAGTTTTAATACGCATTCAAATACACACACACAACTACAATACAAGAAATGATAATTATCATTGTTGCATTATAATGCAACAAAAACCTCTATAACTAAAAAACTATTTTTTCTGAAATGAGAACTGATAGACTATTTATGTGAAAGGATTTGAATTCCCTGACCAGTATAGTCCATAAATAAATAAATTATCTTTCAAAACCGAGCACCTCATGTGTACACATGATTTACCCTTGGGGGCCGTCTATAAAAGACGTCCGAAGTTGGAGGGCCGGGGGGTTACAAAAATCGGACAGAGGCAGACAAGGGGGGGGGGGCAAGTAATTTTCGGACGTCCACTTTACCAAATTAAAAAATGATAAAAAAACTAAAAATCTGAAAAAAGGGGGGTACCCTACTGCGTTTTGGATATCCTTTAGAGGGGGGTCCGGAAATCGGACAAGCAGGGGGGGTGTTTGAAATTCCGTAATTTCCGCGGACGTCTTTTATGGACGGCCCCTTGGTTTGCGATGGCAAGTCACTTGAACTTTATGTTTTTTTCAGAATCAGCGTGTTCATGTTAAAATTTTCAGTTAGTTAATATTTAATAATATTTCTTTGAAAACATGCTAAACAATTTTCATACTTTCCATTAGCATTCGGGTCGATCTAACACTGAATAGCAAATTGGCAATTAGCTAGCAAATTTTCAAAGGATCAGCAGTCAAAGGACCAAATCGCCAGTTATTTATTATCCAGTTAGTGTAGTTACAGTATAGCTATTTTTTTATTTATCAAGCACACAGGATTATTCAGAAATAAGTTGGATAAATTTAAGAGGTGATTCTACGTTAAAAAATATGAAAAAAAAATCCTATAAAGGATGGTCCGGAAATGAGTCCTAAGGGAGCTACGGCTTTTTAAAATTGTAATAAAAATAAGGTTTTTAATTAATAACTCCTGTACCCGTTAAGCTAGAGCGACGAGCTTTTGCATGTATACTAGTATTAATAAGGGCAATAAGTTAATGTTACATAGAAAAAACGGATTCCTTGAACCAAGGAAACGTGTCTTTGTATATGTTCAAAGCCATATTCTCTTGTGGCTAGCATTTTCTTGAACCAAAGGCAATGTTCTTGAATAAAGAGCGCGGATTTTTATTCCAAAACCCGTGCTCTTCATTCAAGGACATTGACTTTGGTTCAAGAAAATGCCAGCCTCGAAACAAGAGAATATGGCTTTGAACATATACAAAGACACGTGTCCTTGGTTCAAGGAATCCGTTTTTTCTGTGTAGTTTATTGTTTTGAATTGATCCAGAGGCGTGCCTAGCCGGACAAAATATATGAGGACTCACATTTTTGCCCCAAACTTTTTATGTATTTCTTTTTGGACTTTTTGTAATAAATATAGATTCCTTCAGTAAAAATACATAAAAAATTTCATATAGTGTAACACAGTAGGAACAACAACAAAAAACATGCAATTAAGAGGAAGTAACATTTTGTGCCACTAAAAGTGTTACTTTTTGGAAGTCTATAACTCATTTAATATTAAATTTAGGTATTTTGGTGAAGAATACTTTTTTGCTTAGTTTTAAATAAAGAATCGTCTTGCAGAATTAAAATTTTATTGGTGCTATTTTGTTCCCGATTCAAAATGTCCATCTTCGAAGGGCCTTAGCTCCCTTAGGGTTTATTTCCGGACCAACTTTTATAGAAACTTTTTTTCATATTTTTGGATGAAGAATCACCTCCTATTTTACATGTAAAATTTTACATGTAATTTTACAATTTCACATGTAATTTTACAATTTTATATAAAAATTACATGTAAAATTACATGTAAAATTACATGTAAAATCTAGTAAATTTTACAGAGTTCACTGTAAAAATAAAAATATGTAAATTTACATGCAGAATCATAGGTAATGTGTGGCCATGCTGAGCCAAGTAAAAGTTATGAGATTTTTCATGTAATTTTACGATTTTATATACAAATTTATGGTATAAAACACCTTCGAGGTCCCAGAATGACTATAAACAAATAAATAAAATAAATAAAATAAATAAAATAAATAAAATAAATAAAATAAATAAAATAAATAAAATAAATAAAATAAATAAAATAAATAAAATAAATAAAATAAATAAAATAAATAAAATAAATAAAATAAATAAAATAAATAAAATAAATAAAATAAATAAAATAAATAAAATAAATAAAATAAATAAAATAAATAAAATAAATAAAATAAATAAAATAAATAAAATAAATAAAATAAATAAAATAAATAAAATAAATTACATGTAAAATTACATGTAAAATCTCGTAAATTTTACTTGTACCTGCATTACCTATGATTCTATGATTTATTTTTTAGAGAGTAGTAAATACCAAATATAAATTAAAAATATATATTTACAGATAATTAGGTGATTAAACTACAATTACATTTTCTGTGTAAAATTCATTGCCGCAATTTCCGTGGCAGCACAGGTTCGTATGCTCAGAACGTGCTAGATTGTTATTAATTGAGGTTATTTTTGAGCAAGATGACTTTACAGGTCATCTTTGTTTGGCGATGTTTTGACTCGTGATGAGAAGGTCAACGAACTATGCAAAAGTCGAGAGTCTTAAAAATCAAGACAAGAAGTTAATCATCGAGACTCTCGCTAATCAATAAAAGACTCGAATATGGAATCGAGATGTTCTATTTCTCAACTATCGTGGAACCTTAATTGGGTTAATTTTCAACACTTAGACTTGTAAGCCTTACGAAATATTTAATATTTTATGCCGACACAAATATTGCGATGTCTTTTAATTTTGCTTACAAAATTAAATCAATTAAATCATGTTAATTTATTAAATATGATTATAGTTCAGTCAATTAAGGAAAAATTCCAGTGTTAAATTGCAATAAATGTACACGGGCTGATATTTTAAAGGGCAGTAGTGGATAGTAACAGAACACTCCTGTTAGTTTTTCACCGGGTGATTTGCGTAAGGGTAAAAGTCGCTATTTTAAATTTTAGGGTTGCAGAATTTTACAAAAATATCTACTTTTTTCTTTGCGAGCTAACAGTTTTTTTAATTGGCTTTAAGTACTCGCTTTTAATAGTATTTTCGTAAAAAAAATGCGGAATATTCATTAATAAACATTTGATTCTTAAAATATATCGCCTTCTAAATTCTGAAATATCGTATCTGAAAAATGCCTCGCATTAAAAAAAAACACCAAACCAGCAAACTACCAAACCAAACCATTATTAACGTAAACCAACGCCTCCCATTAAAAACAAAACACCAAACCAGCAAACTACCAAACCAAACCATTGTTAACGTAAACCAACGCCTCCCATTAAAAAAAAAAACACCAAACCAGCAAACTACCAAACCAAACCATTGTTAACGTAAACCAACGCCCCCATTAAAAAAATCAAACAGAAATTCGTGAGTATTTTAACAATCTTTTGCTATATATTCTAACAAAAAAAACTGGATTTTCCGCACCTAATTATATTCAAGACAGTAAGTTTTAGTAATATAACCAGAAATCAGTGCAAAAATATTTATTTCACAAAACTACAACTGCCTAAACGGAAGCCACTTTTGACATCCGTCAAAACAAAAATAAGCAAACCAGTGCGCATGTGCTAGATTCTCCTCATTACTGCGGTGAGCGAATTGGCTAAATATGCATCTTACGATAAAAATGTATATAACCAATTTTGTTAAGGAAAAAATTTCCAATATGTTTTGTTTAAATCATTTTTTTATTATATTATTAACAATCGAGTTATATATTTTCAAATATGGCCAGTGCCATGGGAGTAAAATAGTTTTTTTTTTAATTTTTCAGCCTAATGATTTATCGGAGGATAAAATTTGTTATGAGCAAACATATAGCTCTTGAAATTCTCTATAAGTTTTATTATTCTAAATTTTATAAGTATTTTGTTACGGTTACAGTGGGCGGTGGAAGTGGAGTTGCGCCATCTGTAACCGTACGTAGTAGTTAAAAAAATCACCCCAACAAAAATTGTTGAAAATTTCCCCCTTAACCAAATTGGCTATATGCATTTTTATCGTAGGATGCATATTAAGCCAATTCGCTCACCGCAGTAATGAGGAGAATCTAGCACATGCGCACTGGTTTGCTTATTTTTGTTTTGACGGATGTCAAAAGTGGCTTCCGTTTAGGCAGTTGTAGTTTTGTGAAATAAATATTTTTGCACTGATTTCTGGTTATATTACTAAAACTTACTGTCTTGAATATAATTAGGTGCGGAAAATCCAGTTTTTTTTTGTTAGAATATATAGCAAAAGATTGTTAAAATACTCACGAATTTCTGTTTGATTTTTTTAATGGGGGCGTTGGTTTACGTTAACAATGGTTTGGTTTGGTAGTTTGCTGGTTTGGTGTTTTTTTTTTAATGGGAGGCGTTGGTTTACGTTAACAATGGTTTGGTTTGGTAGTTTGCTGGTTTGGTGTTTTGTTTTTAATGGGAGGCGTTGGTTTAGGCAGTTGTAGTTTTGTGAAATAAATATTTTTGCACTGATTTCTGGTTCTATTACTAAATCTTACTGTCTTGAATATAATTAGGTGCGGAAAATCCAGTTTTTTTTGTTAGAATATATAGCAAAAGATTGTTATAATACTCACGAATTTCTGTTTGATTTTTTTAATGGGGGCGTTGGTTTACGTTAAGAATGGTTTGGTTTGGTAGTTTGCTGGTTTGGTGTTTTTTTTTTTAATGGGAGGCGTTGGTTTACGTTAACAATGGTTTGGTTTGGTAGTTTGCTGGTTTGGTGTTTTTTTTTTAATGGGAGGCGTTGGTTTACGTTAATAATGGTTTGGTTTGGTAGTTTGCTGGTTTGGTGTTTTTTTGTTTTTAATGCGAGGCATTTTTCAGATACGATATTTCAGAATTTAGAAGGCGATATATTTTAAGAATCAAATGTTTATTAATGAATATTCCGCATTTTTTTTTACGAAAATACTATTAAAAGCGAGTACTTAAAGCCAATTAAAAAAAACTGTTAGCTCGCAAAGAAAAAAGTAGATATTTTTGTAAAATTCTGCAACCCTAAAATTTAAAATAGCGACTTTTACCCTTACGCAAATCACCTGGTGAAAAACTAACAGGAGTGTTCTGTTACTATCCACTACTACCCTTTAAAATATCAGCCCGTGTACATTTATTGCAATTTACATTTATTATTTGACTGGACTATTCCTACATTAGCATGTATTAGCATACATTTTATTTTATTAATTATAATTAATTATAATTAGCGATAATAAATGAAAAATCATGATAAAACCGCAAAATAAAATGTGATATCCAATGGAGCTCTCTACAAGTAGAATTATGAAACAAAAGATGTCTACCCTATCTCTATCTCATTTGTGCTACACTTTCCAGCCAACCAAATAAATACTGTATCTGTTTTTCATACAACAAATACAGTATTTATTTGGTTGGCCGGAAAGTGTAGCACTGAGCGGCACGATCGAACATAGCTAATGTGAATCTGTAAAATAAGATAATTCTACTAAAATTTAGATGGCGCCAGTAATTTCTTTAATAAAAATATTATAGTTACACTTTTCACCCGGCCAAGTAAATATTGTATTTGTTCAACAAAGAACAAATACAGAATTTGTTTGGTTGGGTGGAAGTGGGAGTGTATGTATGTCTTCTATCCTTTTTGGGTAGAACTTTTGTCCCTGTCAATCAATTCAAATTATTAATGTTTCACAAACCTGTTCTTAAAATAATAAACACTGATTTAACCCTTAACTGGTCCAGCGTGGTCTGACAGGCTATGCAATTTAAATATTTAACAAGCCGTGAAGATAGGTATACTTTGATGCACGGATCTGTGGCTACGGGAAAAAAGTTGGGAATGTGTGTCCAAGTGAGAGGCCCGTTGTACGCACGCACGCTCTATAACGCTTTTGACGGAAAGAAGAGAGCGCGAATGATTCCTCCCCCTTTCGTCGGAGACTGTCTTTCATGCGGAGAACTATAATACTACGAATTCTATTATATACTATTTACAGTAAATGGTATATTGCATTTTAGCGAATACTTAAAAAAAAACAATTTTTTTTAAAACTGTTTTTTAAGAAAACAAAAAATTAAAAAAATAATTAAAAAAAATCCACATTTTTTTATTTTTTTACAAAAAAACGAAATAGATAGTTTTTTCATTTTTATACTATTCACAGCGCCTGCGCTGGAATAGTATTATACGGTAGTTTAGAATTTTCAAAAAATTTCAAAATCGTTCTAGACAATATATTCTTAGATATAAATTTGTTTTGTGAAAAAATAACATCCAAGGAAAATCTTGTGTTAGTAAAAAATATTCAAACAAAAATGTTGCTTTTTTACGTTTCTGGACGTTTTATATCCAAAAAAATTATTTCCGTAAAAAAAATTGTCTGCCTGTCGGTCTGTCTGTCTATCGGTCTGTGTGTCCGGGAAGTTTGTGACCACGATAACTCAAGAACACTTCGGACTAAATACTTCAAATTTTGATCATAGCTTGATTATCCAAAGTTCTAGGCTGGGATTGTTTTTGGTAAAAATCGGATTGGGGTTAGTGGTTAAAATGGGATAAAAACAATTTTTTTTTAAAAACAATTTTTTTTTAATTTATTTTTCGTTTTACGAAAAAAATAACTTTTTTTGAAAAAAATTTTTTTTTTGAAAAACTCTTTTTAAACCTTTATTTTTTTTAATTTGTTTTCAATTTTTTTTTTTGGTTTTTGATTTTAATAAACCTGGTCCTATAGTCATGATTTTTGTGAACACGATAACTCGAGAACGAATTATGCGATTGACTTGAAGTTTTCATGTTGTACGAGGGAATATCCCTCTTAAAAAAAATTAAAAGAGCTGAAAGAAATTTCTGATTAACGTAACTTTTCTAGAAAAAATTACTTAAAGGATCAATTCTACCAATTTTGAAAGTAATCCCCGCAAAAACAAAAAAGTTATGGGGGGTTAAACTTTTTTAAAAAAATTTAAAAAAAACTATAATTTTAATTTCTTTAATTTTTTGATTGTCGCAAAAAGAAAATTGAACAATTTTGAAAAGAATTGGTTTTTTAATAAAAAAAAAAAGTTTGGACTTTTTCGTTAATAAATTATTATTATCAAGTAATTATTCATGATTAAAATGTTATTGTCATTTTTATTTATTTCTTTATATTTATTTATTAACGATGTGTAAATTTTAATTGTATTTAAGTACTTATGACTTCATGCCCTTCTAATTACAAAAATCCGCATTTGATAACCATTAATAAATTGCTTTCACTTTTTTAATCAAAATACATTTATTAGCCATTGTTAAAATTATACTCTTCGTTGGTGTATGCCAGAAGATTTAAATATAAAAATTAAATATATAAAATCCTCATTATAATGGCGATTTCTCCCGTTATATTAGACAGGGATAAAAGTTCTACCCAAAAATGATAGAAGACAAACAAACAAATTCTGTATTTGTTCTTTGTTGAACAAATACAATATTTACTTGGCCGGGCGAAAAGTGCAACTATTATTTTTATTAAAGAAATTACTGGCGCCATCTAAATTTTAGTAGAATTATCTTATTCTACAGATTCACATTAGCTATGTTCGTTCGTGCCGCTCAGTGCTACACTTTCCGGCCAACCAAATAAATACTGTATTGGTTGTATGAAAAACAAATACAGTATTTATTTGGTTGGCTGGAAAGTGTAGCACAAATGAGATAGAGATAAGGTAGCCGTCTTTTGTTTCATAATTCTAGTTGTAGAGAGCTCCATTGAATCTGTCAGTTGAAAAACAGTACTAAAGTTTATTTTTTTAAGATATAGTTATTTTAAACCTTCCCGCTTGTAAACAATCTCGAAATTACCATAGCAACGTAAGAAACGCATGCGTTGTAAGCAAAATGACTTGGCCCAATTTACACAACCGTAAAACGTTGACGTGCCATTAACGAGAACAAAACAATGGTTTATTCCTCTAAATTATTGGAATAAAAGCGATTTTATAAGCAAATTTTGTTTCTACAGGAATACAAAAGTGTTTTTAGCAACAGCTTTATCAATTCTCTTTTTTTACATCAAAACATCATAAAAACAAATTAAGTAAACAAAAATTATAAATTTTGGTTATGTTGACATTCAAAACAAGCCACATGCTTCAGTGTAAATCGGACTTTAACTATACCTTAAAAAAATAAACTTTAGTCCAAAAATAGCCATTTTGAGATAAGATAGGCAATGTTCGCAAAATTTGTTGTATTATTATTATTATTATTATTATTATTATTTACGCGACACTACGACTGCAAGATCCATATATTTACAGCAGTCACTTGAAAAACAGTACTTGTTCTTAAATTAACCTTTACCTGGCACAGGGGGTACGTACGAACCCCACGCTGTTTCTCGTCGATTTTCGATATCTAAATCTTCGAAATCTAAACTCGTAACGACATCTATCGGTAGTCAAGGGGTACACTTTTATACCTATGCCACTAGGATAGCGCTGCGACGGTTCAGTTTGTCTGTGGAAGACCCATGAAAACTAATATTTTTCCTTTATAGTGATATAATAGAAGAAGACACACCTAAAATTTTAGCCCTTTTTATCAAAAAACAAAAAAGTTATGAATTTTTTTGTAAAAAACGTTTTTTTTTTCAAGTTTTTCAAGTTTCCGATTTTTTTCTGAACGCTGATCTTGATTTTTCTAAACTCTGACTATTCCACCCTTTAAAGGGGTATCTGAAGATGATCTCTGATTTTTTCTAAAAAAAAATAATCAATATTTTAAGTTTTACAAGGATATTTGTCACTGGGGTTCGTACGAACCCCACAGTGCCAGGTTTGTTACTCAGGGGAGGTGTGCCAGGTAAAGGTTAAATTAAAACCTTAAAAAAAAATAAAAAAATATAGTTAAATAGATAATTTTATAAGCTTTAAAATAATGTAGCACACGACCCCCTTTACAATAAAAAAATGTCCTCCCATGCCCCCTGTCCACATTTTAAGAGCTGAAAATATTCAATATATGCGAAAAGATAGATTGGGTTGTCTTATTAAATGTTCCAAATTTTAAGATGATATCTTAACTTATTCAAAATTACGCATTACGAATAATATAATAATGGATGTAAGAGTATCATATACAATGAGAAGCATTAAAAACATAATCAGTGCATTAAAGACATAAGCTGATGACGCGTGATGTCATTATTTGTACATTTTGCAATATGTGTTTACTTACATGCATT
Organism: Brachypterus glaber; assembly: GCA_958510825.1. NCBI lineage: Eukaryota > Metazoa > Arthropoda > Insecta > Coleoptera > Kateretidae > Brachypterus > Brachypterus glaber. The sequence goes on from OY294046.1 coordinate 66,264,088, forward strand.
AAAACTCTTCAGTAGGTAATAGCCTTTGATGCAACTAATCATACAGACAATATATCGTCGGCTTAGTAAGTAAAGAGCACTAAGTCCAAAAACATGGGTTTGAGATATTGACAAATTTAACTTTCATTGTTGTTTTTTAATTTTTGTGATATATGTTTTTGGAAAAAAACTACCGCAAATTGCAATGACATGTTTGGACATAATGATTTCCCATTTTCAGTTAAATAAAGAAAAATTTAAGTAGTTTAATTCAACTAAATTTGAAAAAAGACATGGACTTAGTGCCTTTTACTTGTAGGCCCACGACGTCGGCTTACAAGTAAAGAGCACTAAGTCAATAAAATAATATAAAAAATAACTATTTAAAATTAAAACCCTTCTATTAATTAAACGTAATGTATAACTATAAAGTAGAAAACAAGATGTTTAAATACATTTTCAAAAACTAGATTTTAAAAAGAAGGGTTTGGACTTTAAGATTGTTTAAAGAACGTTTCCAAAATTAATAAAATTAATTAGTATTAATTATATGAAACTGCTTACTATTCCAGAACTAAGACAGTTTTCAGAGGCTATCGGCTGTGCCACAAAGAAGCATCTCTTAGAGTCAATAATTATAATGAATCATTATTAATGATAAAAGACTTCACGGTGCAATTCTAAGGGCTGTTTTCCGAACTTGCCGCGAACTATAGTTTTTTTCTTATATTCTTGTTATTTATGTAGTAACCAAGGATTTAAGAACAAAATTAAAATAATCTATCAGTTAAAATTTGAATGCGTTTGTTAGTACAATAAATAACGAGTTATTGTATCATATAAATGATTCAAGCAATCATATTTTTATAAATTAACTCTTTTTAGAAAGTCGCTTAGTGCAGAAACATTTGAAATAATCTACAAGTAAAACGCATTAAGTGCACTAAGTGACTTAGTGCCCATTGCCAGATAAAATTTTAATCAAAATCAAATTGGTGCGTTTTGTATAGTGGGTAACTCCCTGGGCAGTCCACCTAGAAGTTAGTTCGGTTTATCTATACATAGATCATCAAAAATTAACTACAGTGCTATTAAAATCCCATTTTTGCAAAAAAGTGACTTAGTGCCTTTTACTTGTAAGCCGACGATATGATTCGTTCTATTGAATTTGACTTTTTTAATTGTTTATTAATTTAATGAATAAAAGCCTATAAATCGTGGTTTGCGATAATACCTAGGTCATCACTCATGCATTTTGAATTACGTGCAAACAAACAGTATTGCTTATGGGAATTATGTATGCTAATTTGACTAATACATAGTTAATTTTATAATAATAATAATAATATAATATTATCCTTGTTGATCAATTTATATGATAACATGTAAATACCATTTTTAATTTTACATAACTACACTGTCCCGCATTAAATTCCGGACACCTAAAAAATTGTTTTTTTTTTTAAATTCAAATATTTCGAAAACTAATTAGTGGATTTGACTGATTCTTTTTTTGTTTTGAAGCTTAAACATTCTCTACTTTTGTTTGTTTTAAGAATGATTAATTTTTTTTTCGTATTAATTGCAACAAATAATGTACAACTATGTTTTTTACCCTATCTTCTAGGACTTGCATGGTACGCTACTGCAACTGTTTATCAAATTATTAAAGTCTTTCTTATTGCCGCAGTTTTAATGAATATTTTCTTCTTTATTTTTTTACAGTTTTATTTCTGGTTTAGGAGTTACGTTTTTCTTCTAATCAAGTTTATCAAAAACATATATTGGGTTTGAAAAACTTGAGTAGAAGAAAAAATAGGGTCACTCCGTCCGGCCGCAGTTCTGCGAAATCACCGTTAAGCCTCCGTTAGACGGCAATAAAAAGTTGCCCAGCGATGAAGAAACTGTATAAGAAGAAGTAAAAGACATGATCGTTAAAGAAGAAGTAAAAGACATGAGCTTCAAATAAAAAATTGCTGATTTAGTACTTTTTGGATTGACTGAAAAAATTACAACTTTCACGAAAATCCTGATATCTCCTAAAGCAGAAGTAAAAAAGTAAAAAAATAAAAAAGAAAATATCCATTAAAACTGCGGCAATAAGAAAAACTTAAATAATTCGATAAACAGTTGCAGTGACGTACCATGCAAATCCTAGAAGATGGCTTAGGAAACATAGTTGTACATTATTTGTTGCTGTTAATTCGAAAAAAAAAATTTAATCATTCTTAAAACAAACAAAAGTAGAGAGTGTTTAAGCTTCAAAACAAAAAAAGAATCAGTCAAATCCATTAATTAGTTTTCGAAATATTTGAAGTTAAAAAATGTCAATTTTTTAGATGTTTTAGGTGTATAAATTCTAAATGTAATTGTTGGCTATGATAATTATTAGATTAAGTAACCTATTCTTTTGGATTTAATATCTGGATAAACTGGATTGTATATGAAAACTAATTGTCTCTATTTTGACTTTTAGACATAAAGTTTCCAATAGATTTAGGGTCTATTATGTAAAAATTGGGAGCTCAGGATCTTGAAAAAATAGGTGGAAATCAGAACAGATACACTGAAAAAAATGACGTTCTTGGCTCAAAGTAGTCAACACTCTTGGTAGTTATTCTTTTAGCTTAAAAGATGTGTATCTTCAAACAAAAGTATTTATTTTTCCCAAGAAAAGTTCTCTTGGACCTGGAGCGTTTGAGGCAAAAACCATTGATCTTGTTTTAAGATTGTTAAAAATTAAATAATTTTAAATTTTTGGCCCAAAAATTTTTATTTTGAGAAATTTTTTTGCACGAATAGACTTTCGAAAAATAAAAAAAAATAAAATTAGAAAGCAATAAACATAAAAATACATAAATAACCTTAACTGAACTGTTTTTGAAACTAACCTATTTTTCCCTTAATTTTCCCCACTTTTCTTCATTTTTACTGTAAAATTATTATTTATTTATTAGTGAATTACACTTTTTTAAAAAAATGAGCTAAATTGAGCACTCACTTTAAAGAGCACATAAGGATTAAGTTACGTTGCGGGGTATTTCTAAAATGTCATTTATTAAACTAAGTAGCAATCTTATGAAAAAGTATGTAGTATTTGAAGATACAAAAGCTATTTTCAGCTAATTATCTAACTTATGCATCTATAAGAATATAAAAAATGATAAAAACCTTTTAAAATTCCTTAATAATCCTAAATTATAATTAATTAAAACAGCCAGACACAGCGAAGTTCTTAAAACAAATTTAGATTTCGCGCTATTGCCCTGATCTCAAAAGTTATTTAAAAGGCTCAATATTTGTTTGATAAATACTATCCTTGATTATAGTGACATATTCATCACATCCTTGATATAGTGACATATTTGCATGCAATAAATATTATTATTATTATTATTATTATTATTATTATTATTATTATTTGTTTTATCGAAATTGCTTAAAAGACTTTCTGCTAAAATACCTGACCACCTGGCCCATAGTGCACTCAGAGGTAAGAAACGAATGTATGGATATACTCCGGCATTGAGTAAAAGGACTTCAGTCAACACGCTTGATGTTATTTGTTGAACTTTTACTGAAGTTCTTTTACTTTTTAATTCAATCTGTTAATACGGGGTCAAAAGCGGCGAAATCTTTTTTTTTCACTACCAGCCTAAAACCACATCTTTATTACTGTTCTTTTCATTGGTAGAAATATTATTTCTCTACCTATGACGTCAGAGGTTCTAAAAATAATAAAATTGCACCATGGTTAATAATGAATTTTTATTCAGCTGTTTTGGCATCTGACGTTTCACTTAATTATTAAATCACATTGCTATTTACAAGTGTCTTTAGGCACCAAATTTATTTATTGCATGATAAATTAAAAAATATTAACTAAATTAGTACCTATAAAACATGTTTTACAAAAAACACTTCGAAAAGTGAAAACATTGGCCCATCATATTCAACCATAGATTATACAACCCATATATTATCGTAAGGATCATAGATTACTAGAGGTACAACCCCCATATATTGATTTTTGAGACAATAGATTCTCCCTCACAGTTTTCGCCTGTCCCCTTATTTCTGGGGGAGTACCAGAATCATCACTTTGCATTTCACTTTCCATTTTTATATATTTTATTACACTTAACACGGAAACACTTTCTAACTTAATAATTTTAGCAGATTACCAGAAAATTTCTGCCAGAAATGTCAAGTTATTCATTTGTTTTTTTAATGGCCGCGAACGGCCAGCGTGATATTTTAAACTTATAAGCTTTTTCATTAAATTTTAGTAAAAAAATAAATAAATAGCGAATTAATTGTACTGGTAGTGAAAAAAATACTATATTTTCCACGTGAGTGAAGATTTAACATGTTAAACTTCTCTCACTTGGTAAATAATATACTATTGTTGCAGTAGAATTTTAAAATGTAGTGCAAAAAAATAGCTTAACAACCAAGAATTATTTAATAAATAGGTCTAAACAACATACATATGTGAGTGGTGCAGACTATGATAAAGAAACTGCATCCCACATTCTGGGACAATGTCCTGTCTGTCTTCTCACAAAAAAGACTGCGATTTTTAGGTTCACCATCAGTGCAACCTAGCGATTTAGTCGAACTTTCATTGGGGTAGATCATCGCCTTTTTAGATGCCTGCCCCCATGGAATATCATCCTAATCAAATGATGTGTCATCTAGATGGCGGCATGCATAATGGATCTCAGGTCTGAGTGCCGTGGCTATTACTTGGTAATAACCACACCGCTTCTGATGATGATGATGATGATGAAGGTGCAGAGAAAAGGTATATTACAAAAAAAAAACGATTTTTTTATATTTGCGATTTTTGATGATTGATTAACGTAAAAAAAATTAATCGATTTTTGTGATGCTAATATAACTTCGCCATGCCACTTACATGCTTTTACAAAAAATTCATCATTCCAATGAAATACGCTACATATTAAAGCTTGTATAATGTAATAGTTTGCTGTCACACAAAAAATTGTTTTGTATATTCACGAGTGTAAACAACTTTGAATTATTTAAAGCTCCAGTGTTTTTATCAATATTGCGGTGGTTCTCTGGTGAATACATTATTGTTTAACCCAAATAAACAAATACAATGCGCAAATAGAATGGATATAAACGTGCATGGTAGGTAGCAGGGCCAGACTGGCCTTTCAAAATAGACAGGGTGACTTTCTAGCCGCCATTGACAAAATGAGTACGGTTTGATAGCACATGCCCACAAAAGAAAAGTCTGTTCTGGGGTTGAGACCCACTTATTCTTATGTATTTTGGGATGCTGAACATGAATTTGCTACACAAAAGGCAACTTATGGGCTCATTTTTTTGTTACAGTGAAAAAACTGTATAAAACAGTAAAAATCATCTCATTATTTCAGGATAGCAAAAAAATGAGCCTATAAAATTTCTTTTTTTATGACAGATTCGTGTTCAGCATCCCAAAATACATAAGAATTGGTGGGTAAGACAACTTTTTTTGTGAGCCTTATAAATTTCACAAGGTAGGACCCACCATTTCTTATGTATATTGGAATGCTGAACTCAAATCTGCCATAAAAAAGGCAACTTATTGGCTCATTTTTTTGCTACATGGAAAAAAATGTGAACATCTGCAATTCTAGTGTAGCAAAAAAATAGCCCATGAAGCATCAGCATCCCAAAATTTATATTCGCCGCGGCGGTATGTTTTTAAATGATCACCCTGTAGACAAACTATGTTTATTGTAAACGAATAATGAAATTACTAAAAATGTTTCGTGACTGGGATTTTAACCCAATGTCTGTAGTATTCCAGGTTGACGCTTTTTCACAACTGTGCTAACAGGGTGTACGTAAGTTTTGATCAGATATAAATAAATTGCATTCAATGAAAGAATTTCACTCTGACGTCACAGCGCGTAAATCAAATAGCACTCTATGGTGTGATTAACCTTATTTATTAGGACTTAATAAATAATTTTTATATATAAAAAGACCACTTAACATATAAGTCTTAATAAATAAGTTCAGTCAACCTACAGAATGTTATTTGATTTACACGCTGTGTCGTCAGAGTGGGACTCTTTCGTTGAGTGGAGTTTATGGATACGTATAATAATAATAATAATAATAATAATATTTATTGCATTAAAAATTTAAAGTATTACAATTAAAATTTAAAGTATTACAATAAAATTTAAACATAATGCTACAAATATGCTAAAAGCACTAAAATGTGTAAACATTTGAGCGTGCTTAAAAAAATTATAAATAGAAATTAAATAAAGAATATATAAAATAGAATAATAAAACAGTTAAGGTACAAGTATAGTTGATAAAAGAGGTACATATATATATAAAGAATACATATACATATATACACACACACATACACACACCTACACACACACATACACATACATATAATACATATAATAGAATAAAATAAGACACATTATAATTTAGGTTACAAGTAAAGTTAATAAAAGGGGTATAAATAAAATATAATAAAATAGAATACATTAAAAGGGGTAAGTATAATCGAACTGTTACATCTATAGGTAAGTATACAGGTAAGCATAAAAATTATTAATAACTAGGTAATTTATTCATTTTTTTCAGGTTATTATATTATTTTTTAGATCTATTTGTTGATGAATTACTGATCTAGGAGTTTCCAAAATATAGTTTTTGCATAATTTTTTGAATGAAACAATAGAATTAGCACTTTTTACACTCATCGGTAGTGAGTTGTATATTTTTGGACCCAGAAATTTACCACTTCTTTGGCCTATCGTTTTCTGGATTCTAGGTATAGGTAGCTTATTTGTTTGCCGCGTATTTGTTGCTTTATAGTTTTTGTTTTTTTCATTTTGCATAAATAGAGCTAGTGACAGATAGAACAATTGCCTGCAGTCCATTTTTCGGGATAATTTAAAAAGTTCATCGGACGGGTATGTAAACTCTTTCTTATAAATAATTTTTAAAATTCTCTTCTGGGTTACCTCCAAATCATCCAGAGCTCCTTTACAAACACCACCCCATCCTAAAATACCATACCTTAAATGGGAGTCCACAAGTGCATTATAAACTATATCTAGCTGTTTAGAGGTTAAAATATTAGATAAAATTTTAAAATAAGGAATAAGAGATCTTATTTTATTGTTTATTTGGTGCACATGTAGGTCCCATCTAAGGTGCTGGTCTATGTTAATTCCCAAAAATTTAATTGATTCTGTTGAATTAATTGTAAAGTTATTGTTACTATCATTAAAGCTAAGTGTTTCAAAATTTGGCAAGCTATTTTTGTAGGAGCCAAATGCCATAAATTTAGTTTTATCTATATTTAATGTTAAAATATTTGCATCAAACCACTCTTTAATTACCAAAAAATCTGTCTCTACTAATTTTTTAAGTTGAGCCCATGAATTTGCCCTGTATAATACCGTAGTATCATCGGCGAAGCTATTAATTTTTCCCCTACTATTTACCCTAAAAAGATTATTAATATAGAGAATAAACAGGAGTGGCCCTAATATAGTACCTTGCGGCACTCCGTACCCAGGTGATAGTGGATCACTCAAGTCTTGACCTATTTTGACAAATTGGCGCCTATCATATAGATAGCTAGCTATAAGTTTTAATGTGTTTCCTCTAATACCAAGATCCTCCAGAATTCTAATAAGTTTTTTGTGACAAACAGTATCGAAGGCTTTCGCTAGGTCCAGAAATATACATATGATAGGTATAGATTTATCTATAGCCTCATATACTTCTTCAACAAGTGAGACTATTGCTTGCTGCGTTGACTTTCCCTTTCGAAAGCCGTACTGTTTGTCAGAGATTATACAGTTTTTGTCTATAAAGCTCTGTAATCTGATCTTAATTACAAATGGAAATTAAATTTTAATAATTGTATTGGGGAATTAAAAATGTCTAGAAAAATAAATTATCTTATTTTTAATTATAATTATTTTATAAAATAAAAAAAATATTCAAAATTGATTTATAATGAAACAAAACTGACATTTGCATGATACTAGACTTAAGAGTGACCTTGAGCGATATAAGAAAAAAGCAATAAAATTATTAGGAAATGTTATAGTATATTACCAGTCATCGGCGAATTTCTAGTACTCGCATAGGCGCCGCGTCGATTCTATCATTGACGCGAGGTTTTAAATATTTAAATTTTTATTTTCTTCGTAAAACACCGATATATTTACATATTTATAGTTAATATGTATATTCAATATTGTTGTGTGTAACAAATTAGTCGTCAAATATTTCGATTTAGTGACCTTTATAAAAATTTCCCTCATAATTCGGCAAAATTATTCCGAAAGGCTATGTTTCTGTGTTTATTTTCAACGTTGATGAGTCATAACTGAATTTATTCCGATTAATGTATATTACTCAACGAGTACGTGAACCTAGTTTTTAGTGCACGAAAGTGCGTTTGGTTTGGACTTGATGTGCACTGAAATGGTTTGCGTCTAGGTGCATATACTATTTTTCCTACGACCGAACATCTAAACAAAAAAAAACGCAAAAATTATATTAAACTTAGTTTGTCAATTTGAGGTTATGTGTTTAACTTTTAATAATTTTCTGACAGCAGATATGTAAAATCAGCTGATCATCACTTTCCATCCGTTGTCATAGGCACTAACTACTAACTAGGTCGTAAAAAAAAGTATAGTCTGGGTCACGTTTCGAATGTACATTCTACACTCAGCTGCGTCTCGTGTAACATAATTTATACTCCTGTAGAATATGCGTTATTCCCAACTTTTTACAGAGTAGGGGTAAGTGGGGGAAGCATGCGCAGCGGGTAACCGTGCGCTCAACCTAAAATTAAAATTACGCGATATTCTCTGGCATCCATGCTTGAGGGGCATGTCTAAAAATTCGCCAGCGCCAAGAACGGTGACATAACATAACAGTTATTTCCAAAATTTGAAATGGTGTGAATCGATCGATTTTCGTTGTTATTATTTTGCACGTGTATGAAATAGGACGGCAAGGTAATAATTCTTAACCGATTATTCTAAAATAAATATATTCTTGAAGAATATGATCCATTGAATTTATCCATTCATTTTTTTTAAATTTAATTAAATAGTTTTGGTGGTGATTTATTTTTAAGTTCATGATGGGACCATGATCCGCAAAAAGCGCACCGTTACCCCATGGGGTGTGTAATTGTGCGCAAATGCATTTTTGGACTTTTACATTTTTTTTTGTGATTATGGTGAAAGCTACTTAATTTTTTGTGGTACTCGTTGATAGTTATGATTGGTACCTTACAGAAAGTGGCAAAAGAAGCCTTACTTAACAGACTATCGATAGTATATTAAGTAAGGCTACACATATAAAATTTCTGTAACATTCATAAGCTGTTAATCATATCAAGTTTTGGTGCGCATCATTCCCCCACTTCCCCCTATGCTGTTTTACGTCATAAATCTATCTAAAATATAAATTCATTATTTTAAGTTTAGTACATTAAATTTAATAATGCAACCTGATAACCTAGTTAAAGAAGTTCTGCATTAAAGGAAAAATTGTTAAAAATTGCAAAATACGCATTTTTTTCTATTTACAGCAAATCGTCTATTTTGCAAGCTTGGAATCATAATCAAGATCATATATGGCCCTGTAGTTTTATATTTTTAAATAAGTCTAGTTTTGAAATGCTGAAAGACATTGAAATAATCTTAGGGTTAAATTTGTGTTTGGGAGGAATTTTAAATAGAATAGGGGTCCTGTGATATATAGTACAAAGGTACTAAACCTTCTTTCCAAAGTTACATTTTTAATGTCAGAAGTTAAAACTATTATATTTTGTCTTATTCATTTTAAGTGTAATAATAATAATATTCTGAATATATTTATTATCAGGGGTAATATCATAAGTGATACTAGGTTAGGTATCGGTGGTTTTTTACATAAATTTTACGAATACTAATCCCAATGACGAAAATGCAACGGCTGCTCTAGCAGGAGTTGCATTTTCCAAAAATTGGGATTAATATGAGTAAAATTTGAAAAAAAAGCACCGGTACCTAACCTAGTATCACGAATTGATATTTAGGGAGAGAATATAATTTATATTTAATACACATACCTCTTAATTTTAACGTATTAACCACAAATAAATTATATTTTATAAATTAAAAAGCAAACAATAAGCACGATTATAGATTAGAGAAAAGAGGTGTAAAAAAACCATCTTAGTGGTAAGGTATTTTGACTTATCAGTACAGCATACTACATACAGAGCGGTCCAAAAGTCACCCCCCCCCTCTTAACTTTTGAACCAGTTGATATATCGACTTCAAATTTGGAACTTTTAAATAAGACAACTTATACTATCTTTTAGCATATATTTAATACTTTCAGCTCTTAAAATGTGGGCAGGGGGCATGGGGGCACATTTTTTCAAAGGAAACGAGGGTCGTGTAATACATCATTTTAAAGCTTATAAAATTCTCCATTTAACTCCATATTTTTAAATTAAAAAAAAATTGGTTTTAAAATGGGGTTGAAAATGGGTATTAATGTCAAAATTCCTCTAAAAAAAACAAATAATTCTTAAAAATGCCTAATTTCATCATAAAAAAATGTTAATTATTCTTTTAAACTAATTTTAGTTGACATAAATAAAAATTTATAAAACAAAAAACTTAAAAAATCGAATGTTTTAGCACAAAAAAATGAAAAATGAATACCTTTAAAAACATTTTTAAAAAATTTAAAAATGTTAGTTTAAATAGAGAATTTTATAAGCTTTAAAATGATGTATCACACGACCCCCCTTTCCATTTAAAAAAATGTCCCCCTATGCCCCCTGTCCACATTTTAAGAGCTGAAAATATCAAATATATGCTAAAAAATAGTTTAAGTTGTCTTATTTAAGAGTTCTAAATTTGAAGTTGATATCTCAACTCGTTCAAAAGTTAAAAGGGAGGGGTGAATTTTGGACCGCACTGTATATATAAATTGTATTTTCCATATAATTTCTGTAAATAAATAATAAATTATATTATACACCTACAATATGTCTTAAATTTAACCATTAAATGTCTGACGTACAATATAGAAAATATGCTTTGCAGACATGTTTACAAAAGTACTTGTTGATGCAGACTTTCAAAAGTTATTGGTGTTATTGATAAAGATGACGGAAGATAAATAGTTCAGTTCTCCTGTTTGCTTGTCCCGTTTTATATTATTTCCTTTCGAGGAACAGCTTGTAAAGGAACTCCGCAGTAGGGATACGATTCACTCACCGCAGTAATGAGAAGAATCCGGCGCATGCGCACTGATTTTCTTATTTTTGTTTTGACGTATGCCATTATTTTAAGCTTATGTAACATTCTTTTGCAGAATTTTACAAAAATATTTACTTTTTTTTTATGCATATTGTTACACCAGGCGAGCATTTATTTTTTAATTAGCTAAAGCTAAATTATTTAGCCTAAATATAATCCTATTTGATTCTTAAAATATATCGCCTTCTAAATTCTAAAATATCGTATCTGAAAAATGCCTCCCCTTAAAAAAAAAACACCAAACCAGCAAACTACCAAACCAAACCATTGTTAACGTAAACCACCGCCTCCCATTTAAAAAAAAACACCAAACCAGCAAACTACCAAACTACTACTACCAGTACACTATTTTTTTGTTAGAATATATAGCAAAATATTGTTAAAATACTCACGAATTTCTATTTGATTTTTTTAATGGGGGCATTGGTTTACGTTAACAATGGTTTGGTTTGTTAGTTTGCTGGTTTGGTGTTTTTTTTTTAATGGGAGGCGTTGGTTTACGTTAACAATGGTTTGGTTTGGTAGTTTTTTGGTTTGGTGTTTTTTTTTTAATGGGAGGCGTTGGTTAACGTTAATAATGGTTTGGTTTGGTAGTTTGCTGGTTTGGTGTTTTTTTTTTAATGGGAGGCATTTTTCAGATACGATATTTCAGAATTTAGAAGGCGATATATTTTAAGAATCAAATAGGATTATATTTAGGCTAAATAATTTAGCTTTAGCTAATTAAAAAATAAATGCTTGCCTAGTGTAACAATACGCATAAGAAAAAAGTAGATATTTTTGTAAAATTCTGCAAAAGAATGTTACATAACCTTAAAATAATTTTAGGCATACGTTAAAACAGAATCAGTGCGCATGCGCTGGATTCTTCTCATTACTGCGGTGAGTGAATCGTGTAGGGATGGGTCGTGACATCACTGTCACAGACCGAACCGAAACTTGCTTCTCCGTTTTCACAGAAATTGGAACAATTTTAAAGTTGACTTATAGGCATACCACTATAAAAATAACCTTGTTTTAGTATCCGCGCAATTCCATACCATAAAATAACGAGAAGCGTACACCTAATTTCACGTATCCAGTATTTCATTGGTGGTAATAACGTGCAAATGAAAATAAGGTTGGTTTAACTATATGTCAAATTTACGTATTTTTTTGTCGGATTCTTTTGTAGAAAAGTTTTTTACATAAGAATCCGAAAAAAAAATAAATTTGACACACTAACCTGATTTCTTTGTGCAGGGTCATATATTATAATTGTAATCTTTAATTTAAAAGGTAACGGTTGTTGCTTCTAGCTGACTTTTTAAGTAAAACTAAAATCATTAGCTTTTATTGTAAAAGATAGATAGTAGACTACTATTAGTAGTGTTCTTACACAAATAAAATTAGATTAAAGAGTTGAAAAGTAAAATATTTATTTGTAAAAAATAGTACAGGAGCCGTGATTTTCTCAACGTTATTAAATAATAGTTATTTATGGTACCAGAGAGGAAACTAGGATATTGCCCATGAGAAAATTAACCCACGAGGCTGGAGATAGAGTGATTTATTATCAAGAGTCTAAAGGTCTCGATACTTAATCAAGAGTCTCGACTCTCGCCGATCTGACTCTCGCCTTTCCTTTTTAAAGTAGGTATACTCTTGTCTTTATTTTTCTCGAAATCAATACAAGACAAATCTCGATTCTCATGAAACCCTACTCCGCATGTAGGGGTACAAACGGAAAAAAATCAAATTTATATTCAAGAATAATCATATTCTTTCCATGAATATAACAAATTTTTGAAGCCAATATACTCTTATACTTGTTATCCAAGTTATAGTCACTTTAAGTAATTTTTATTTAAAAAAAGAATAAATTATCTTAAATTTAAGAAGAAGATCTACTCTTAAAAAGTAAATAAATTCTTTAGCGAAAAAGAAGCTATTGTTTAATCAAGTATAAATACTAATTAGTGTATTTAGGCTTTAAATGTGTATACTATTCCCGGCGCGAGAATAACATCACCATATTTCCAAGAATTACTATTCTCCAGGTTATATTATGTGACTTTTTATAGATGTTATTTAGTACCGGCTTGCGTAATTTTTCAGTTTCAGTGCACTTGACAGCGTTTTGGAGTGTTACGCCCATGTTAATGGTATAGGAAAATAGCGTTACAGGGGGGGGGGTGGGGGTCCAAAATGATCAAAATTACCGTTACGTAATACTTGAACGTTCCCTAATCTTTAATCCAGTTTAGCTTTTTTTCCGTATATTAAGGGCCACTTGCACCAACGATGGTTTAGCTTTAAACTTGGGTTAAATGGACGGCCAACCAATCAGAATGCAGTATTTTTCACTTAAACTCAGTTTAGTTGAGATAATCCCAGTTTAAGAGTTGGTGCAAGTGGCCCTAAGGAAACTCCATAAGCATTCAAGCATTTTTATCAAAAAAATAAAAAGTTGTTGATGCCACAATACTTTATAATACCTTCGCGGCGTTACCAACTTTTAATTTGTTTGTAAAGTATAATTTGTAATGTTATACTTTTTGCGAATTTGGCGAAGGCGCTTGTATTTAAAATGTAACTAAAGTTTTGTTTTTTTGTAGTATATGTTTAAACCAAAATTCAGATTGTGTTTTCGGACTAAAGATAAATTTGAAGTTTTTGTACGCAGAATCGTTATGAGAGAAGTACGCCCATTTTTTCTTTTTTAAATTAAGAAAAATCAGAAAAATTACTGTTTGATTTTTTTGTGGAAGATAGTTTTTATGTTTTTTTTTATATTTTTACATTTTACATTTTGTTTAACCTCATACTATTCTACTTAATTAAGTTCAGGATTTGTGTGGGCTAGTAGTAGAGGGAACCACCGGCTTTAATTGACTTTCGAACCAATTTATAGGGATTGTCCGCAAATCGGCGCTGGTGAGAATCGAACTCACGCTATTTTGGGTAGTAAACTCGTCAAGTACGACGCGCTAGTCCACTACACCAATCCTCCCATAAAGTTAAACTCCCAATAACTTTTTTGTTTTAGGGGGAATTATTTTAAAAAATAATGGGATCTTCCTCTTATAGAATTTTTCCTGAAAATTTTGAGTCGATCGGATAATTATAATAATATAAAAACGTGACATCGAAGGGTCAGACGGACATACAGATAGACAGACGGACTGTGCGGACGTATGGACAGATGGACGGACGGACAGACGGACGGACATTTTCAAAGTTTTTTTTATTTCATAAAACACATTTGTATCCAAGAATATTTTGTATAGGATGTTTTTTGGTGATTTTGGGAAATTTGAAACTACCGTATTATACTTTTCTAGCGCTTACGCGCTATGAATAGTATAACCACCTAAAAGTGGCTATAAAATCATGGAAAAAGGTGATAATGATTTTTTTATATTCCTGTTTAATCTAGTAGGATAAGTCGCTAAAACGGAAAATTAATAGTGACGTATATGTCTTGTTCTACTTTATATTTGTTCGGAAAACATACAACAGTTTATTTTTGCAACTTGCAATTTACTCTGTATGGAAAAGCCGTGGAAATCTTAATGAAATTTAGGCTAAGCAGAGTAGCAAATTTGATTAAAACTAATCTGAAAATTAATAAAGTGGAATTACAAGTAGACACAAAGAAAGATAATCCTAATTCAAGTAAATATAAGAAAAATATATAATCGTTTTAAATAAGAAGGACCTCTACAAGTTATCTGAGTGCAGTCCTTTCTTTTTCCAGCAATCAGTCGGTTTTTGGTTTGGACTTTTTGGGCCAGCCAGGAAGTCCTTAGCTTGCCGGCAACCGTCGACCGCCCTCCATTGCACCTTTAGCTTGGTATAAGCCCACTCATCGAGAGCGGTCTTTACCTGCTTCCTTGTAACACCCAATATAGGTTCCGGCCCCGTGCAGGCCATCCCTGATCCGAGTCTAGCAGGTTCATCTACCTTCTCGTTTGCAGGATTTCCACTATGACCCGGTACCAATACCGGTTGAACATTTTTGGTCCTTGCTAACTCTTCTAAGGCTTCTCCCTGACTATAGTCCTTATAAGGGTGATCTAGTGCTGGGATTGCACAATGCCTTTAGAGCAGCTTGACTGTTCAAGCAGATGTATACATCGTGCCCCCGGTACTGCCTTATTTCCCTGCAATTTTTCGCTTATTCGAAGTATGGAAGTATAAATTTATTTTATTTATTTATTGATTGATTGATTTTAACACATGCATTCATGGAGACTCCCAAATAAGCCTTTGGCTTGTGCTCAACGCTCTACATTAATTTTGTTATAATATTTCCAAATATGTTTGGTTTAGGTTACAATAATTTCATCCCTTCTAATTCTAAATCCATTTCTCAATAATCTGATCATATTAATAATAAAAAAAATGAATTTTTAAATTATTAAAAAATATATGCATAACTTGATCCTAATAATTTCTACTTGATCCAAAAAATTTCTACTTAATTTAAATAATTATTTCTCTGTGTGTTGTTTCTCCGGTGTTGTCGCAGGCAGGAAATAAGTCACTCATGAATATTTATTCCCGTGTAATAAAATGCAAAACATCTTCCTAAAACAAAAAAAGGATTAGAAAATTTATGAGGTGGAAACCTACTTCAATTCAATTTCCACTGAATAAATATATCTTGTGTCTTGTTTTGACTTTTATTAATTTCAAATGAATACCTTTACTTCAGATGCTTATGGGGCTGTTTAACAATTATGTCACCAAATTTGTTGCTATTTTTAAACCAACTTCCCCCATTGTCACTATTTCATTTAATGAAATAATAACGTAATACGTATAATTGAGGCTATCACTATCAAATAAAAAAACATATGGATTAGAACAGTAATCTAATAGGCTTAACTTAATATATCACTCGGTACCCCTTTCCATTTAAAACATGTTACCCCATACACTGTAAAAAAAATGTGTAAATTTACATGCTAAATTAGAGGTAATATGTTGCCAAGCCAAGATTTAGGAGATTTAAATTGTAAGTTTACATTTTTTTAGGAATATTACATGTACATGTACAGGGTGATCCAGAATTCCCGCCCTCGTAGTTTTTCTCGAAAATGGTAAGGGATATTAAAAAATTCAGGAACCATGTTTTATAGTCTATGGCTGTGAAAAAGTCTACGATAGCCACTACTATCGATGGGATCTCAGGAGAAAGTGACATAGCCCAGCTCTGGGGTACCAACTTTGAAAATTCTGGCAATTTATATCCCTCTAATAATGTACCTGATGAATTTAATCTACTCGCTGATGAGTGTCCTATAATATCTGCTCTGGAAGTTGGAAATGCAATCAAATCCCTTAAGCGTAGCAAATCTGCTGGCTGGGATGGAATTTGCCCTGAACACCTGATATATTCTGGTAAAAGAGTCTCCGTTCTTCTTAGCATTTGTTTTACAACAATGTTACGTCATGGTTTTATATCGAACGACCTAACTAAAACCATATTTGTACCTGTTCTTAAGAATAAGACTGGAGACGTGTCTGCATCGTCCAACTATAGGCCTATTGCTCTTTCTACGGCTATGTCTAAAGTTCTTGAAATCATAATGCTTAATGTGCTCAGCCCCTTTCTCTCCACGGAACCTAACCAGTTTGGTTTTAAGAAGCGTTTAGGAACCTCCGAAGCTGTTTTTGTACTCAAGGAAACTATTAGATACTATGTCAACCTGAAAACTCCTGTATATGCTCTATTCCTTGACCTCAGTAAGGCTTTCGACCGAGTACATCATCCAACCCTCATGAAGATTCTTAAGGAGCGAGGAGCGCCTTCTCTCTGGTTGCGGCTTTTGTCGCATTGGAACAATAACGTAGTCGGAGTTGCCAGATGGGGTTCCAGTTTATCTCCACCGTTCTATATCAGAAATGGTGTGCGTCAGGGTAGCCTTCTTTCACCTGATGTATTTAATGCCTACATCGACAGTCTTCACCTTCGTCTAAAACTCTCCGGTGTTGGGTGCTATATCAATGGAGTGCTAATTAACTGCCTTAGCTATGCGGATGATATGGTTCTGCTGTGCCCTTCCCTTGAGGGACTGTATAAACTCATTAGGATATGTGAAGATTTCGCTTTAGAGCACCACCTTGTATATAATGTCAACAAAACCTGTGCCATGATGTTCAGACCTTCTAATTATAAAGACTTAGTGGTGCCCCCGATCAAACTTAACGGTAGTCTTATAAGTATAGTGTCGCAATTCAAATACTTAGGGCATATTCTAACCTGTGATCTCTCCGATAATCTCGACATTCAGAGACAGTACAAAGCCCTCTGCGTCCGTGCTAATATGTTAACCCGTCGTTTCTCCAAGTGTAACTCTGACATTAAAAAACTGTTATTTCAAACATATTGCTCAGGGATCTACATGTCCGAACTTTGGTGTAATTATACACTGGGATGGTGGAATAAACTGCGCGTGTGCTATAATAATGCGTTTAGACTCTTAAATAACATACCGAGATTTTCTAGTGCTAGTGAAATGTTTGCTACGGCTCGTGTTAATGGCTTCCTAGCTATTCGTAGATTTCGGGCTTTTGGGTTCCGCGATCGGCTGTATAAATCTTCCAACCTCTTTATTGTGGCTCTGCTAAGGAGTGACATTCTATGGCGTTCCAATCTATGGCATACCTGGAGTAGAGTTTTAATGGTGGGACGGTAGCTCTTTTGAACTTTTGTATATTGGCTAATTATTAATTTTCTTGTAGATATTTTGTATGTTTTGTATTTTTTTTTCTTTTTTTTGTATTTTTTGTATATGGCCCTCTGGGCTGGAATAAAGGATTATTATTATTATTATTATTATTATTATAGTCTCATCTATACTACAAGTTAAATACCCAATGAAGCTTTTTTTCTCATGGTAAACGATTTTTTATTGTGAAATTAATTAATTTTTTAACCATTGCAGATATTAAAAAAGTTTCAAATGTGTTACGTTTAGATTTATAAATACTAATTAATTTTAATAAGCAACCAATTTCAAAAAGTGCCATCACAACTCTTATTATACATTATTTAAAAACTGAATTACTATATTGTGATTTGTGAGATGCAGACAAGCATTTTATTAATTTTTGACTATTTGTTCGGGGCGACAGACTTATCTTTCTGTTTCTTAAATAAAAGTAAATTTTTATATGCTTAATTTTATTAATAAACCCCGGTATAGTATCAACAATAAACTGTTGTTATGGAAATATTTACCAAGATATTGACATGATATTTAAATAATAACTTAGTAACAATAAATTATTAGTTCGAAAGTCAATTAAAGCCGGTGGTTCCCTCTACTACTAGCCCACACAAGTGCTGGACTTAGGGGATGCTTAATTAAGTAGAATAGTACGAGGTTAAAAAACAAACATAAAAAAAACAAACATAAATCAAAAATATATCAAGAGAATAATACGAGGGCATATCAAAAAATTTAAAAAAATACATATTTATTTTATTAAAAATAGTTAAATAAAACGGATATGCGAGCATTAATATAATGCATGCCTGCATCTTCAACTAAGAGTTGAGATGGCGCTTAGGACCTTTTTTAAATAGTTTGCCTATTAAAATTAATTAGTATGTATAAAGCTAAAAGTAACACATTTAAAACATTTTTAATATCTGCAATCGTTAAAAAATTAGGAACAATTAAGTAAATTTTGACAGCCTGTAACTAGAAAACAACTAAGTACAGAAAAAAAAATACATGAAACTGAACGAGTTTAATTTAAAGATCTTTTAATTTCATAAATAAAAAATCGTTTACCATGGGGAAAAAATATAGAGGTCGCCACAAGGCCAACGAGTATTATTATGAAAGCGTCATTCGGTATTTAACTTTTAGTACCGGTGAGACTATAAAACACGCAGTTAAAAAACACCCTGTATAGAGACTCATTTAGTCCTCTTATAACTAGAACACCTGTGCTAGGTCGTCTAGATATAAGCAACAAGATAAAAAACAAAAAACAAAAACACATCAGGGAAAGCTGGCGTGTTGAATTTTATTATATCGGCATGCATGAGACTAGGGACTTTTCCAACATGACTTTCGGTAACAGTTTTTAAAGCAAAAAGTTCGATGAAATTTTAATACTTTGAATAGATTTTTAGGGTTCCGTGCCTTAAAAACGAAAAACCGAACCCTTATAGTATCGCTCAGCTGTCCGCCTGGCCGTCCGTCTATATGTTTATTTCAGGGAATATATAGCCTAAAAATGTAAAAATTGACATACAAGTAGATTGTCTTTACGAGAATCTAGTCCAGGTATATATTTTTTTAGAATATTTACTTTTGCCAAAAAATTAAAAAAAAATAAATTTTGACATTATTTAAAAAAATGTCAAGTTGAGTATCATATAAAATGTATCTCATTACACAAACTCAAAAATGTATACCTATAAAAATAATTTAAAACAATGACTATGAAGTTTTTAAAAACGTGTAGTAGTCCCGGAGCCCACGCCCAGTAGAATTCTTTTTATTACTTCACCGTTGAGACTTTGTGTATGTGTTCTTTATGTCCAGTCAAACAACTTTTTACGTATGAAAGTTCTCGGTACCGGGGCGTTTTTTTTTGGGACCAACCTTTAAGGGCGTCCGACAAGGTTACCACTTGATTTTAAATATTTTTATTAAACGATCCTGAAAAAATCAGCTGTGAGGTGCTAGATGTTATGGTGTCATACCTTTACCATATTAGGTTAGTTATGACATCATAACATTTAGCACCTCACAGCTGATTTATTTAGGACCTGTTAATAAAAATATTTAAAATCAAGTGGTAACCTTGTCCGATAAAAATTTTCTGACACCACCGTTGTCGGACGGCCTAAAGTTAAGGGTTGGTTTGGCTACCGTGAATTTTCTTGTGTAAGAAGGTGTTTGACTTTTTTGACATAAAGAACACAAATACAAAGACTGAGCGGTGAGGTAATAAAAAAAATTCTACTGGGCGTGGGCTCCCGGACTATAGTTTTTTGTATGCACGCAGGCATGCCTGCAGGAGCCTGCACCTATTTTAAAAACTATTAAAGATAAAATTCTGAATATAATTACGGGTAATAAACATAAAAATAACATTTTTAGGAAAACTATTTAAAAGTGCAGCGTCAGTGAAAAAGTGCAGTAGGCCAATTTTTATCGATAACACGCTTACTACCCTGAAAAAAAATTTGCACCGATATACACCGTTATGTTTAAAATTCCTTGTCTTTATGTATAAATTTAATATAGGTATTAACGAATTTTATTATTGAAATACATTTTACATTTAGACAAACAGTTTTAAGCATTGATATAATCCAAACCAAACATTTTCTTTGTGACAATTAAAAACGAACATTGGTGCAAAATCAGTTTAATTTTTATTGATATCACGTAAAATATTGGTTCAGCGTAAATATCATATAAAATAAATTAAAAAACTGCAAAACGGGTTCTAATGGCTTCATTAATTCATAAATTTAAAAATATTGCCAATAGTTTTAAATGTTTGAGTTAATAAAGCCATTAGTAGGGGTGACCGGGGCTAGTTGTCGCAGGGGTAAGTTGTCGAAGTGCTTATATCTTAAAAAGTAAAATATTTTTCTGCGCCAAACCAAGATTAACCGCTGCGTTACAATAGTGCCATTTATCATTTGTAAACTTAAATGCAATAAATTAAAAGAACATCCAGATAAACCAAAAAATGTAAAAATTAAAGAGCCCAGTAATTTTTTTGTGGTAAATATTTTTTCTTATTGTTACTGATTTAAAGCATTAAGATAAAAGAATTTTATGTATAATAATAGTTTAAGGTGTATATTATTTGTTGATATTGTCATTTAGGAATGTTTATTCGTTAATTAGAAAGTACTTGATACATAACGTAAAATTGACCACTGGGGCTAGTTGTCGCATTTGGTTTGGGGCTAGTTGTCGCATGATCTGGAGATATGTTCATGGTATAACATTTCCTTTTTGGCTTTTTTTATTCAAAACTGTCTAAAAAAGTGAAACTTTGTCGAATAGCAAAAAAATTCGTTTATTAAATTATATTAAATTAAAAAAAAAAATCAAAAAAATATTATTTAATTATAAAGTTGGAAATTTTGGCACAAAAGTAAAAAGTTAGATAACAATCAGCTTGTGGGGAGGCACATGTCTTATTAGTTATTTATAATTTTTATAAATGCCTTTATATTTCTTCAAAAAAAAAAAATACTCGAAGTGCCTCGACAACGTGCCCCTTGATGTTTTTTCTTTAAATATTGTTACTGAAACATGCAGCTAAAATTACCATTAGGTCAATTAAAAAAAAATACAAAAATAAAGGAAAAAACTGATTTTGAATGAAAAGTGCGACAATTAGCCCGGGTCACCCCTACTCGTTTTTTGCAGTTTTTATTAATGTTGAAGTAATAAAAATAAATGTTTAACTAAAAAAAAGCTCAAATAATTATATACCAAAAATGTTATATGAATTTTTGAGCTAAGGCTAGAACCTAGAAATATAGACACGAAAAAGGGAGAAATAAAAAAAAACTAGGTACAGAACACTCAATACGCTAGCCAAACTTGCACTTTTTTATAAAAACTTCCATGATTTTTAATTCCTGATATTTAAATTATTTCGGGTATTGTCCAAATAAAAATACTAGTATAATAAAACAGTTAATATAAATGTCAAAAATTGTAATTAAAAGCAAATCATGCAAATTATTTTAGAATACCTAAACTATTTTGACATTTATTTATGTTTGACCATTTATTACCATTACCATTTAAATAACTATTTACACGGAAAGAAATTAGTGGGCTCTGCGCTATACATTATAAGATATTTGGTAACAGTGGCAAATTATAGTGATTTAAGCTATATATTATAAGGGACACAATAACTAATAATGTTAAAAATAAATTGGAAACGATTATATATATTACAGACACGATTATATTTATTGTAACGACATAAATCGTCACTTTGTAATATAGCAAGGGTTAATTAAACTATTCGTTTACTTACGTTATAATTTATGTTTGTTTTGTATATAAATGGTTACGTACGTACAGAGCTGTTTTGTATCTGGGACTATTTTGTAACAGGAACTGAATTCTAACCATATGAGTCTCTATTCCATAGTTCTACCTGAAAATAACATAAAGAAAACATAATTAGAATATGATTTTTAATAATAAATAATCATATGACTTATTTCTCTATAGTGCATTTGTCTATGGACTTACCTGGTTTTTATATGTTTCAGAGTCTATTGAGGGTTGGATTTCACTGGCTTTCACCTGTAGCTTGTCTCTCTTGTGGAAAGTTGTGTATGATTATCCCTTCGGGATAATCCAGAATTTGTTGAAAATAGTTTGCTGGAACTGCTCACTTAGATTCAGTATTTTGTTTATACTTAGTTCACAGGACACTTAGTATTCTGTTCGTATTTTTATTAGTTTTGCTGATAAACAATAAGTATTGTTTATATTTGTTTCTTAGAGTAATATTTTGAGGTTAGATATCTATCATCACTAATACGGATTTAGTAGGAAACATTCTTTTAATTAGTTATTATTTTTGGTGTCGTTTCAGTTACCTTTATTAGGAATCCTATACGGTAAAACTGTAGTTGATAATGACTTGCATAGATGTCGCTAATAGTTCAGAAATAGGATTTTATTCACCTGAAGGGTTCATACCGGTTGATAAGGTCGATTTTCGCTCTTTCTTGATGAACTCTGTACAATGGTGGTCTCATTTTGACGAGTGTTTATTTTCTGTAATCATCGAAGTAATCCTTCATGTATTTTTATTTAAAGTTAGTGAAAATGAATATTTAAACAATGCGGAAGATATTATAACTGATATTTTCTAAAATTAAGCATTTATAACGTTTCGATGGACATCGAAGACTTAGAATGAGACGTAAGTTAAGTTTTTCTGTTTCTTAGAATATTTCTGAGATATAATTATTGTTTTAGCACCATTATTACTACATTAATTAAGCACAATCACTAGACCATTAATTACTCACCATTTCTATACCATTAATATGGAATTACATTAATTTGGGTTGAAGTTTATTTTGGTATATTTGATATACAAGTTCTCCGCATGGAGTGATGTTCTGTTGGAACATGGTTCTGTATTTTTCGGCATAGATAAATTCTATATGACCGTCTAGCAGACAATTTTATATTGGACATAATTTTCAAAAGCATATTTAATCCCGGACAACATTTTCAATCGTACATTTTATCCTGGAAGATAATTTTTCCAAAGTAGATGGGACAGCCTATATTTTTTTTTCTTTCATTTGAGAAATGAATTCATCAGCATAGGGGAGACTTGCACAGATGGAGACGATGGAATTCATACCTCATGGATTTTGCAGAAACCAGCTAAGTACTCATTCTGAAAACTTTTGAAAGCAATATTTCATATTTTTAAATTCTTTTATTTCAATATTCTTATAACTGTAAACTTTATCAGATCTGATATAGTATTGATTAATACTATATGCCCTTCTGGCTTTTGTTCATTTTTAGGTACTTATTTTTTTTAAAACATTTAATCTCATTTATTAATTATTAAATATCATACTTTTGATTAAATGATTTCTAATTTAAGCATGACTTTTATACACTGCAAGAAATGATTGTTGTTTACATACATTTCTTGGTGCTTGCTGAACTTCATGTTTTCTTTATACATTTAAGTCGAATGATTTCTGAATTTAGTAATTTTTATTAAGATTTCGTTAATTATATCTTAATATAATTACACATATTTTTTATATATATTAATACATTACTTGATGTGCTTTCATTAAGTTTATTTATAATAAATTTCTCAAATGAATTATCTTATTTTATTTAGAGGTTATATTTTCTCAAACTGAAAAGCTTAAGTATTTACACTAGGTTGTTACTTACCTAAAGGAGTAAAAGCTAAAGTAACTGGCGCCCCTAACAACATTAATCAATTCTTTCTATTTTTCCCTTGCCCATACCCATTGCTCCGCTGTCAAAACTAGCCGTTGGCAGTGAACGTATTAATTACGGTACACTAATATTGGCGCCCAACGTGGGTAGAACCAATTTAATAGAACATGATATAGATACAGGAAATAATAAACCTTTTAAAATGCGTCAATATCCTTTGTCACCTTATTTAATAGAAATTTTACATAAAGAGTTAGATAAAATGTTAAAAGATGATATAGTTTCACCATCTTATTCTGATTTTAATTCACCAGTTTTATTAGTAAAAAAAGCTAATGGTACATACCGTTTTTGTTTTGATGGACGTAAATTAAATTCTATTACAAAAGGTGATTCACATCCTTTACCAAGGATAGACTCCATTTTAAGTTTATTAGGCGATGCAAAATATATATCAAGTATAGATTTAAAAAATGCTTTTTGGCAGATTCCACTTACAAAAACTGCTAAAGAAAAAACTGCATTTTCCGTACCTGGTAGGGGACTATTTGAATTTAATGTAATGTGTTATGGACTCAAAAATGGAACACAAAGTCAGCAAAGATTAATGGATAAACTTTTTCCTTTCTCCTTTTATCCAAATATATTTGTTTATATTGACGACATTATAATAGTATCAAAAACTTTTGAGGAACATATTAAATTACTTCAAATAGTACATGAAAAATTAAAATCTGCTAATCTTACAATAAATTTTGAAAAAAGTAATTTTTTTAGAAAATCACTTAAGTATTTAGGTTTTGTAATTGATAATTTTGGTTTAAGAACCGATCCGCAAAAAGTAGAAGCAATAATAAACTATCCTAGACCAACAAATAGTACAGAGATAAAACGATTTTTAGGTGTAGCTTCGTGGTATCGTAGATTTGTTAGGAATTTTTCAACAATTGTTAGCCCATTAAATTCACTTTTGAAGGGCAAAGGTAAAAAACAAGCCATTAGTTGGAATACTGATGCAGAAAAAGCTTTTTTATTGTTGAAGGAATCTTTAATAAATGCTCCAGCTTTAGCAAGTCCCAATTTTTCTTTACCATTTGTTATACAATGTGATGCTTCTTTAGTTGGCCTCGGTTCCATATTAACACAAACGCAAGATGGTCAAGAAAAAGTAATAGCTTATGCTAGTAGAGCTTTGACACGTAGTGAAATAAAATATTCTGTAGGTGAAAAGGAATGTTTAGCTGTTTTGTTTGCTATAGATAGGTTTAGACCATATATTGAAGGTGTTAAATTCACAGTAATTACAGATCATTCTTCATTAAAATATTTGAGTAATATGAAAGATCCCTCTGGTCGCTTGGCTAGATGGTCATTAAAATTACAGCAATATGATATGGATATTGTATATCGTAGAGGTAAATTAAATGTAGTAGCTGATGGGTTATCCAGAGCTTTTGATAGAATAGAACCAGAAAAATCAATTTTTCCAGATGTAAATTTAATTAATTTTAATGTAAATGATTATAATAGTGATAAATATTATATTCAGTTGAGGGAAAAAATTGGTAAGAGTCCAGATTCATATCCGCAATTTAAAGTTATTGATGATAATATTTATAAGTTCATACCGACCAAGACAAAAGTAAAAAGTAATATTATAGAGTGGAAATTGTTAGTGCCTCAAAAATGTCGTAAACAAGTACTAAAAGAGTGTCATGACGATGTATTAGCTTCTCATATGGGATTTTTTAAAACTTTTCATAGAATTTCAGAAACATATTTTTGGCCAAAAATGCGTAAAGATATTTTAAAGTATGTAAGATGTTGTAATATTTGTCAATCACAAAAAGTTAGTAATTCTGCACGTTTTGGATTGATGGGTCGTGAAAAAGAAGTAAATTATCCGTGGCAAGTTATTTCATGCGATTTGCAGGGACCATTTCCCAGAAGTTCTAAAGGTTTTTGTTATCTTTTAGTTGTGTCAGACTGGTTTACAAAGTATACATTATTACATCCTTTAAGGGAAGCTACTGCAAATGCAATATGTAAATTCATTGAGAATGAAGTTTTTTTAGTTTACGGAGTCTGTCAATTTTTAATTGTCGATAATGGAAAACAATTTGCTGGTAAAGTTTTTAAAAAATTAGCAGATGAATATAATGTACAGAAAATTTGGTTTAATGCACTTTACCATAGTCAAAATAATCCGACGGAAAGGCAACATCGCACAATTTCTACTGCTATAAGATCATATATAAAAGATAATCAAAAAGAATGGTGTAAAAATTTAGCAAAAATAGGTCTAGCTTTACGAACGTCTGTAAATGAAGTTACGGGGTATACGCCGGCATTTCTTAATTTTGGGAGGAATGTACCTATCACAGGAACTTATTATGGCAAAATGACATCGACTGATGGTGTTAAATTAGAACCTTGTGACAGAGACTCGTATAGTCAAGACTTGGGAAATCTTAAAGAGATTTTTGTTGATGTAAAGAAATATTTACATGAAGCTTATGAACGTAATAAGCGTACTTATGATTTGCGCAAGCGTGAAGTAAATTTTGATATAGGTGAAAAAGTTTGGAGACGAAACAAAGTACTCTCAGATGCTAGTAAAAGTTTTGCTGCAAAACTTGCTCCAAAGTACATACTTTGCAAAGTTGTTGCGAAAAAGTCAAAGTTAGTGTATATTTTGGAAAATGCAGATGGTCATAGAGGCGACTGGCATGTTAAAGATCTAAAGAAATATTTTGGATCGAATAGTGACATTTCAGTTGGCTAGATTTGATTAAATAAGAATATATTCTTAGTATCATTCGGAATGATATTTAAAAAAATATCAATGTATTGAAAATATTTAAAGGGTACCCAAAACTTTTGTATATAGTAAAAAAATATATAAATATATTTTTTGTAGAAGAGAATTCTGGTGCACACAGTCAAGTCTTATTTCTATTTTTTTTATCTTGATAAAACTTAGCTAAAAAGAAAAACAAAATTAATTATGACAATTACCTGATTATGACAATTACCTGATTATGACAATTACCTGTTTATGACACACACCGATAAAGTCCCAAAATTATGTTCTACATAAGAGTAGGCGGATGATACACGTAGTTATCAAGCTTAGCTATTGTTAATTATCAAGTAGTATTTCAAATGATTTACATAAAGTATTGTATTTTTTGTTGATTTATTAAATAAAATATAGTATATATTTTAGCTATTTAAGTTAAATAGTTATAGAGTTTGGTATAAAAATATTTTTTGTATATTAAATATTTTTATTATTTTTGGAGGGGGCATGTGTAACGACATAAATCGTCACTTTGTAATATAGCAAGGGTTAATTAAACTATTCGTTTACTTACGTTATAATTTATGTTTGTTTTGTATATAAATGGTTACGTACGTACAGAGCTGTTTTGTATCTGGGACTATTTTGTAACAGGAACTGAATTCTAACCATATGAGTCTCTATTCCATAGTTCTACCTGAAAATAACATAAAGAAAACATAATTAGAATATGATTTTTAATAATAAATAATCATATGACTTATTTCTCTATAGTGCATTTGTCTATGGACTTACCTGGTTTTTATATGTTTCAGAGTCTATTGAGGGTTGGATTTCACTGGCTTTCACCTGTAGCTTGTCTCTCTTGTGGAAAGTTGTGTATGATTATCCCTTCGGGATAATCCAGAATTTGTTGAAAATAGTTTGCTGGAACTGCTCACTTAGATTCAGTATTTTGTTTATACTTAGTTCACAGGACACTTAGTATTCTGTTCGTATTTTTATTAGTTTTGCTGATAAACAATAAGTATTGTTTATATTTGTTTCTTAGAGTAATATTTTGAGGTTAGATATCTATCATCACTAATACGGATTTAGTAGGAAACATTCTTTTAATTAGTTATTATTTTTGGTGTCGTTTCAGTTACCTTTATTAGGAATCCTATACGGTAAAACTGTAGTTGATAATGACTTGCATAGATGTCGCTAATAGTTCAGAAATAGGATTTTATTCACCTGAAGGGTTCATACCGGTTGATAAGGTCGATTTTCGCTCTTTCTTGATGAACTCTGTACAATGGTGGTCTCATTTTGACGAGTGTTTATTTTCTGTAATCATCGAAGTAATCCTTCATGTATTTTTATTTAAAGTTAGTGAAAATGAATATTTAAACAATGCGGAAGATATTATAACTGATATTTTCTAAAATTAAGCATTTATAACGTTTCGATGGACATCGAAGACTTAGAATGAGACGTAAGTTAAGTTTTTCTGTTTCTTAGAATATTTCTGAGATATAATTATTGTTTTAGCACCATTATTACTACATTAATTAAGCACAATCACTAGACCATTAATTACTCACCATTTCTATACCATTAATATGGAATTACATTAATTTGGGTTGAAGTTTATTTTGGTATATTTGATATACAAGTTCTCCGCATGGAGTGATGTTCTGTTGGAACATGGTTCTGTATTTTTCGGCATAGATAAATTCTATATGACCGTCTAGCAGACAATTTTATATTGGACATAATTTTCAAAAGCATATTTAATCCCGGACAACATTTTCAATCGTACATTTTATCCTGGAAGATAATTTTTCCAAAGTAGATGGGACAGCCTATATTTTTTTTTCTTTCATTTGAGAAATGAATTCATCAGCATAGGGGAGACTTGCACAGATGGAGACGATGGAATTCATACCTCATGGATTTTGCAGAAACCAGCTAAGTACTCATTCTGAAAACTTTTGAAAGCAATATTTCATATTTTTAAATTCTTTTATTTCAATATTCTTATAACTGTAAACTTTATCAGATCTGATATAGTATTGATTAATACTATATGCCCTTCTGGCTTTTGTTCATTTTTAGGTACTTATTTTTTTTAAAACATTTAATCTCATTTATTAATTATTAAATATCATACTTTTGATTAAATGATTTCTAATTTAAGCATGACTTTTATACACTGCAAGAAATGATTGTTGTTTACATACATTTCTTGGTGCTTGCTGAACTTCATGTTTTCTTTATACATTTAAGTCGAATGATTTCTGAATTTAGTAATTTTTATTAAGATTTCGTTAATTATATCTTAATATAATTACACATATTTTTTATATATATTAATACATTACTTGATGTGCTTTCATTAAGTTTATTTATAATAAATTTCTCAAATGAATTATCTTATTTTATTTAGAGGTTATATTTTCTCAAACTGAAAAGCTTAAGTATTTACACTAGGTTGTTACTTACCTAAAGGAGTAAAAGCTAAAGTAACTGGCGCCCCTAACAACATTAATCAATTCTTTCTATTTTTCCCTTGCCCATACCCATTGCTCCGCTGTCAAAACTAGCCGTTGGCAGTGAACGTATTAATTACGGTACATTATTACAGGCACTATTATAAATTTACAGAAATTTTATTATATTATAAAAATTATTAGCACGGACAATAATTAAATCTATTTAAGCTATAAATGCCATACTATTTGTTATATTTTATTATTCACTAAACAATTAAAGTATTTCATATAAATTTTTACACTGACTGCCATAATTGTAAGAGAAAGCCTTGTATTTATATAATAAGCGATTATAATTTGCTTGGTATGTGTGTTATAGCGCTCCTAGCTATAATTTTTTTTCCGTGTATATGACACAAGTTATGAAGATATTTGGCTTGAAGACAATAAATTATTATTACTATTTACGTAACAAGTGCGCAGTTATACGAGATCGGGAAGCAAATCTCCAATGACAGTCCAGCTTATTCAGTGGATTCTGCTATTGAAAAGCTTTGAGTATAAAGTATTATTTCAGACAGTAAATTTCACAAAAAGATTTAAATTACAAATGAAATTAATTTTAAATGTCCGACTTTTTCCGAAAGAAGTGTAATGGGTGTAAATTAAGAGTTAAATTACCACACATCGTTAATTTTGAAATTTATTTTAGAAAATAGGTAATATTTTGCATCAACCTTTTGTCGCAAAACTATCTCTGACGCATTTTCTGGCTCAGCTATTATAAAAATCATTAATATTAATTGTAGTAGTCTGAATAGCATACCTACTTTAATTTAGTTGTAACCGTTATAATTAGAAATAAGCCGTAGATATGTAATGCTTTTTATTCTATAACATACTCTTCACAGTCCCAAGCACTGTAAAAAGTAAACTGAATATTCAGTTACAAATTGATAGGAAATCGGAAGTTATTATCCTATACAATTGTACTTTAATTTTTTTTTAAACACGCAACATTTCATGTCCCTCCTTAAATATTAAAGTACGTGACTTTTGAAATAGAAGTGTTTTTAACAAAAATTAAAGTACATTTCTATAGGATCATAACTTTCTATCCGTTTGTAACTGAATATTAAGTGTGATATGCTTTAACAAACGTTACAGTAATTTTTACTATAACATGCTAGTATTAATAAACACATGTTGCGTGGGGATCCAAATGTACCAGCACGGTCTCTATGTTAGTATGACAACATTTTGTATACAATATACACATTGCAGTATTTAATATGACAGGTAAAGTATTAAATACCAATGGTGGCGATATATATATATATATATAAAAAATGTGTATTAACAAATAACATTCACTATTAAAAATACAACGAAATTCTCAGTGTGTATAATACTCCTTCAACTGAAGAGGTGAAGAGTAAGTAAGTGCGTATTCCTGCTACGCGGTGATTCGTTTTGCTCCTACCTCTAATTGTAAAATAAATATGAGCAAATGAAGATTTATTTATTTTATTTATCAGAAGCTACAAATTTTAGCGCTAATTGAAAACAGAATTAAAAGCTAAAATAAAAGAAGGAAATAGACTAGTACCACCATGGTAGAGACTTTAGCAGTAGGTGTGGTATACCAAATTCCCATGAGTAAGGTAAAACATAAATCTTATTATTTGAAGTGGAATGAAAATATATTATTTTTGTGAGTTAAGTAGAGATAATACATTTTTTATGTTGCGCCAATACTCTTCTCCTACGCTGTTTGTCTGTTTTTCTGATATTAAAGGAGCCTTCGCGACAAAAGAACAAAAAAAAGGATCAAAATACTTTAATTTATAAGCGGAAAGAGCAATCAAGCTTAACAAAGATATACGTCTTTAAAGCTTTTTATTCAACACGTCATAAAATGTTAACCTCTTCCTTAATAATTTTATACAAAAATCGCCATTGTTACAAATCCAAGCAATAAACTCAGACTTGTAAGTTAGACTTTATTTCAGGTAACTCTCTGTTCCCAGCAACCTCACTGGAAATAAACAGGATGGAGGAGACTTTCTAGTCCTGCAGAGAGGGTGAAATAAAACGGCGATCACTAACTGATTAATGATAATTTATTAGACTAGATTTTCGTTTATATATAATTATTATTCTATTTCTTAAATCTACACGTTCTGACATATGAGTTGTATATCTATTGTCTTCAATGTTTCTTAGGTCTCCACGTTTTGTCATTGAGACTAATATTATATTATTATTAACCTGTATGATAATTCTAATATATTTTAACTTAGTATATTTTATGTATTTATATATAGTAACTAAGACCCTGTTCAGGTTTTTTCTTAAATTTTAATTTTTGGTCTTCTGTATTCTATTATTTTAGGAAAACTAATTTTTATGATTTGTAAAAAATAAACTGTTTAAACAATAGGAAGAAGTTATGATACTTATTTGTTTATATTATTCGATTCAACATCAGCTAATAAGCGTACTGTTCTATTTTTAGTATTTTTTTAATATAGGGATAGTTCTAGTAAAATTTACGCCTTTTGAATATACGGCTCAACTGTGACCCGTTCATATGTTTATATCTTAATCAAATCAAAACTAACTTATTTGTTGTTAAAATAATTATATATAGACTTGTGAATTGTTATAATTATTGTAATTTCTTATACTGCCAAAGAATTAATTATTATAAGGGTTAATTAGCTAATAAATTTACAAAAAAAATTATTTGTGCATTATTTTTTAACTCACCTTTACTATATTTTGTCCCTTTTATAAAGTTAAATCTTTTTCATTTTTTTCAGCGTATATTTTACTCAGTTTTCTCAGTGCGGTTTATAATCTAGTTTATATACAGGGCTAAGGTAACCTTAGTGAGTACATTGGATTTAAATTAAATCAAATTTTCTCGCATGCAAATCGTAGAAATCAATAATATATTTCCTTTGTATTATTTGTGAGCCTATCTCTGATATGACACTTCCACAATATTAGATTGAACCTTACAAATGGGTTTTACAAGTTTAGCCTGTTTTATCCTTAACCAAACTCCAAAACATAAAAAAACTTGTGTTTTAGGAATTAATTCTGGATTATAAATAGTCATTTCCACTGTGTCGAACTCGTCTTGCAACTTCTAGACTAGAAAGGCTAAAGGTGCTTTTAATTAAAATATAAGGTACTTACAAAAACGTATATCGGCTCTAGCCAAAGATGACTATGGATATTCGCCTTCTTTGCTATATATATTTTTAAATAGGCAGAGTCCAGTATTTATGTCATTAACTTACATAAAAAAAGTTTTATAACTTACATAAAAAAACTTTCATGAGTGAACTATATTGAAAGATAAAAAGAGTTTAGAACTTATATTAGGTAGGTAGATTGTCCTGGATGTCTGCCTCATTTGCCATATTCTAATGACTGTTTAATGATATATGACCAAGGTTTAAAAGTTCATTATTTTTTAAAAATAATTTAACACTATTATAGTGTATGTATGTATATAATATACATAGTTACATTTTAAAGAACTTTGTACATAGTCACATAACTCATCTTGTTACCAAAACTCGTTAGTTTGATTTGCATTTGATTTTAATTGTACTTTTTTGCAAAAAAAAAAAACAGAAATTTAAGACTCACTCTCCAATGATATATTCAGTAGGATTTGTGACCTGTTTTGAATACTGATATTACTGAAACTCTAAAAAACTTTTCGAGGATCAGATATAAACAAAACTGAAATTGCAATATAATGGCTACAAAACAATATCCCTGGAAAGTTTTCCCTACTCGCCTGCGAGTTCCATTAACGTTGTAAATTGTGATTTAAAAACTTTTTAAACAATGATTAAGAAAAGTTATCATGATCATAGAAAACATGTAACAAATTTTACGCGTCTTTAGAGCCGGCAAGTAGCTGAAAGTAAAATTAGATAGAAAAGTTAAACCAGATTTTAAATCTACCTGAATTATTTATGCTTAGTTTCAGGAATTAAGCAAAACTTTAGCAAAAGTTTTTACGAAAAACTTAGTAACAATATAAACAAGCGTTGGCGTATACAAAATTCACATGCGTTCTGCTTAGAAATTTTCTGCATCAAATATTAGGTACATAAAAACTTAGATAAAAAAAAAAATATTATAGCTTTTTTTTACTTAAGCCGTGGTTTT
This sequence comes from Brachypterus glaber, assembly GCA_958510825.1. Lineage (NCBI taxonomy): Eukaryota > Metazoa > Arthropoda > Insecta > Coleoptera > Kateretidae > Brachypterus > Brachypterus glaber. Next base: position 66,297,845 of record OY294046.1, read on the forward strand.
GATCTCGTAAAACATGATCTACTAAAAAACGATTTGTATGATATAGGCATAAGGAGTGTTCCCCTTGAATGGATTATGTCCTACATTACTAACAACAATTTTAAATAAACAATATACTTTCATTTATAAATAGCGTAGATTTAGGAGCCCCGCAAGGATCATGCCTATCTCCAAAAATATTTAATATTTTTATTAATGCGCTCCCCAAACTACTTTTAGAAATAGGACTCCCCATACTGTATGCAGATGACAAAAACATTCTGATTGCTGCAGAAACCATGGAGGAGTTAAAAAAAAAGTTTAAAAATGCCGAATGATTATAAAGGAGTGGTGCTCAAATAAAAAACTTAAATTAAACAATGATAAAACAGTAATGATGTAATTTTTTACAATAAATGCCCCCATTAATAAGTCTGTACTCATTAAAAATGAGGGTAAATCAATAGTTAATAGTACAACAACAAAATTCCTTGCCCTGGCAATTGTTTGAGTGCATTTTTCGTGTTACAAAATTCCGAGACCGCAACTATAATTAAAAATTTAAATCTCAAATTTGCCGCGCTTTTTAAAACCACGATGTTCACTTGTTCGCGAATGTTGCCAAGTGTAAACTTTGCTTGAGGGATATTGCTTGAGATTATTCCAATAAAATAGTTGTTATCTAATATTTTAGCATTTAAATAAAAAACATTGCTGTTTTTGTTTAAAAAGTTTAGTTTTCAACTGAAAAGAAATAAAATAACGGTTGTTTCCACCCGTAAAAAAACAATTTGCTATCGATTTCTAATAAAGTTTGGCAACGCTGTACTAGTGCCAGCGCAGTCATTTGATGTTTTGATTTCCGTCAATTAAAAGAAGTAAATTATTTAATTCTTTACTGTAAATATATTTTTAGTAAATAAGTGTTTAAATTAGTTTTGAGTGGCCTGTTTTTAATACCAAGATTAAATTAAATAAATTAAAATTTATGAATATCAGTAATTTAAAGATTTTAAGATGGAAAGTGCATAAAATATAACATATTACTTAAATTAATTAGGGTTTATACCTAGGATGTTTTGGTAACAAAATAAGCATTTATATTGTTTATCAATAAAAATAGATCAACTAAAGGTAAGCTTCACAAATTAAAAACACATTTTGCAAAAATATAACATTTATTAAGATGTCAGTAACTGTCAGTTTCTTGTTTCCATAGTATCCAAGTGATAATTACACATGTGCAAAAATTTTCAGATTCATTTTGATCTGATTGGTCCAGAGACTAAAAATGCAAGGTTTTGATTGGCCTATATATTGTTTGTGAAGTAGTCACAAATATTTCATACTAGAATATACTAATAGCATAAATAAAAGGTAATTTGATAAACTGAAATAACAAATTTTAAGAAAGACATAAAATAACCGTATTATAAAAAACCAAAAGACTTTTTTTGCTTACAGGTATGCAATATAAAATGTGCATAATTTTATTTCAGGTAATTTAGGCTTATAAATTAAGGAGCGAGTCGAAGGAAATTGCTTTTTGGGAAGCAAGGTGGATAATAAATTTTTACAGCGAACTTCAAATTCAACCTGAAATATTTACATTACGCTCTCAGGAGTTCGTTAAAACTTTCTAGTTTTTTTTTTACTTTACTGTTTTTAAATTAGGATAATACAATTTACTTTAATAATAACTATAAAACTTAAAACTTAGCCCTTAAATACAGGTGTTGTGAAGTAGTTTTTTTACTAATAAATATTCTTCTACTAATGTTATAAATTGTAAAATTTGGTTAAAGCCGAGCAGAGATTATAACTTTTTTTATAACTCAGTTAGGTTGGCCATCCAATCTTCTATCGTATTTAAAATATACCCCTACGGAGAATATACTTAACCACGTATCACTTTATTCGGGAGCGGTGAACTCTAGTGAGGTGGCACTTTGGAAACACATTAAAACTATTGCTTCTTAACTTAAGAATAATATATTAAATAAATGTGAATAATTCTTCAAGAACATGAAAGATCAATTCTTACTTCTAAATCCTACTTCTATGCAAAGCCCCTAAATTCTAATTTCCATTATATTGTAGTTTTCCTTTAAATACTTCCAAATTACAACATTCTATGTTTGAAATCCCAACAATTCACAATCATTTTCAAAGCCCAATTTATTTTCCACATTTTTCTTAGTGTCAATATTAAAACTGGTTCGCATATTCATTAAAATAAGTTTACAGTTCATTAATATTCGTCAAAATTTCTAACTAACAATATGTAGGTATAAGTGTCCAATATTATTTTTAAGTCTGATATTACAAGTCTCAAATTTTTAAATTCAAAAATAATTCTCAAAATTATTTTTCACAGAAACTACATTTTCACTTTTGAAATTGACACGGAGACACTCTAAGTAATACTGAATAAAATCTGATTTTTTTTCATGAGTTTATATAATATTTCTAAAATGATAAATAGGTCAATAGTTAAATTTATTTGACAAGGCTTTTAGCGCAAAATATTTGTAAAGACACCGACTATATTTAATTACCCCGACAAAAGAGTTTAAGCTCATATATTTGCAAGATAATTACTATTCATGACATTTGAAACGATCATTTTAACAATAAATTATATTTATTTATACACTTATATCTGGGAGTCAACTTTTAAGTTATACCGACAAGGGTCACCGAAAAGGGTCCGATCTAATGTAGAACAAACCGAAGCAAATCTCGTGAAGGCAGAATGTATCTGCGATATGATTAAAGCAATATTATTTTAAAAATTTTAATACCATATAAAATATGCGGATCATGGCACACGATTTTTTTACATTACACAAATTTTACAGAAAAATACCAACTTAAGGTAAGGCTTAGAAACCAGCTGAAAATTATTTAAAACCCATAATTCATGTTACATATTCCTTAGGAAAAAAAGTGGATTTCTGTGAAATGCACATAATATGCAAATAGAGTAAAAATTGTACATGTATGTTCAACCACCTAAATGCAAACTTAAAATACTAATTAAGGGGTCTTTTTACCTTCAATTTTAATTTTTTTTTTATATAGAAACAAAAAGATATCATTGTTAAATTTTGTAGGTATGCTTACTTTTATATTGAAAAAACACAAAAAAAAACATATTTTTGGCCATAAATTTTTTTTAATAATGCAATAGTGCTTTAAATGCTTGTATCGTGCCAAAAAGAAAACCCTCTGTTATGAGGGTGGTATGTAATGAAAGATATAGATGTCCTTATTACATTTATAAAAAAAAACACAAATCTCAAAAAAACACATATGGGCCACTCTTCAACTATACGCCTCAAATTTAATTCATTTACCGAAAATCTTAAGAATGGCTGCAAAAGTGATGTCGAATAATGGAAACAATATAAAAATGTTGTATTATGGTAATGAAAAGTATAAATGCCGAAAGACGATTGCAGGGGGTGTTACATCCACCACACCCCCATCAATCAAATTCTGGTTGTATAATTGCGGTAGCTAAACAATTTCCAGACTATCCTCAGTAATATTAAACTCAGGAAATTCAGTTACAAACACAACCTATAATTAATTGTATAAATAGAAGATTTAACGCAAACCAATTGGTTCATGTCATATTTGAAATAAATTTATTATCTATAGAACTATATAAATCGAATACGTTAAAATGTATGTTAATAAATTGATCTGATTGCTTTTCATTACACTGATAAAACAAAACTAATAATTACAATAATAATAAGTACAGAGTGATATTGGTAGACTGACAGTTTCGGGCTGCTGGCCCTCTTCAGTAATAATAATATAATAAATACAATTTGTAGTTGTAGTATATGCGCCAACCATAACCTGTAGTAAGGAATACAATTACAAATAAAAACTTTTCGCAAAAAAAAATGAACCGACTTCTATGTCTCTAAAAAGTAAAATATTAAAAATACTTAAGTCGGTGCCAATTTCACTATTTCCTAAATAAATTACTAACAATTATTTTTTATTATTGCTTGCTGTGAAGTTGGCACCGACTTTTTATTATTTTCTATTTTTTACTTTTTAGAGACACAGAACGTAGATTTGAAACGTCATCTAAGCTAAATTATAGTTGTCCTTCCATCTGGTAAGCTGCTGACGTCACAACGCACTGTTAGTGCCCCTTTGAAAATTGTTCATTTTTAGGATACCATAGCTTCATTAGGATTGATTTTTGGAAGTACCTATATATGAGGTTTTTTTCTTAGTTTTGAATGTACATTCCCCTGAATTATTAAAATTTTGATTTTCAACATTTTAGGATTCAATTTTTCATCCTCAAACCTTGAAATGAATTTTTCTCGAAAACGGTTAATCCTACGAACCGTGAAATTTCACCTTCAATTTAATTTTTCTCCAAAACGGTTAATCCTACAGTATTACAACAAGAGTACCTTTTTTATGTATTTTGACTTGAGGAATCATATTCCAAAAATAAAATTACAAAAAAGTTTCGCACATCCATGGTTAAAATAAGTACATGAAAATAACGTACAAGATGGGCCTTATTAAGATTCGTTTACGTGCAAAACCTTGTCGCTGTATATTAAGGGGTTCCTGAGATAACAAATAAAAACCTTCTTTAGGTCCCCAACATTGGAGGGCTGTAGCTCCGTCAATAAGCATTTCCGGACCAATATTCATAAAAACTTTTTTCTTATTTTCGTCTGAGGAATTGGCTCCCGAAGTTTCCAAACGTTATTTTAGGACACCCTGTATATTATACGAAAAAGTCTATAAATGTGTACATATCGTCATGTAAGGATTATAGTGTTCTATATCCATAGCAAATCCTATGTATATAGAACACTATAATCCTCACATCACGATATGGTATTAATATTTGGTAAAATTTCTATCAGCGCAATAATTACTGTGTAATACAGTTAATTACACTGTAATTAAGCATTAAAATGCATCTTAAAATTAAATATATTTGAAAACAAAGTTGTTAAGTTACTCCAAATTTTATTTTAACTAAACTTAATTTTCAAGTTCTTAAGAACATGACGTACTGTGAATTTAAACTTTTAATTAAACGCACCTGAAATTGTTTATTCAGAAACTTACAATGTATACTACACGTGTGGTTGTTGTTGTTATACAACTTAAATTATCAAATACTACAACTAACTTTTTAAAAGTGATGTTTAATACAACACCTTAAAATTATTCAACGTACTTTGTAAGGCTTCTGATAGCCCAGTGTGTGCAACAACACCACAATAAAAATATGTTGTAACTTCTAACCTTACAGTACCATATACAACGACAAATTTATTAATTTACGATCACAGGTTTCTGCATGTGGATGGTATGATATTCATCCCTATAGCATTTCAGCTTTAATGAGCCACATTGTCACTTGTATCGCATTGTGGAGTTTCACAATAATTTGGATTCCATTTGACATTCATAGGTCTATTATTATTTCAATGTGTTGGCTTATCTAACACGCTTTCAAAAACACCTTGCATTGTCAACCTTAAAGTGGTGAGCATTTCAAAAAACGTCTGTAAAATATAATGACAAAATTCTGTACTAAATGTCAAATCAAGAAAATTAAATTAGGGTCCGCCTAACCCTAATTTCACTTTTTTGAGCTGCTGTTTGGTACCGAAGAAGATGTTGAAAGATTAAAAAAAAAACCTAATCACGCAAACAGGTAGGGTACCGCAAATAGTATATTAAAGTAATAGTTTCATAACACCCGTTTTTGGCGCACGAGTTTAGAAAACGACCGCTTGCGGCGAGTTTTCTAAAGTACTAGTGCTCTAAAAACGTAGTGCTTTATACAATTTTTTCTATTTTGCTCTAAAATTTAAAAAACTTACATTTAAGTTGATGACTGATTTAGGAATTTTTGTTTTGGGTTGGCATTACAGTTTACACTATGTTTAAAATTCTAAGAACAAATTAACTAGTCCACAATTTTAACACGGTAAAAAATAACCCAAACACAAAATTTTGTAAAAAATTAAACTTTAAATCGACATTGACATTTGCACGCAAAACGTCAAGAGATAGGCTTTTGTATGTTGCCAACCCAACAGAAAAAAAATAGAGACCTCTTATGGGCCTATAAGAACACGCAAAATGCGTGTGATTATGAGTCTATAAGAGTCGCAAAATAGAAAAAATACTTTTTTTGGGCTTCTCATGTAAAAAATATCATAACAAAGTCTTTTTTTTAATCGTTTATCTTATAATGTAGCGAAAAGCGAAAAACATTTTTTTGCGATCCATATTAGCCAGTGCAAATTTATATATCTAACCAGGGTTAATAACCATGGAGGTTTTACAAAAACTAAATTATATACGCAGAATGTGCATATGTACACTGTACATTATACAGGGTGATCCTGAATTCCCGCCCTCGTCATTTTTCTTGGAATTGATAAGGGATATAAAAAAAAAAACAAGAGACATGTTTTATATTTTCACTTATAGTACAAGTTAAACGCCTTATAACGTTTTCATAGTATTACTAGTTAGCTCTAGGGACCCTAAATAAAGTGACATTTAACTTCACACAAAGGGTTGAGACACCAATTTAGTAATTTCTGCAGGGTTATGTTTTTTTTGCGAATTGGCACTATTGGTATAGTAGAAGTGACATTACTTGTCAAAATATCCATAGACGTGTTTTTTGAAAAAATGTCACGACAATGTTCAGTGGTAAACTGTCGTAATTGGGGATGATTGAATATAATGAACAGTTACAGTTACTATAGTATACTAGGTCAAAAAATTAAAATTTAATATTTTGCGGATGACAGTGAATAAGAAATAATAAAAAGCTGAAGAAAGGAGCAAGACTTTGCTGTACTGGGAGAAGTTACTTCTTTAGCTTACATGCAGGTGCAGCATGCAAAAACTGTGAAAGAAAATGGACTTATTAATGGAATGCATCTACAAAATATTTCTTATCTAAAAAAGCAGATGACTATTAGTAACGAGAAAAGCAGTAAATTATATAATAAGCATAACTCTTTAATTAAAACAAAAAATATTAAAATTTTAAAATTCAGAATTATTACTTTTGGATAGATAAAAATAGTAAGCTGAACTGAACTGAACAATTTAAAACCACAAAAGTAACAAACAGCAGAAAAGAAAATGCATACTTGTAAATTACCTTAATTTCGTTAATAAAATATTTAATTTGTTATTGAATTGGATTTCCTTATTCGTTAGTGCCTGGCTGATCCTGTATTGGCTGGGATAGTACACTTTTCATTCTTTCTGTTTTGCCGTGAATTTATGATTTAAAACGTCGAAGTATAAAACTTATAAAAATATAAATTTGTTATGTATGCACACACTTTAATATATGAAAATCTTCAACATATTTTATTACTAAATAATAAAAAATATATTTTTTGGATTATAATAAAAAAAATACATAAACATGCCTAGTGCAAGCCTAAACACGTTCTAATTAAAGTTTTAATGTATATTTTTATTATAATTATCATAGAAAACAATAATGAAAAACCTGCAGTTATTAAAGGAATACCTATAAAATTATTTTTTTTTTTAAATATTTTTAGTTTGCTAAAGTAAAACTACTAGTTGATCATATTCTTCGGTACATGCCTGAATTTTTTACATTCCTCTTATTTATATTATTCTTTTCTTCAAAATTAATTCAGTTCCAAATAAAAGTAATTTCAACTATTTAGGGAAAATTCCGAGATTATTCGAACACTGACGGTCGTCAGTATATTCCATAAGTAAATCTTGATTTAAATTGTACAGGTATTTTTGTAGGCACTTTAAAAAAGTACAATAATAAAAGTATAAACCATAATTTCGTAAATAAATAAATTTGATGACCAAATATTCAGTTTGACACTGACACTTAAATATGACAATATTATTATATTAATTAATATCGACGCCTCTGTTCGGGTTGACATTTAACTATAACCTCAGATTTTGTATCTGACAGTATTATATTAAATTTAGACATAATTATTACTAGATTTAGATTTGGCACCAAAGCACTTTGGATAAAACCATTGTCTTTCATTGTTTAACAATACTAGTGCTTGGTTGCCATTTTAACCTCAAAATCAAAGCGTGTCTCAACCCTTTGTGTGAAGTTTAATGTCATTATATATAGGGTCCCTAGTTAGCTCCATGGTAAACAGTTTTTTATTCATGAAATTAAAATATATTTAAATTAAAATAATTTGACATTTTACCTTTTTTTTTCTAACCTCATTTGTTTTTTAGTTATAAGCTGTCAAAATTCACTTAATTAATTGTGCCTAATTGTTTAACTATTGCATGTATTAAAAACGTTTCAAACTTGTTAACACGTTCGCTGCTGCCTATAGAAATAAACGCTCATCCCAGGTGCCGGACTACGTTTTTTCAATGTTATTGAAGTTTACAGAGCCAGGCAGGCTCTCGGCATTGAATTATTCAATTTGAATATGAGTAGGGGATGCAACGAACTAATAACTCTTCTCTCTAGAATATGCATTTCATTTGTAAAAACTGACAAAAACGTAGCCAACATATACATTTATCTGTCTTACTCGCACAGCTTTGTTCTAACAGAGGCAACAATAACAGTTACTGGTAACTGTTATTATTCAGGCCTGAATATACCTACTATTTGTTAACAAACAAACCGAGATGTTGGCGATACTTTATATTAACGGTATGCGAATTCTAGAGAGAAGTTATTAGTTCGTTGAAGGGATGGACCCGCCGGTCAGGTTGTCGGCAGCGAACTTGTTAATCATAATTTTTAACAAAATGTTACTTTTTAAAAACATTTTCTTATAATTATTTGTACGCCCTAAAATGACCCAAACTTACACGGAAAGAAATTAGTGGGCTCTGCGCTATACATTATAAGATATTTGGTAACAGTGGCAAATTATAGTGATTTAAGCTATAGATTATAAGGGACACAATAACTAATAATGTTAAAAATAAATTGGAAACGATTATATATATTACAGACACGATTATATTTATTACAGGCACTATTATAAATTTACAGAAATTTTATTATATTATAAAAATTATTAGCACGGACAATAATTAAATCTATTTAAGCTATAAATGCCATACTATTTGTTATATTTTATTATTCACTAAACAATTAAAGTATTTCATATAAATTTTTACACTGACTGCCATAATTGTAAGAGAAAGCCTTGTATTTATATAATAAGCGATTATAATTTGCTTGGTATGTGTGTTATAGCGCTCCTAGCTATAATTTTTTTTTTCCGTGTATATGTCTAAAAATTATCAAAAGCACAATGGGTAATAAAAATATAACTAAAAATCATTTTTAAACCAGTAATCATAACTGCCTTCATCCAACTTTTTACTCTGATAGATTCTATGTTTACATTCTCACATATATTTTTTTTATTGTAAATATAGAATAGTATATTCTATAACTAGTATGGAATAGACAATATTCCGCGCGAGCGGAAAGTTTGTCATACGAGCCGGTGGGCGAGTATGACTGTCCCGCGAGCGCCGAATGACTATTCCATACGTGTTGTAGACTATATACTTTTTCTTCAACTGCAAATATGAAACACTGTATGGCTTTAAACTGCGGACAAGGTTAAAAACAATGTTTTTTGTGACTCGACATTGTAAATGCAACAAAACACAAATTTTTAAATAAAGCAATTAATGTTATTTAATAATTTTATCAAATCAGTACTTAAAAAAGATTTTTATATAATTTTAGCATATATATACAAATTATAATGCAAAAATTAAAGGTTATGTCAGATTGTTGTGGCAGATATCAGGTTTAAATATTTAACAATAGATGGAGCAGTTTTAATTTTTTTGAACTAAATTGATAAAAAACTGGTCAAATATTAAGAAAAACTAATAAACTTTATGTAATTTTAACGCAAAACCTTAAATTGCATTAAATTATTCTATATTTAATGGTAAATATATATATTTTTGCTCATTTTTGCTACAGTTTTCTTTACTTTTATAAACAAGAGATGGCACTACATGTGCAAATTCCAACACTTGATACGGAATATTCATACCGTATCTAGAGCTAGAATGGATTTGTTCTGTGTTTGAAAAGTGTGTGTATTGGCTTACATTCTAAAGCAGTCGTAGAAAAATATACATATTTGTTTATTTGATTAAATTCTAGACCCCAGGTAATATTCCAGGTTATGATTCTAAAATTCTGTTCGAAATTACATGGACTTTAAATAAATAATTCCATTTATTTCCAGAAAATAATCAAATTTTACACACAGAGTCCAAAACAGACATTTAAGGAAATTTTGTCAAAAATATAAATATTGCAAATTTTCTCAGAAATTGCAAATAGATAAAATATTGCAGATATACAGATAGTATATTGCAGACATACATAAAATAAACATATACATAGTGGCTTCAATTAAAAATAAACTGGTGATTTTTTTCTTCGTATTCCCTAACAGTATATGGTTCAATATCGCAAATGTGATCAAATAACCTTCTCTTAAAAACCGACACCTGGCTTTTAAGAATTTTGATATTTTTCGGTAATTCATTAAAATATTTCATTGATGAGTAATAAGATCCTTTCTCGAAAGCAATAAGCCTATGCTTTGTTAAAATATAATCTATCATTCTTTCTGAAGTTGGAATCGAGTTTGCAAATAGATGTCTGTTTTTAAGAGAAAACATGATTACCTCGTAGATGTACAGGCCTACAACCGTAAGTATCCTTTTTTCTTTAAAAAATCCTCTACAACTCTCTTTATATGGTAAGTTAAAAACAGCCCTAATTGCTTGTTTTTGACATATTTGAATTGACTCAATATCTTTGGACTTGCCCCAAAAAATTATACCATATCTCAACAAACTCTGAAAGTTTGAAAAGTATACAATTTTTAAAGTATGAATATCTAAATACTTTTCTCACCCTAATGCACTAACCGAATAGTCTAATTATTAAGACCTAAGATAACACTATTTTATGTTACACTCAATTCTAAAACCAGCTGAACAGTTGCAAGCACCTTGTCAAAACATCGGCACTAGGCACTAATTTAAAACTTTATAAAAAGGAAAGTTGCGTGATCACGTGAATAGGCAACCATTAATACACCTGCATAATTTATTAAAGTTTAAAAGTCTGTATCTCCAAAACGTTATATTCTAGCAAAAAACTGTATATAGTATTTTTTATAGGGCTTATAAACAGCTTTCATTTAAAACATAATTTTTTTAAATCGGGTTATAAATAAGTAAGATATGCTAAAAAAACGTTTTACTACTTTTAACGCCAATATCTCGAAAACAATGCATTTTAGGAAAAAATAGTTCGTGATATTTTTTGACCAATTTAAAATTATCTTTCATATAAGTGCTAAATTAATAAAATACAATAATAATTGCCTTAATTATAACAAAAAAACGCCAAAAATAGTTTTACCCTATTCTTACCCCCTTATCCCCAATCGTTTACCCCCATAATCTAACCAGCTCTTTGAAATACGATAAGAAACAACATGCAAAAAACCGCTTGTCGATATCTTATTTAAAAATGGAGTTATCGAGTTTACAGACAGACAGGCAGACAAACACAATGAACTAATAACTCTTCTCTCTAGAATACGCATACCGTCAATGTAAATTATCGCCAACATCTCGGTTTGTTTGTAAATAAATAGTAGGTATATTCAGGCCTGAACAATAACAATAACCAGTAACTGTTATTGTTGTCTCAAAGGTTTTGCGAGTAAGACAGAGAAATGTATATGTTGGCTACGTTTTTGTCAGTTTTTACAAATGAAATGCCTATTCTAGAGAGAAGAGTTATTAGTTCGTTGGACAAATAGACGGATGTTTTTGCTGATTTCTACTCAAAAAGTTCTAAAACGTCGAGAAATGTAAAAAAAAACATGGTCAAAGATTTTGACTTTTCGGCGAAGATTTCAATATATCGGCACTTAGTAAAACTAAGTGCCGAAGTAATTTATATCGTAACGGTTGTAAGTGATCTTACTTTGGTAACAGTACCAGTTAACTTGGACTGTTATTTTATTAAGTTTCCAACTCTAATGTATAAATTTAAACTCATTGTTGACTTTTCTATGACCGGTGTCCCTTACAAAGAGAATGTTTGATGTCAAAAGTGTGAATGTCTCTTTCTCGGCCTAATGACCTTAGTTATCTGCGCAAAGTCGACCTTTCTTTTGACTCCTGCTCCTGCTTTGATCCCGCTGGTAAGATAAAGACGCCGTCTGAACTTGGACATGGATGATTTTATTCATGCTCGCATTCGTTTGTTTTCCTTTAATTTTACTTTTGTACGCGTGCAGAACAATTGAAGACCCCGCCAGAAAAGAGCCTATATTGTCGCTTATAACTGTATACCAAAGAACTTTTACCTCAATAATGAACATGATGAAATCTACCGTATGCTTTGTTTGAAGCGTGAACCAACTACAGTGAGGGGCTGGTGGGGAGTGACTATTGTTTATACGCGTAAAGAGAGAGAAAGAATGTGAAAACTCACAGTCTAATGTCGTAAACTTTGTCAAGCAATACATAACCTCAATTTTATTTATAAATAATATGTACACGGAAAGAAATTAGTGGGCTCTGAGCTATACATTATAAGATATTTGGTAACAGTGGCAAATTATAGTGATTTAAGCTATAGATTATAAGGGACACAATAACTAATAATGTTAAAAATAAATTGGAAACGATTATATATATTACAGACACGATTATATTTATTACAGGCACTATTATAAATTTACAGAAATTTTATTATATTATAAAAATTATTAGCACGGACAATAATAAAATCTATTTAAGCTATAAATGCCATACTATTTGTTATATTTTATTATTCACTAAACAATTAAAGTATTTCATATAAATTTTTACACTGACTGCCATAATTGTAAGAGAAAGCCTTGTATTTATATAATAAGCGATTATAATTTGCTTGGTATGTGTGTTATAGCGCTCCTAGCTATAATTTTTTTTTTCCGTGTACAGAATATGTTTTTATTAAATTGCTAATAAATAAATACTAATGGAAATATGGTTTGTTTAAACTTTAAAGATTTATCATAATGATAAAGTGAAAATTACGCAACATCGCTCTGGTCACCAGAAGGTCAAAACTAGCGATACTTGTGTTTACACCAGAAGCAGTATCGCGTACGTTTATGTAAACAAACAAACAAACAGATGACACCTTCATAAACATTGGTCTAAATTACTTCTTGAGGTAAAGGTTCTTTGCTGTATACACAATCAATTATAGAAAATTTCGTTGTATTTTTAATACTGAATGTTATTTGTTAATACATATTTTTTATTTATATCGCCACCATTATTATTTATTACTTTACTTGTGAAATTAAATACTGCAATGTGTGTATTCTATACAAAATGTTGTCATACTAACATAGAGACCGTGCTGGTACATTTGGATCCCCACGCAACATGTGTTTATTAATACTGCAACATTTGGTAAATTATATCACAGTTATAGTTTGGTATACTTTAAGTTGTAGTTATGTTATTGACCTAGTTTAAAGTATGTTACAGTATTTATTAAAACAACAATCGGTAAATAATACCAAAATTTTGATTAGTAATAATACAGAGAAAAGTAAAAAAGGGATAGATTATTTTATCAGTGTGTAATTGTGTGAGTTTGCAATCTTAAAATTATCACTAATCAAAATGTTGGTATTATTTACCGATTGTTAATTTTTCTGAATACTGTAACATATTTTAAACTAGATCAGTAATACAACTTAACAACAACTTAAAGTATACCATACTATAAGTGTGATATGCTTTACCAAATGTTACAGTAATTTTTACTATAACATGCTAGTATTAATAAACACATGTTGCGTGGGGATTCAAATGTAGCTGCACGGTCTCTATGTTAGTATGACAACATTTTGTATACAATACACACATTGCAGTATTACAATGGTGGCGGTATACATAAGAAATTAGTATTAACATTACAATTACATTTTCTGAATGTACAGATCATTCCACTGTATACAGTGCACTACTGAAAATACATCATGGTTCCCACCAAACCTGGAAAACCTTGAAAACCTGGAAAACGCATGGAATTTAGATTCCCACCTAGAATACCCGGAATTTAACATTTTTTCTTAAAAAACACGTTTTTTTATGTGAAATTTTGTAATAGCACCTGGAATTTAACACAAAAATATATTTTTTTAAGAGAAATCAAATAGCCTTAGCACAAAAGTTAAAGGATTTAAAAAGAAAACATCCTAAATTTTTAAGTGATTTTGAAAGTAACTTGGCAAAAAATGGTCGTAGAGCAATGATAAAATAGTATATTACGCACCGAGTACGCGAACCTAGTTTTTAGTGCACGAGAGTGCTTTTTTCTTAAGAGGCGCAGCCGAGTAAAAAAAGTATCTCAAACGTTCAAACCGCTGAAAACCAAATGTGTTAGACGTTACTGTATACATGCCGCGTTCTCCTTTAGGAGGGCAGTGTAGTTCTGCTATGCAAAATCCATAACATAAAACTGTTTCAAGTAAATTTTCTTAATTTAATTAATATACTCATAAGGAACGTGACTTTGAATAATTTTGCTGTAATATTTTCAAAAACTTATAATGTAGGATACAGGAATTAGGGTGTATAATATTATGTAGTTTATACTCATAAAGTTTAGGTTACCTTCCCTTCCCCCGCTTTCGTGTTTCTGGTTATATAAAAACTTTATAAAGCTTATAAGGGGCTGTCCATATATTACGTAACGCAATTTTTCAAAAAAATTGACCCCTCCTCCCCCCTGTGTAACAAACTGTCACATTTACCAACACCCCCCCCCCCCCCCCCCTGTGTAACGCGTAACAATATAAAATTTTTGGTTCGCAATAAATTTAACTGTATTCTCACTATTAATTCGTTTTTCTCGACAAAACAAACATAAACCTAAAATATAGTATAACATAACCTTAAAAAAATGTACACGAAAAAATCACTCAAACTTTAAAAAAATATTCATAATCAATATCACACAGAGAAAAAATACTAGGTACCTCTTTTTACACTGAGTGTACCATATAACACGTATATTGTTTATGCACATGTACACAAAATAGTACACACATTGGTGTTCTGTGAGTATACATTCCGCGCGAAAATGTATCATCGCCGATGATTCATCGGCAAGATCGCGCAAGAATAGGGCCGTAAGATTTTTTTTTAATTATTATTTAAATATGCATAGTTTTGTCAATTTTTGTGTGAAAAAGGGAATTATGGGCCACTAAATAGTAATTTATGTTGAAATAAAAATACATCTGCCAAGCTTAGGAAATAAACATTAAATTTACTAAATTCCGTTACGTAACGTTTACCTAGACCCCCCTCTCCCCTGTCACAAAATGTAACAATTTCTCTGACCCCCTCCCCCCCCCCCTAGGCGCGTTACGTAATATATGGACAGCCCCTAACCTCAAATTTCCTAAATCTTACAAATAATATCTATTTTTTTTTATAATGAGTAACTAAATGCTAATTTTCTTTTGTTTGGTTCGCAATAAACTAGTAACATTTTATTTTCACTAAGAGTATTGGCACCCTACGTCAGGTTAGTAGCGCAAATTAGACTTTTAAACATACAAAGTGCTTTGAAAGATTATCAAAAAAGATAAAAAAGAAAGTATAGTAGTTCACCTCACTAAAATTGGCAGAGTTAATCAAGTATCTCAATGTGAGTACCCTTTAAGAGACGAATTAGATGATATTGGAATGGATTTTGGTGAATATGAATAAGATATTCTCTCATTTGGCATAACGGCACCTTCACCATTATTAAAATTGCAATAGTATAAAGAAAACTAAGAATATATTATTTATTATAATCTATAAACAAAGCAAAATAATAAGATAATCATAACGAAGCCTTGGTTAAGCCGAAATTAGGTCTGAGGCGGCAGGACACGTACTGCTTGCTATTCTTAAACCAAGTGCCTGGATCTTACAATTCTGGTGTTGACCGTCTGATTTCCATACTTCTACACTACTTCAGCACCCAGAGGCTAATTCTCCCATGGTCTGGACCTCTTCTGGGTCTGGAGGGTCTGCTTTTTATCCTTCTATAGTGCTGAGTGAGATCTGATCAAGCTGAGTAGCTTTCGTTAGCTTTTAGGAAGCTGCTGTCCTTGTATTGTTCCAGTTTATATAACGAAAACTTTTAAATAATTAAAACCCGACAACTTCTTTAACAGAGAATAAATAAAATGCATTTGTTCTATCTATCTATCTATCTATCTAGTATTATCTTTTGACATTTAAAAGCAAGTTTAATGTTTACAAAGTCATTTGTAACTAGAATCCCGTATTGCACAGCTAAATACCAACCAAACAACAGAAAATTATCATCTAGTTACTCATTATAAAAAAAAAATAGATATGATATATATTTTTTCTTCTAATAGTATATTCCTTTTATTCGTTGATGTTTTTTTTGGGAAGAGGGTTGAAATTAATAATACTCAAACTATTTCCTTAAATCGTAACGTTTCGAGGGTGGTTTCCCTCGTCCTCAGACCTTTAATATGAGAGAAAAAAAACAATATCAAAATTATATATGAACAAGTTTCTGTATAACCAAAATTTTGTTTTTGTTGGGTTAACCAAAAAATCATTAACAACTACTTACACAAATTTAAACCCAGTTTGAATACACGTTAGACACATACATATATACACAATATAATAAATAAAAAATTATTAAGGACTACACAATACTTTTACAGTTATTAATAATAATTTATTACACAAAACGTATCAGCTGACAGACAATTAAGCTGATACGTTTTGTGTAATAAATTATTATTAATAACTGTAAAAGTATTGTGTAGTCCTTAATAATGTTTTATTTATTATATTGTGTATATATGTATGTGTCTAACGTGTATTCAAACTGGGTTTAAATTTGTGTAAGTAGTTGTTAATGATTTTTTGGTTAACCCAACAAAAACAAAATTTTGGTTATACAGAAACTTGTTCATATATAATTTTGATATTGTTTTTTTTCTCTCATATTAAAGGTCTGAGGACGAGGGAAACCACCCTCGAAACGTTACGATTTAAGGAAATAGTTTGAGTATTATTAATTTCAACCCTCTTCCCAAAAAAAAACATCAACGAATAGAAAAACCGGGGTAAAAAACACTAAGATATATTCCTTTTAAATAATTAGCCTGTGTTATAGTTCAAATAATAACATTTTTGGCTATCTAAAAAAAATAATACTTAATATACCCTCAGTTATTTTTATGTGGTTCCTACGGAGTTTTTAAAAGTAAGATTATTTTTTGGCAGCAGTTGTTGTCAATCTACGACATAACCTTATATATTTCCGGCCGTAAGGGAACGTTCAAGTGTCACGTAACGCAAATTGTACCAAAATTCATACTCTTAATACCTCGTTTCTCGCGTTATTATAGGTTGTAGAGATTTCATGTTTTGGCTACCCCCCAAATAGCGGGTGTGTTAGGGGGGGGGGACCAAAATATAAAATCTCTACAGCCTTTAATAACGCGGGAACCGGGGTATAAAATCTATGAATTTTGGTACAATTTGCGTTACGTAACACTTGTACGTTCCCTAACTGCAGTTGAAAAGAGGGAGTTGCGTTCCGTCCGTGGAATGGGCAACATGTACTTTCGGCTAGAATTTGTAAATCGGTAACAACGTTTATTTTACGCACCAAGTATTTTATGTGAAAATGTGATCGTCAAGAAAATATTAATACTATGAAACCGTTCTATATATTTAAATTGATTTAAATTGAATATTTGATGTTTGTGATGTACTTTTGTGGGTTAACCACGTTTTTTTTGTGAGGTTATGCTAATAAGAAATTATATTTAGTTGAAACGATTAGAGAGACTCGCTTCAAGTCTTTAATACTTGTACCTGGTCAATAAGAACGAGAGTTCAAGACCTTTTGGGTCACTTTAATTAAGTGTCCAAAAGGAAATTTTGAAGAAGAAGAAGAAGAAGCAGTTGAAAAGATAATAGTTCTTTATCATTAATTAAATTTATTTTAATTATTTTCATTATTATTTTCCACTGTGATGCTTAGATATTTTCAAAGAAAATATAAAACCTTGTATAAAACTAAATTCATTAATTTTCCAACGCCTGGATAAATATTATCCAAGTTTATTTGCTTTGAATCAAATATTGCGCCTTGACTTCTTTTTATTTGCTGAAAATCAACAGTTGAAAAATGTCGTTTACATTAAATGAAATTTTCTTTGTTTAATTTCTTTATAGTACGAATTCTATTTCTTTATATATCTCTACATTTTTAATTAAGCGTTTATTTTATTTGATCTGGGACATCAATGTGCTTTATTTTATATCAATAATATTAAAATATTATTTTAATTTAGAGACAGACACTAGCACGGTGCTTTTTTCGGAGTCATTCGGTAGTACCGTTCATTTATATGATTTTCAGCGAAAATTAAAAAAATCTACCGAGCGCATAGCGTAGTGGCTAGCGCGTATGCATAGCAAGTCTACTATCGTGAGTTCGATTCTCACTGGCGCCGATTTGCCTTTTTCAGTTAATTAATAATTGAAATTTGTCGAAGGCGATAAGTGAAACGGACACTCCCTAGAAACTGGTTCAAAAGTCAGTATAAGCCGGTGGTTCCCTCTACTACTACCCCACACAAGTCCTGGACTTAGGGGATGCTTAATTAAGTAGAATAGTACGAGGTTAAACAAACAAACAAACAAACAAAGCTTCCTTTTTTATTAAAAAAATAAATTCTAAACGAGCTGCGAAGGGGCTTTTGCATACTTCGGACGGAAATGTTTTAAAGGAAACTAGTAACGGCCACAACCCTGACCCAACAGCTATATCAGTTAGAACTGTTTGATTGTTTAATGCAAAATATTTATTTTTTTTTATTTAATCTATTTTTCTTTCAAAAAAAATTTAAATAATCATGCGCGGTAATGGTTTTTGCGGTAAAGTCCATGCGCTGTATTGACCTCTTCGCTGTTATTTTCTTCGCGGTAATGGCTTTCGCGGTAAAGTCTATGCGCGGTAAAGTCCATGCGCGGGAACGGTGGCGCGGTAACGCTTTCGCGGTAATGGACTTCGCTGTAAAGACCTCTACCCTATACAACACACACAATATTTACCTCTTCTCTTTCCCTCGCCTCAGCTCACATGTGCCAGTTAGTAAAATTTTAACAGTATTGCCCAAAGGAAAATTCTGAACCTTATAATTGATTTATGCGACAATAAAAAAAACCTTGTAGAAATTACTGACATAAAACCCGGTCTTGTATTGTTTTTCGAATAGACAAATATAATAATAATAATTTTTAACTAACCCTTTTAACTAATTACCCATATTTTAATAAAAGACATCGTTAAATTATCATAATTGTATATCTTTCGACACGATTTCTGGCTGAAATATCTGATAATAACTCAATCAGAACTGTTAGTGATATCACCGAAATGTTACACTAGTTATCAACGTTTTTACTCCCTATTATTCCACATAGTTTTTGGTAATTTGTCGTGGGAGGCCTCTAGATGGTTGCCAGTCTTAACTTGTACTCCAGAGGTGCCGTGAATTGATTATATAGTTCTCCGCATGAAAGATCTCCCACGAAAGGGGGAGGAATCATTCGCGCTCTCTTCTTTCCGTCAAGAGCGTTATAAGGCGTGTGTGCCTACAACGGGCCTCCCACTTGCACACACATTCCAAACATATTTCCCGTAGCCACAGATCCGTGCGTCAAAACTATAATTATAAGTCGTACAAAAAAGTACATAGGACAAACAATGGTCCTCTGTATTTTTATATAAAACGTCTTTTGTCCTAGGATGCACCGATCTTAAAAATTCGTCAAAAAATGATAGTTCCAAATCGAAAATTGGTTTTTTATTTAGGGCCCTAAACATTACCCAATTAACCGAAAATCAAAACTCGCTGATCGTTATTTTTGAAAACAAATGAATACATTAATTTATTCACAAAAAGTTGACAATACTACTAGCGTTTTTATATTTTTAAAATATGTGAAAATAAGATTTATGGGTAAGTATTTATTTAAAAAATATTATGTTATATCCTAATTAATTAATTTATAAAGTTTTCCATGTTCATTTATTGTTCATTTTTTATCCAATGGCAAAATATTGTTGAATTTTGTCAAATAGTAATTATAAGCAATGACATGTCATGTCAATGACATGTCAATTCAAGAAAAAACAAGTGACAGTTCTCAGTTTATAAAATTATCTTCTGCTAAGAGTAAAAGTGATTGTTGCTTTAGGTGCACCTACACTGTAGGTCCTACAGGTGCACCTAGGCCTAGGTGCAGAGAATTAAATGATAAATGGTTAATAATGGTACATAGGTTCTAAAGCTAGTAGTCACACAATAGTATATTATTTACCAAGTGAGAGAAGTTTAAAATTTTTGACCTGTGTCAAATTGCGGGATGGGCGCGCTAGCGCGAAGCCCGTAAGACGCCGTCTAAAATGTTAAATCTTCACTCGCGTGGAAAATATAGTATTTTTTTCACTGCCAGTACAATTAATTAGCTACTTATTTATTTTACTAAAATTTAATGATAAAGCTACTTTCTTTAGTTAATTTTTCTTCAAGTTCTTCCCTCTTCAATACAACTCTGCCTACTGATTTTAATGAACCGGAAAACTCCACAGTACCCCACATCTTTGATAGAAATTCCCCTCATTCAGAACAGTAAAAAAGAAAAATAAATATACCATTAACATCACCTGCTCATATAAATATGTCTTGCGGAAATTGTACAATTAACTATAATTTTTACAAAATTACTAATTACTTTTGTTAAATTTTGTTAATAAATATGTAATTTTAAACAATAAACAATTTTATTTTAAGGTTATATCAACAAAAAACCAGATTATTTGTTCTGCGCAAATTACGCAAGGCTTGGTGCAAGGCATATGCAACCTATAAAACATTGTCGTTTGGTTTACGAGTTGAATATCTAATATCTAATATATTGGGGTTGTACCTCTAGTAATCTATGATCTTTACGGTAATCTATGGGTTGTATAATCTATGGTTGAATATGATGGACCATGCATTAAATAAATTTGGTGCCTAAAGACACTTGTAAATAGCAATGTGATTTAATAATTATGTGAAACGTCAGAAACCATTATCATTATTAACCATGGTGCAATTTAATTATTTTTAGAACCTCTGACGTCATAGGTAGAGAAATAATATTTCAACCAATGAAAAGAACAGTAATAAAGATGTGCTTTTAGGCTGGTGGTAAAAAAATTATGTTGTAATCTAGTGTTGACAGACAATTATACAGAATGAAGCCATATTGTTTTTTATAATTAATGCTAAGTTTTGTTTCACATCAAACGCTATAGAAATAATTAAAAGCCCACAAACAAAAGTTTGATTTAAAATAATATGCAAAATAAACTTAGTACTATGTAAATTTATATACATTCAAAATGAAAAGGTCACAAATTGTATAAAACTTTAAATTTTCTTAGCTTCAGTCTCTGGAAAAAAATTAATGATGATTTAATATGTAAATATGTATGAAAGTTTTAAAGGTTTTTGTGCGTATTTAGCAGTCCGTTTTGGAAAAATTTTCCCCAATATGTAACGCACTTTTCTTATACCATTAACAATGACGTAACGCTGGTGTGACATTAGATCATATATCCCCTACTAAAGTTTATTTTTTTAAGGTATAGTTATTTTAAACCTTCCCGCTTGTAAACAATCTCGAAATAACCATAGCAACGTAAGATACGCATGCGTCGCAAGCGAAATGACTAGGCACAATTTACACAACCGTAAAACGTTGACGTGCCATTAACGAGAACAAAACAATGGTTTATTCCTCTAAATTATTGGAATAAAAGCGATTTTATAAGCAATTTTTTTTTCTACAGGAATACAAAAGTGTTTTTAGCAACAGCATTACCAATTCTCTTTTTTTACATCAAAACATCATAAAAAAAGTAAGTAAACAAAAATTATAAGTTGACATTCAAAACAAGCCACATGCTTCAGTGTAAATCGGACTTTTTGGAGTATTTAGCGGCAAATTTAAAATAAATATACCTTAAAAAAATAAACTTTAGATGCGCCTTGAGTCCACGTCAAACTGAAATGTTTTCATTGCTATATCCAGGTAGATTTCACCTTTCCGCTTCTGGTCACCACCCACCGCTATAGTATTTTGTAAAATAAAACTGGCTCCACCTCTAATAAAATTAATTAATTTTAACATTATTAATTAGCTGATTTGCTCATTAAAACAAAACACAATTAATCTTTGTCACATGCTAGTTAAATTTACTACTGGCCAGAATTAAATGTTACGTTTTGTCCCTTTGAAGATATTTGATCTACTAAATAAATATTTATATATATATTTGTTGTTTAGTTTCCGTTTCCGGGATTGGAACTGGTCGGCTAAAATTAATTTTTACACGAACATCGTAAGGTTAATTAAAATTATAAAGAAATTTTGAACTGCTCTACTACAGAATTTTTCATAATTAAGAGAAAATCCCTGCCAAAACGACATATAGCTGCTATTTCACGCTTATTTGCAATCATCGCTGGCATATATTAGTTTGGTGGCTTTCGCATCGATTGTTGAAAAGTCTAGATTCTTATTGTTTTAAAACATTTCTGTATTGGGAGCGTACAATTGGTGGCGCCATCTAATGCTGCAAAAAAGTACTACATTTGATCGCGGCGTCTATAAGGCACTAAACCTTATTAAGTAAAGTTATGTTTTCTACTAGTTTAACATTTCGCTACTGTGCGTTTTACTTTTGTAGAAAAAATAGTGCACATTGCACGAGAAAAAACTACTCTGTATTTGTGTAAGTAATATAGGTACTTGTTAATTGCTGTTCACAACAAGTTAGGCTTTAATTTAATTTCGGGCCCGTGTCCTAAAATCGCCTCTTACAAAACTAGTTTTTTGTATGCATGTTTTTTTATATAAAAATCTACCTTAGATAACATAAGGTAATAGCTACACATGACCACAAACAAAAAATAAACATAGTTTATATAAACCAGACTAAATTTTTTCTACGTAATTTTGGCCGCCGAGGGGTTTATTTATTGGACAATCCTTGTACACCTATCTAACAATCTTCTAAAATCCTTGACAAATCCTAAATAGAAAATCGAATACATATCGCGCAGGCTCGAGCTGTTTTGTTGAACTACTGGACAAAGACAGCCGTAAATAGCTCCATGTCCGCGACGTGTTTTTAATAAATTATTTATAAATAAATTGTACCGTGCTTATATTGTATTTTTGCAATTAATAATGTTTTATTAAAGTGGTGAATTTGAACCAATGAAGTATTTTGTGTAATTTTCGAGTTAAAAGGTGTTAATTATTTGTTTTGATTTGTTCGAGGATATGATGGGAATTGAATCTTAAAGTGAAAGTATTTTTTTTGTATTTATTGTAATAAAACAATGTTTGAGAGCTCTAAACTCACTAAAAAAATTGTTTTTAAACCTTGGTAAATTCGGCAACCTGAAAAGCGACTCGCATTAAGCGAGAAGAAAACTTGGAAAGCGAGATAGAAAAGCAACAACAAGTTGCTCGGATAAGGAGTTTTTAAAATAAACTTTTACATTTTTTGACATTCTTTTTAATTCTTAAAATCGATTTCTGGAACCTTCAGGAGTTCCTGCAATGACCCATTTCTGAATAACCCTGTATATTTTCTGGTAATTGAATTGAATGTTAACAAATGTTTAAAAATAGTTTTTAATTTAAAATTAAAAATAATCTTTACAACTTGTTTTCTTCCAGAAAAGTTCTGCTAATTAAATTATATAACTATTTTCAATGTTCGCTAATAAATCTGGACCCATGCCAAGAAAGTGTTTTGTTTATCGGTTACAGAAGAGCAGATATGTAATTTTTTAGTTCTGTTACAAAATTGGCATCAAAATGCGCTTTCTTAAAACAGAATAATGCATAGCCCGCTAAAAATATCGGGTATAGAACAAGTCACTAACCGGACCGTCCAGTTAGATTGATTCATTAATACCAAGCAAACCGCTAGAAAATATGTGGAACTAGGGTCTGTTTTTACAAGCAAGATAGTAAATTTAAAATCGCACAATAAATATTTTTACAACAGGTTTGAATAGTATACAGTGCGGTCCAAAAGTCATCCCCCCCCCCTTTAACTTTTGAAGGATTTGAGATATCGACTTCAAATTTAGAACTCTTAAATAAGCCAACTTAAACTATCTTTTAGCATATATTTGATATTTTCAGCTCTTAAAATGTGGGCAGGGGGGCATGCGGGGACATTTTTTTAAATGGAAAGGGGGTCGTGTGATACATCATTTTAAAGCTTATAAAATTCTCCATTTAACTCCATATTTTTAAATTAAAAAAAAAAACTGGGTTTAAAATGGGGTTGAAAATGGGTATTAATGTCAAAATTCCTCTAAAAAAAACAAATAATTTTTTAAAAATGCCTAATTTCATCATAAAAAAATGTTAATTATACTTTTAAACTAATTTTAGTTGACATAAATAAAAATTTATAAAAAAAACTTAAAAAATCGAATGTTTTAGCACAAAAAATTGAAAAATTAAAACCTTAAAAAACATATAAAATATCAAATATATGCTGAAAGATAGTTTAAGTTGTCTTATTTAAAAGTTCCAAATTTGAAGTCGATATTTCAACTGGTTCAAAAGTTAAGAGGGGGGATAACTTTTGGACCGCTCTGTATAGAATATAGTTATGTTTTATAAAATAAACTACGCAGTATATTCACACATCCAATATTTGAATCTGTTTTGAAAATATTCACTGTTCACTGTGCGATTTTTAATTTACTATCTTGCTAGATGAAACAGACCATAGTTAAAAAAAAGAAAAAGCACAAACTCCTTTTAATGAAGTACCACGCTGAATTCAAACCAATATTTGGTACTTATTACCATCCAAATCAAACAAAAATTGGAACCAACCCTTTTTAAAATTATGTGAATGTGTCTGGGGGGGTTTGCTGTTATACATAACCACAAATAAGTGCACTTGGATGGATGTCCACATTTTAGTTTTGATGATAAATATCGGCAGCCGTTAAATACTAAACTATAACTAAATAACTCATAAAATATTGCAATAAAAGTGTTGCATAAATCTATTTTTCATGCTAAGGTAATTTGTAGTATAGTATTTCATTCTAGCCTACCATTTTAAGGATCCCGTGACTACTCAAAAACTGTTAAATTTTAGGATAATTCGTCGATAATAGACTAACGTGGGTAAATCAAATCCAACAGCGCCTACTTCGCATTGCTAATATTACGGGATGGCATATTCTCACATCTCTATATACCTGTATATAAGCGGCTTTGTCCTGACTGAGATTGACTGACTGACTGACAGGAATCAACGCCCAGCCTAAAACCCTGGACCTAGAAACTTAAAATTTGGACAGTTTGTTCCTTTTATGATGTAAGCACCCACTAAGAAGCGATTTTTCGAAATTCAACCCTTAAGTGGGTGAAACAGAGGTTAAAAAATGTGCGTATCTCAGAGACCTCTTAATCTAGAATCTTCATATTTGTCAAAAATGTTCTTTATCAAAATTGAAAAGATACGTGTTTCAGGATTTTTCGATATTCGACCCCTAAAGGAGTGAAACGGGGGTTGAAAGGTTTTTTAAAAGGTGCGCGTATCTCAGAGACCGCTTAATCTAGATTCTTTATATTGGCCAAAAATGTGCTTTATCGACATCGAAGAGATACATGTTTCAGGAATTTTCGATATTTGACTCCTAAGGGGGTGAAACGGGGGTTGAAACTTTTTTAAAAAGTGTGCGTATCTCAGAGACCTTGCCATATTTGGCAAAAATGTTCTTTATCAAAATCGAAAAGAAACATATTTCAAGATTTCTTCGATATTCGACCCCTAAGGGAGGTTTTTTAAAGAGAGAACTAATTTAAGTTTTTAACTAACCCGTCCGTAGAACGGTCTTCACAGCTATCTCTATATAATATATAAATATATATAGGCTTACATCAAGCCGCAACGGGACTTGCTTATTGTTTTCGTAAAGCTGCGGCGGGCGACAGTGAACTTAATGCTTTTTAGTGTCTCGATTCCTACGCGGACGAAGTCGCGGGTATATGCTAGTATTCTGTAACATATTACTCTGGGTTCGATCAACAGAACAACAGCGTGTATTTGTAGCCAAAAAAAGGATAATTATAGGTACTTTTGTATAACATGAAACACTAGATTTCTGCATTCTCACAGTTTGCTGTATCTACGTATTAAAATGCGTGACGTATGTAACTTTGATTAATCTCATGTTATTTAAATAATCAGTAGATTAACAAAGATTCATTATTATTATTATTTCTTAAAAGAATTCGTTTCAATTGGTGTCTCATACTTTAAATTTGATGAACGTCAGAAGAGATATTTAAATTTAAAATTTTATCAGTACACGGAAAGAAATTAGTGGGCTCTGCGCTATACATTATAAGATATTTGGTAACAGTGGCAAATTATAGTGATTTAAGCTATAGATTATAAGGGACACAATAACTAATAATGTTAAAAATAAATTGGAAACGATTATATATATTACAGACACGATTATATTTATTACAGGCACTATTATAAATTTACAGAAATTTTATTATATTATAAAAATTATTAGCACGGACAATAATTAAATCTATTTAAGCTATAAATGCCATACTATTTGTTATATTTTATTATTCACTAAACAATTAAAGTATTTCATATAAATTTTTACACTGACTGCCATAATTGTAAGATAAAGCCTTGTATTTATATAATAAGCGATTATAATTTGCTTGGTATGTGTGTTATAGCGCTCCTAGCTATAATTTTTTTTTCCGTGTATATACAATCATGAAAAAGAATCCTATTTCGGACAATTTTAAAAGTTTCATTTGTACGATATTTAATTTGTTTAAGCAAAAACCCTTAAAGTATCTTAAATAAATGATATATTTTTATTCAACTATCCGTTAGACCTTTTCTGTCCCACAACCCTTTCATCAAAGCTGGAAAATCATGTGATCTTGAAAGGGATAAGTAAAAGATTACTTAAAGGGTTTATTCCTTTTGACAAACAATCTTTCATTGAATCCTAAGTAGAACCCTCCCAAAACCCTTGCTCTTCCTGACTTTACCCTCAAACTATAACGTTATTAAAAAATATCTGTATCGGATTAGCGGGAACACGAAAAAAAAACAGGTTCCAATTATTTTTTTTTGTATTGTCTTACGATATATTTTTTCTTTTTGTACTAACCCATAAACACCCCACATAAGATTTAAAAAACAGACACAAAACAAAAATCGGAAATTCATACTTCTTAAACACTCAACCCCCAAAACCCAAGGTTGATCAATTAATATAACAACAAGGTGGTCCGTTGCACAAGCTTTGTGTACGCAAGTACAGATGCAGGGTACTGTGATTTATTATGACCTTAACTTAATCCAAACCTTAAATTTAGGGTTATTTGTGATAAACACTCGGAAATAGAGCAAATAAATATTTATATTGCTTTACATAATCATGCCAACGTTTCACCTAATATTTA
This sequence comes from Brachypterus glaber, assembly GCA_958510825.1. NCBI lineage: Eukaryota > Metazoa > Arthropoda > Insecta > Coleoptera > Kateretidae > Brachypterus > Brachypterus glaber. The sequence goes on from OY294046.1 coordinate 66,325,592, forward strand.
GGCATCTTCAGGGCTAAATTATTAAATATGCATTAAAACAAACAAATTAAACAAAAGCATTACATTAACAAACAAAATACACTGGACATTTTACAACAGGAGAGTACTTACTGTAGAACAGTTAATTACTGTTTCGAAATTCAACCCTTAAGTCGGTGAAACGGGGGTTGAAAGGTTTTTTAAAAAGTCTGCGTATCTCAGAGACCTCTTGATCTAGAATCTTCATATTTGTCAAAAATGTTCTTTATCAAAATCGAAAACATACAAGTTTCAGGATTTTTTGATATTCGAACCCTAACGGGGTGAAACGGGGGTTAAAAGTTTTTTAAAAAGTGTCCGTATCTCAGAGACTGCCTACACTCTAAATTTGTCCGTCAATCTTTCAGTAGTATTAACTGTAATTATTAAAGCAAATTCACCATGTCAGAACGTGAATTTACAATATTTATTAAAATTAACCTCAATATTACTCGGTTTAGTAAAATCTCAGCTCTTTTCCTATCGGTAATCCAATAATTTTGCATTAAAATTCATGCATATGGTCCAAAAACCCGGCACTTTTACAGATAGTCCCGAAAATTACAAGAGCCCGTAATACTGCTTGAAATACTCATTAAATTCGCTGCTTAAATTACTGTGAAATCACAGGTAAAAATTCACATTTTTACAGATAACAGCGAATTTACAGTACTTTTATTATTACTTTAAATTTACAACTTTCTTTGCTGGTAACATATGACCTACTTTATTTGCTGTGAAATTACCATATTTTCATTTAGAGTGGAATCTAGATTCTTCACATTTGGCAAAAAATATACACGTTTCAGGAATTTTCGATATTCGACCCCTAAGTCCAAACGGTGGTTGAAAAGTTTTTTAAAAAGTGTGCGTATCTCAGAGATCTCTTAATCTAGATTCTTCATATTTAGCAAAAATGTTCTTTATAAAATCTAAAAGAAACTTGGGTCAGGATTTCTTCGATATTCCACGAGTAAATACAAAATATAGCATTCTATTTAAAAAAATTGTTTTTTTTAATGGAATGCTATATTATTAAATTTAGAATTTTATTCTAAATTTAATGAGCAAATAAAAAATATAGCATTCCATTAAAAAAAAATTGAGTTTTTATTTTTGAAAATCCAAAAGTTTGAATATTAATTTTGAACGCCCTGTATAAACCATTTAATTTTTTCTGCATAAAGTAATTAGATACACCCTTTTAAGATAGGGTTGCAAAATTTTATTATATTTTTGTTTGTGGATGTAATGTTTTTGTTAATAATTTAGCCCTGAAGAAGCCTAAATATTAGGTGAAACGTTGGCATGTAATGCAATAAAGTTTTTATTTGCTCCATTTTAAAGTGTTTGTCACAAATAACCCTAAATAAATTTCAAGAACCATCCTGTAGGAAATATTATTATTATTATTGTTAATGTTATAAATGTAATGTATGTTATTCGGCAAGTCAAAAATAATTTTTTAGAGAACTTCATTTTTACAGTTTTTGGAGCTTCTAACTAACTAACTGGAACCAGAACCTGACTATTTGGAAATAACTTTTTAAAGGTACTTTAAGCCATTTATAAAATACAGCCGGGAGACAACAATGAAATGAAAATGATTTTTTGACTTAGGGGTCATAGTTTTAATACTGAGAGGGCCCTAGTTGAAATTCAAAATTATTTTTGAATTTTAACAGGCTGAGCACAACCCCGGTATTCGAGGAAAGAACGCTAACCCCACCTGAGAGGCACTTTTAAGGTGGAGTGTGGTCATTTGTTAACGTCGCTTCAGTCAGTCAGTTAGCGCGGGGACTACGGCGAAGAGTGTGGTTGTGTGTTAGTGAAAATAAATCAGGTAAAATTTTCGTGTTAATTTTAATTAAATATAAGTTTTTGATGGTTTTATGATATATATTTTCGATCATATTTCACGCGTCAACATGTATAAAAAAATACACACGTTATAATCATTTTGCAAATGTTTTAAACGTAAATTTCACCTGGTTACGCAGTCTGCGTCTGATGCATCTCGAATTATATATTTTTCCGAAAGTTTTTCGTACATAAATTTAAGTCAGATGTCTCGAAGTAGATATTATCTTGTACTAGGCAAAGCTTATTTTATCTAGGAAATTATAATCATCGTTTTCATGCAAATTTGTGGATCAGGCGGGAACTAGTGACCGATGGATGACGTGTGAGGTTTGATACGTTTTTTTTTTAACTGATTTCTTTGTTTCAAAAGCGAGCTAAAGTTTGACAGGTTTTTTCCGTTGGGGAAAAATGTTATATTAAGGTTTTTATTGCTAATATAGGTCTGTTTTTAGATTTAATAATTTGACAGTGTTATTTTACCAGGTTGACCTTATTTATTCATGCAAAATACTTAAACAATTTTTTTAAAAATGGCTATTAAAAATATTGCAGTGTGAATAACTCCCCACGTAGGGGATGTTCCATGCGAAAAAGGTCTGTGGTTTTAATAATAAGAAATTGATAGTGTCATTTATCATGAACAAAAATCTGTTATAAAAATACTATATTCTCGACTGTCCTACAAAATTCTGAAAAAATTTTATGTAATAATTATACAAAATACCTCTCTCTAAAAACTTGTTGGTTAACTATTTTTCACATTTTGAAATGTCTAAATTTTTTTATTTATAATAATTTATAGTTTGACGCACTGATCTGTGGCTACGGGAATGTGTGTGCAAGTGAAAGGCCCCAAAAAAGAGAGCGCGACTGATTCCTCCCCCTTTCGTCGGAGACGTTGTTTCATGCGGAGAACTATATAAAGGTAATTTTTATTTATGAGAGCTAAAATGATAAAATCACATAAAATAGTAAAGAAAATTTTTGTATTTAAAAAACTAGAGAAAATGGGTGTTAAATTGAATCATATTTATTAATTTAACTTTTAAATTTATTTATGTAAATTTTAGAGGTGGTTTTTAAAAACGTTTTAAAAAACTCATAAATAAAAGGGAATTGTTTTTTTTTACCCAAAAGATCTTTGTTGAATTTAAATTGTTTTGTAACCCTTTTATTCCCAGACTGCTATCTAAAAATATTGCTGGGCAGTCCAACCCTAACCGGTGCTGGGCACTTTGACTCCCAATTTCTGCTATCTAAAAATATTGCCGGGCTAAATCCCATTTGCTGCTATCTAAACATATTGCTGGGCGGCTCACCTATTTTAGCTAATTGTGTTTATTTTTTTGTCGAATTTACATATTTTTTACCCTTTTATTGCCGAACTGCTAACTAAAAATATTGCTGGGCAGTCCAACCCTAACCGGTGCTGGGCACTTTGACTCCCAATTTCTGCTATCTAAAAATATTGCTGGGGCGTAAAAGATACTTTTATTGTTAAGGCACAAATACAGCATTTTAAAGTCAAAAACATTGTAGAAACTACCTAGGCATATATTTTCTTTACCTTTAAAATTATTTTTAGAATTTCTTGTTTTTTTTTCTGTTTTAATCACGTAACAGACATGTGAATGATTTTGCGATATGTTTTCTAGCTTGATTTAGGGTCTATGTTATTTGGGCCGTATTAAATAATATTTTGGGTGCTTCCTGCCGAACACCTACTTTGTATGGGCATAAAAGTTTGAGATAATACCTGGTTTTATTAGTGCTATTTTTATACTTGTAATTTTGTGGTTAAAAAGGGTAGGTTTTTTTAGTTGCCTTTTTTCCTATCTCAAACCAAACAAGTAACTAGCTTTATTAAGTTTTTATTTCTTGTACCTGCACTCTAAATTTGTCTGTCAATCTTACAGTAGTTTTAACTGTAATAATTAAAGCAAATTTACAATGTCAGAATGTGAATTTACAATATTTATTAAATTAACCTCAATATTACTGGGTTTAGTAAAATCTCAGCTCTTTTCCTGTCGGTACAAAATTAAAGCAAATTTACAATGTCAGAATGTGAATTTACAATATTTATTAAATTAACCTCAATATTACTGGGTTTAGTAAAATCTCAGCTCTTTTCCTGTCGGTACAATAATTTTGCATTAAAATTCATGCATGTTGTCCACTTTTACAGAGTCCCGAAAATACCATAATTATAGCTTACATTCTACAAAAGATAGCAGTAAAATTACCAAAATAAAAATTCACATTTTTACGGATAACTGTGAATTTACAGTACTGATTTAAATTTACCACTTTCTTTGCTGGCAACATATGACCTACTTTATTTGCTGTAAAATTACCATATTTGCATTTACATGGTGGGTTTTTATCTCATTTCATGTAAAATTTACACATCTCGATTGATTTTAATAAAGTTAGTTGCAAAGGTTTACTTGTTTGGATTTTTTGTTTACTTGACTAATCGATCATTGGCCAGATATCTTTTTTTTACGTGGGTTACTACGTATCCACCTTAACGTGTCATAGTCAACGTGATTTGTTTTTGCTTGTTACATTACAATACAAAATTCTGACCTCCCCCCCCCCATGTAACTTCTCTCCCTAACTGCGTTACTTATTTTAAGTATGCCCCTTAATAGAAAGAAAAAATAAATAGAATGCGACAACTATTACAGCATGGTTGTAATTTTGTAATAGGATTCATCGTTTTGATCGTTTGACAAAAGTTTGCCTCCAAAGACAATAGAAAGTCTATTTTTAATCGTTTAAAATAGCATCCACACACAATAACTTAGAAAAAAAACTTGTTGTAGAACTAACTTTAATGTACCGCAGACCATAGTACAAGATCAAAGGCAAAAGGGAATAAATACCTAGTACAACAAAGTTCAAAAATAAAACTGAAGCAGGCATATTTCAAATAATATACATAACACTATATTACATTACATGTTTGTTTAACCTCGTATTATTCTACTTAATTAAGCATCTCCTAAGTCTAGGACTTATGTGGGCTAGTAGTGGAGGGAACCACCCGATTTAACTGACTCTCGTACCAGTTTTTAGGGAGTGCCTGCTTTACTTATCGCCTTCGCCAAATTTCAGTTATTAATTAACTGAAAAAGGCAAATCGGCGCCAGTAAGAATAGAAATCACGCTAGCCAGCTTGTCATATAGGCGCGCTAGCCCATTAACACATGCCTGAGGTATATAATACGTTCTTTAAGATTATTCTAAAACATTATAACTTTATATTAAATTCACTATTAAAATTGTAGATTTATATTATTTAATAATACAACAACGTTGTTGTCACATGTACATGTACATGGTTATGGTTATGGTTATTAGGGTGGAGGGTAGCTATCTACACGCGCTTAGGCCACTTAGCTGGGCCCATTGTACTACCTCCCTTTGGTCGCAGCATTTAATTTAACCTCTCAGTCATCCAATTCTTTGAATATATCTAAGAAGATGTCTGGGAGTGATGCTGCTTATACCGGCCATGTCGAGCCAGTACTCGTCTAGCATGGACCCTCTTATTAAGGCTAACGCTGGACAGTGACATAACACATGTTCCATTGTTTCCTCTTCCATGTAGCATCCTCTACAGATGGGGTCGACTGGCTTCCCCATGATGTTAAGATGCTTATTTAGTTTGCAGTGACCTGTTACGATGCTTGCAAACTGTCTTAGGTTATCCCTTTTTAGTTGCATACAAAAGCGTGCTGTCTTTTCACACGGAGTGGGAAGGGCTGCTCTTGCATGTTTACAGTCGTTTCTCGTAATCCAATTACGGGTGTGTTTTATGTGGGTTTCTTGATTAATGAGAGCTGTTTTAAAAGCGACAGATACAGGGATTATGGGCTCTGGACCAATAGGTACAGAGCCTGAGCCTGCTCGTGCCAATCTATCAGCTTCTTCATTGCCTACATTTTCATTATGCCCCTTTACCCATGAGAGTGTAACAGTATTAGAAACTGCCGCTTCCTCCAGGGATTGGTGACATTCCAAAACTAGCTTTGAAGTAATTTGGACATGTACATATAATTATATGTGATAATATCATATTATGTAGTTTCTATGTGCACATACTTATTTAAAATACATAAAACCAAATTTGAAAATGCAGTAGAGGGCCGACCAGGCTCTGCTAGCCTGTCGGACGGACGGGTCAGAGGAATTACCTGTTTTTTGAAGCGAGGATCGTGAAGTAGGAAGGAGCGGCAGTCCGGCCCTGCGGATTTGCAAGCCACGCCTACCTCGCTTTCTGTCCGACAAAGAAAAACCAGATCGCTTAACAGTTTGTTGTTCTAAATCAAACAACTGCACTCGTTTGTAAATATCGACCACGTTTACTTTTTTGTTGTTGTATTATATGCAATATATAGTGGTTGGCGCATATACAACTATTTATTGTTGTATACTATAAACTAATTACGTTATTGATTACGCTAGTGTATTTTCAGATTGATAAAAGTTTTTGATCACCATTACACACGTAATTATTATGAAGGTATTCCACTTTGCCTTTGTGTTACTTGCCATGTGTTAAGCACGTGGATTTATAGTAGACGGAAATGTAACAAATGGGCTAGACAGCATTATTAGATTATATAAAAATTAACAAAATCTATGACATAGAAAATTAAAGAGTCTATAAAACGTTTATTTCATTGGGTTTGGGTTAATTCCAATACCAATTTATTCGTAATGAACTGAAAATTGTACGGTTCCAACGCACATAGTTTCTTACGAAAATGTGTAGAAAAGTTTTGAGATTTTGATTTTGATTATTTTGTTGTTATTTTTATGATCAGTTTCCATTTATTTTCGGCCAATATGAAAAAGTAACCCCTATATAGCTATCATGTAAATTTAAATGAGCATTCGCCAAAATTAAAAAAATATATATCTATAATATCATTCTCTTACACACAGAAAAATATTGTCTTAAATCATGAATATGGTGATTTGTATATAACTAAGAGAATAAATTCTTCTTTTATGGATACCATATACTTATCCTTTCATATTTGAGAATATATTCACCTTTCAAGCATACCACATTCTTATGCTTTCATATTTTAAGCACAATTTTGCTTTAAAGGAGAACATATTCTTTTCGTTATATCCAAATCACACATTCTTGATGTACTTAAAACAATATTTTTCTCTGTGTATGTGATTTTTTCCGGGGAAAACCGGTAATGACTTGTTGAACAAAATCATCAAAAACATTTTTAAGAAAATTCGATTTTTTTAATTTTTCTTATTAGTAAACTAAGCTAGAAAGCAGTAGCTCAATTTGTCGCATAGCGACTTTTTCCTGTCAACTCTGATCTAATATTTTGAAAACACTGCTATTGACATATAGAGTTACTGCTTTTTAGTAGAGCAGTATACTGCCTTCTATGAAAGACCCCCGTATCTCCATTTGACGCATATCAACGTTTGTGATTTGGTATGCTATAAATAGAGATACGGGAGTCTTTCATAGACCGGCAGTATAGACCTCTGGGCAGACGAACCGACGGAAGGACATGGAAAATGTTCTCTTCCAGGTCGTTCGAAATTACTTTTGTTTTTGCATCCTCATACCTCTGCTGCTTTCGTATAAAGGGTCCACCTTTGCGAAGCTTCGACGAAATTACACGAGTCGCACCCGAACCGGTATGATCTTCGCTATTTACCAAACATTCGCAACTGAGTCATTGCAGGTTTTATTGAATTTCCCGTATAGTAGCTCATATTTTTATTAAAATTTGTGATTGATTTTAAGTTAAAATTGCTATGGATGATTTACCTAATAATTAACACTAAACTATGACTTTGACCAACAACATGGAGAATATTTTGACATACCCACTTCCATGGGTGCTTCGAAACGATTTTATTGGGAGCGGACCGTACGTATATTTCTAAAATTGAAAAATATGCCGTGCAAAAATTTATTTTACTACCCCTGCAAACATTTTAATCACTAAAAAAAATGGTCCTCACCCCCAAAAATTTTACCCTTGCAGAAACTTGGATGACTAAAAAAAAGTCCTCACCCACAAAACTTTTACACATGCTGAAATTTTAATGATTAAAAAAAAAGGTCCTCAACTCTAAAAAAATAATTTTCTCAGCTACACTACAAAAAAAAATTGTAAACTTACATGCAGATTTAACTTGTAATCTTACAATTTTTTAGGAATATTACATGTACATGTTCGTAATATTTCTAAAAAATTGTAAAATTAAGTTAAATCTCGTAAATTTTACTTGGCTTGGCAACATATTACCTCTGATTTAGCATGTAAAACACATTTATTACATCGGCACTTAGTGCTACTAAGAGTGCCGATGTATTGAAATCTTCGCCGAAAAGTCAAAATCTTTGACCACGTTTTTTTCACATTTCTCGACCTTTTAGACCATTCTGAGTCGAAATCAGTAAAAAAAATTTTTGCGCCCGTCTGTCTGTCTGTCTGTCTGTCTGTCTGTCTGTCTGTCTGTCTGTCTGTCTGTCTGTCTGTCTGTCTGTCTGTCTGTCTGTCTGTCTGTCTGTCTGTCTGTCTGTCTGTCTGGGTGTGAACTCTCTAACTCCATTTCTACATGAGATATCGACTTGAGACTTTGCATATTGTTTTTTATCGTATTCCGAAGAGATGATTAGATTTTGGGGGTAAACGATTGGGGGTAAGGGGGTAAAAATAGGGTAAAACTCCTATTTTTAGCGTTTTTTGTTTATAATTAAGGCATTATTGCATTTGGTTAATTTAGCACTTATATAAAAGATAATTTCAAAAAATGTTATAAACAACGTTTTCCTAAAACGCATTGTTTTCGAGATATTGGCGTTTAAAGCAGTAAAAGGTTTTTTTAGCATATCTCACATATTTGTAACTCGATTTCAAAAAATTATATTTTTAATAAAAGCTCTTTTTAAGCCCTATAAAAAATGTTATATACAGTTTTTGGCTAGAATATAATGTTTTAAAGATACAGAATTTAAAATCAAACAAAACACCTAGTTTGAAATTTGCAAACTAGATGGCTCTAGTGTACAATAGTGCCGATGTTTTGACAGGGCGCTTGCAACGTTTCATCTAGTTTTATAGTCCAAATTTCCAACTGTACCCCTCATTAACCGATATTTTCCACTCCATGAAATCAATCACATAATATTATTGATCACAGATATTTATTTATTTCCATCAATCCAACTCATTACTAAATCTTTCACAACAAAGACGGCATTTCGAGCGTCTTCGTCGAAAGCGAACTCATGCTTTTACTCTGGAGTGCTTTATCTTCTCTAGTCTGGCGGAAGTTTTCAGTTTCCTGAACCACCACAAGGCCTAACCGTAAAACCTGTTCTACACATAGAAAAACAATCAGGGGTCCTTTCGGATAAAAAAAATACGAAGTTTTTCTTGTCCATGATGAAACTAGATGAAACGTTGCAAGCACCCTGTCAAAACATCGGCACTATTGTACACTAGAGCCATCTAGTTTGCAAATTTCAAACTAGGTGTTTTGTTTGATTTTAAATTCTGTATCTTTAAAACATTATATTCTAGCAAAAAACTGTATATAGCATTTTTTATAGGGCTTTTAAAGAGCTTTTATTTAAAATATATTTTTTTGAAATCGGGTTATAAATATGTGAGATATGCTAAAAAAAACCTTTTACTGTTTTAAACGCCAATATCTCGAAAACAGTGCGTTTTAGGAAAACGTTGTTTATAACATTTTTTGACCAATTTAAAATTATCTTTTATATAAGTGCTAAATTAACCAAATACAATAATAATTGCCTTAATCTAATCAGCTCTTCGGAATACGATAAGGAACAATATGCAAAAAACCGCAAGTCGATATCTCATATAGAAATGGAGTTAGAGAGTTTACACCTAGACAGACAGATAGACAGACAGACAAACAGACATACAGACAGACACCGACAGATGGACGCAAAAATTTTTTTTACTGATTTCGACTCAGAAAACGTCGAGAAATGTGAAAAAAAAACTTGGTCAAAGATTTTGACTTTTCGGCGAAGATTTTAATACATCGGCACTCTTAGTAGCACTAAGTGCCGATGAAAAATAAAATATGTATGAATTGAGTTGGAGTCGGCTTCGATTGCTTAAAATACAATTTTTGACATTCTTAAGGCGTTTTTTGATCCCAAAGTTCTCTGTTAATGATAAAGATATCGATATGGAGCTTGAAAAACAAATTAAAAAAATACATTTTTTAAGATATTTTTTTTGAGAAAAAAAAAATTAAAAAAAAAACAAAAAAAAATTCAACATTTTTAAAAAAAAAATATTTTTTTGATTTTCTTGTTCTACACATAGAAAAACAATTAGGGGTCCTTTCGGATAAAAAATACAAAGTTTTTCTTGTCCATGATGAAAATTAAAATATGTATGAATTGAGTTGGTCGGCTTCGATTGGGTAAAATGTAATTTTTGACATTCTTAAGGCTTTTTGATCCCAAAGTTCTCTTATATTTTCTTGATTTAAATAAAATAATGGCGTTACAAAAACTTCAAAATAGAGGCATGCGAATTATACTTAAGTGCAACAAATACACCCCCATAAGAGCAATGTTGTTTAAACTGGTTATCAGTAAAACAAAGGCTTTATTATTTTACAATGATTTTTATCTTTAAAATATTAAACAACTTGTTACCCACTTACTTTCAACATTTTTATTGTACAATCATCAAGCCCATGGTCTTAATCTAAGAAATAATAATGATTTATACATACCGCGACTGAAACTAGCCCAAAACTAACTAACTTTGTTCAAGGTTTTTCTGAATTTAATGAGTTGCCTGAAATTAAAAAAAATTGTGGATCTTTAAATATTTTAAAAAACTATTATATCACATATAAAAAACTTATAACCAGAACATATTTAGTTATATGTAAATGTATATTTTTGCAAGGTATTTGCAAATATTTTTTGTAAATATTTGTCTTTATTATTGTTATTTTATTATCAAAATATTTTTTTTTACCTGTTATTCTTCTATACTATTTCTTTCTGTATATTGTATAAATTTTATATTATTTTTTATTGTATATTAGGGGTTCCTATTTAATAAAGTTATTATTATTAATATTATTATTAATGAAGATATCGATATGGAGCTTAAAAAACAAATTAAAAAAATGATTTTTTAAGATATTTTTTGGAGTGTTACGTCCATGTTAATGGTATAGGAAAATAGCGTTTGGACTTTTTTTGAGTGCCGGTCCAAAATTATCAAAATTTGCATTACGTAATACTTGAACGTTCCCTTATAATAAGAGTAATTTTTTCCAAAAAAGTTACTTTAATCGGAATTTTCTTTCAGCCTTTTTTTATTTATAAAAGTTTAACCCCCTATAACTTTTTTGTTTTTTGGGAGAAACAATAGGGATCTTTCCCTCGTAGAACTTATTTTTTCCTGGAAATTTAAAGTCGACAAACAGACTGACGGACAGACGGACATTTAAAAAAAAAAGTTATATTCAAGAATTTTTTGTCTAGGACGATTCTTGAAAAATTTGGAAAATTCGAAACTACCGTATAATACTATTCTACTGCAGGTGCTGTGAATAGTATAATAATACAGTAAGTAGGGAAATAAAGGAATTGCCTAGGGCAAAGAGCTGCCTAAAACCAGTCTTTAGATAACTTGATGATAAAAATCAGTACGTGATATAACCTAAACGTCCTACATATTTTAATTCATCATTTTTCCTGTTGACGTAGGTACTACTATTTGAGATAAATAAAAACTCTTAATTTTTTGTATTTACTTGGATTAAATTTTCTTTCTCTGTGTGCGTTCGCTTCTACGGGCGCGTTCTGCCAACGTAATTGAATGAGATCCGGAGACCAGAGGTTTCCGACGGGATCCGAGCAAAAAAAGGTCCAGCCAGTCCCTTCCGATATCACTCATCAACCCATTTGTTATAGCTTTTGCCGTTTGATTTTAACGATAATTAATTTTAGGTTATGTATTGATTTATGTGGCTTCCTTAAATACCGTTTTTCTGCTGCAAAGTTTAAACTCGTTTATTAGTTATTTGAAAGCAGAAAATTTGTTTAGCTCTAAAACAGTCTAAAACGTATGTTTTTTATTATACTGTCCCTCTATGCTGTTTACTAAATAGTTAGAATAGCTAGTACAGTACAGTCTGTGCGACAAGAGCGTGTCTTCAATATATTTTTTTTATGAAAGATAAAACTGTACGAAGGGTTCCAAACTTCCCCTAACTTACAGCTCTATGAAATTCTAGAAAAGCCCCAAAAAAATTATTATTTAGATATATATTTTTAAATAAAAAACGAACGGACCGGTAGATTTTTTTTTTAATTTTTGTAAAAATGATCTATAAATAAATTTATGAAAAAAAAAATAGGTTTGCAAGATGATTGAGCTTAATCCACTCAGGCAGGCGCCGTGTCAGTGTCTTTAATAATTTACTCAATTTCTCAGTATTGAGTTATACGCATTTTTATGTTTAGTTACTGCTATACGATAAACGGTTAGTTAATTTAATTTAGTTTTGTATTAAGAATCAAAACTAACTACCAAAAAATATCAATTTTTATTATTGCGCTCCTGCTAAATTAATTAAGCTTCGATGACCCTTTTCGCATGGAACGTGTATAAAAATACTTGTTTTTTGTTAAGCAGGTAGTGTAGTTGATTCAACTATATTTTTTGCATGTAGTACATGGCATTTGTTACCTATGTCATAAAAAGTTGTTTCAATAACACTGGTCGACAAATCTGAAGATTTCTCTAACTGAGATTCCAGACATAGGTTTATACTAATTTTGGGTCGCTGAATCCAAATCCGAAGGCCGTTTGTCTCCATCACTCTCAAATTTTTTGATATCATAAAAAAAGTTAAAATTAGGAAAATTGATTTTGTGTAATTACAAGAAAATGCTTTGACTTATCACATTAAAATTTAGTACGGTTAATAATGGTAATATAAGTTATTTATTCCCATATTTACCAAAAAACACAATTGTGTGTATGTCAGAGGCGTGCGTTCTAAAGTGTTTCTGTAATATATTTCTCCAACAAAATTTATGTTTAAGAATTTTACAATTTCGATAAAAAATTATTATTTATTGATTAATTTTACGTAAAAAACATATTGGACCTTTTGATCAAAGGTCAATAGTTTTCATGAAAAATAGGTTTAAACATATCTGTGCAAGTTCCACTAAGAAAAAAACTGCTGCCAACAAGATAATACTTTCTCCTATAGGTCTAGGTTTATTAAAATAAAAATAAATAAATAAATTAAAAAAAAAATAAATTTTTCTTTTCCGAAAAAAGTCTCTTTTCGTTTTAACGAAAAATAAATTGAAAAAAAAAATAAAAAAAAGTTTTAACTTCATTTTACCCCCTTACCCCACCCCGATTTTTATCAAACAAAAAAAAAATAGCCTAATCACACAAAAAAAGGTCAATAGTTTTTTTTCCTATGTATTTTGAGGCGCTAAATTCGAATGTGAAGTCAAAATAGCACCTTATCCAATTAGTTTTCCAGGTGATGTGCTATTTTGACCTTAAATTCGGATTCAGCGCCTCAAAATACATAGGAAAAAAACTAAAAGTCCAAACCAAAATTAGTATAAACCTATTTCTGGAATCTCAGTTAGAGAAATCTTCAGATTTGTCGACCAGTGTAATTGCTCCTATAGGAAGTATCTTTTTAAACCTGTTTAAAATAGTTGCATTTCTTGCTATCATTTACCAATATGAGATAAGTAATTTTACTAAGAATATAAACGTTTTTATTTAAAGATGTATGTATAAAAAATACCTTAACCTACATGTGCGTATGTATTATCCACACTTCATTGTCAGGAGAGATTTTTGAAGTTTTGTATGTCTAGGTATACTGCCCTACTACGCTAGAAAGCAGTAACTTCATTTGTCGCATATCAGCGTTGTCAAAATATTAGAGTTGACGTCAAAACGTCGCACAGTGGGAAAATTCAGCTTTTTTTTTGGACAAAATTCTGTCAACGGTAGAGAATTCGATCAATTTTATTAAAAAAAAAAAATAGAAAGTACTCGTAAGGCTTTCTGTTTTACAGTAATCCTGCGGAAAAAGTAGCTTTGCTTTAACCTAACCTAAAAAAAAATGAAATTTTTGACCATCGTTTTTTTGCTAATTATGAATTTCCTGCAAGCCGAATCATCGAAAAACGCATACTGACCGTGAAATTGAATAGCCAGGGAAAGAATAGTCAACTTAAAAAAAAACATCGTTTTACGATGAAAATTGAGTGAGTTATCGCGGATTAAATATTTGGACCAATTTAGTTAACAAAATTGGGACCCAGAATTGGTCTGATTTTTTTAGGTGAGGTTAGTAGTAGTAGTAGTAAAAGGTGGGTAGGCTCCGACGCCTGACAAGTAGGCCCTTTTTGTCTGCCCCAAGATAACCTACCCAACCTGCTGCCTATCCTCCCTCTTCCTAAATCTGCCAGACCTTCTGATGAAGTTCAAAACATCTGACCAGGCTAGGAGTCTCATCTATTCCTTCGCTAGTGTTACCACTCCGAAGACGTTTTGTCTGAGCCTGCCCAGAGCCTCACACTCCCCTATTAGGTGAGGTTAACTCAAAGCTACTTTGCCGCAGCATTACTCTAAAATATAAGGCCTTACGAGTACTTTCCATTTTTTTTTTATTTATTAAAATTAATCGAATACTCGGCTGAATTTTGTCCAAAAAAAAGTTGAATTTTGCCAGTGTGCGGCGCTAGGCGACAAATGGAGTTACGGCTTTCTAGCGTAGTAGGGCAGTATAGGTGTACGGAAGAAAACTTGTTAAAAGTAACGTTAACATACTTTTTTTCTATTTTGCGACTCTTATAAGCTCATAATCACATGCATTTTGCGTGTTCTTATAGGCCCATAAGAGGTCTGTACTTTTTTTTCTGTTGGGTTGGCAACAGACCTGGCCTATCGCTTGACGTTTTCCGTGCAAATGTCAATGTCGCTTTAAAGTTGATTTTTCTACAAAATTTTGTGTTTAGGTTATTTTTACCATGTTAAAATTGTGGCTTGGTTAATTGCAGTAAAAAAGAAAAGAGATGACTATAATATATATCAAAATATCATTTGTTCTTAGAATTTTAAACATGGTGTAAATTGTAATGCCAATCCAAAACAAAAATCCCTAAATCAGTCATCAATTTAAATGTAAGTTTTTTTAAATTTTAGAGCAAAATAGAAAAAATTGTATAAAGCACTCGTTTCATAACACGTTTTTAGCGCACTAGTTCTTTAGAAAACTCGCCGCAAGCGGCTCGTTTGGCTCATATGTTATGAAACTAGTACTTTAATATACTATTAATGTTTGGAAACTTTTATGTTTAGAATAATAAAAAGTAAATTGATTATAGCTAGCTAGCTATAAAAGTAATAAAATGGTGGATCCCATTTAACCTAGTCTATACACATCATGTGTGACACATTAAGATAAAGTTTTTTATCGAAATGCGTAAAACTTGTATATAATCATGTGTTATACCCCGAGACCTAATGATTTAACCGGCTAAACTGCAAGTAGCTGTTTTTGATAATTTTGCTTAGAAAATGTTTGAAACTTAGTAATCCTTTACAAAAAACTCGAGAGCTTTTTTTATTTATTATTAAGCTAAAAATATTTGTTCCGAAAAAAAATTACCAAAAATACAGCTGCTTGCAGTTTAGGTGGTTTAAATCATTAGGTGGATACCACCGCTGCAGCGGAGGGGTATATTTCAATATTATTTCAAATTGTCTCTTTAAGTGCAATTTTCTCGAAAACGGTTTCCCCTACGGTTCACATAAAGAGTACCTTTTTTATCTATTTTTAATTAATGGTTAATATTTTATTGAGATTATGTTTGGGGCTAAAAAGTGACATCGGCTCCCCATTTTGCACGTCCCTGGTTAAAATTTCCAAAAAAAAAATTACATAAATTATAGCCTTAATCAACGTTATGGCATGTGCAAAAACTCGTTACTGTGGTTTATAGGGTTCCAGAAATATTAAATAAAAACTACTTTTTATATGTACCCTTAGGAGGGTCGTAGCTCCCTGAGGGCTCATTCTCGTTTGGACTTTCTCGAAATTATTTCTGAATAACCCTGTATATTATAGAATTATACATAACATGATATAACCTAATAATATTATACACAACACGTTGTAACCTAATTACACATTTTTGTGATGTATAATAGATTTAATACCAAACTCGTTTTTCGTTTTCAGGGTACGAAAACTTAAAAATCCCTCACTTCAACTTTTTTCTAAAATAATTCTGTGTGTAGAATAATATTCTGTTTATTAATTTCAAACGCTGGGTGGGTGTATATTATTAAATACGGGGTGTCCCAACTCTATTTACCCAGCGAATTTCTCGAAAAGTAAAAGAGATAATCAAGTTCTATGAAAACCGTCTTAAATTACTTAAATTATCTTTTAGCATAAATATATATGATACTTTCAGCTCTTAAAATGTGGGCAGGGGGGTATGGGGGGTTTAAATGGGGGTCTTGTGATAATTTTAAAGCAAATACAATTCTCTATTTGACTTTTTGACTGTATATTTTTTTATTTTTTAAACAATTTTTATAAGGTTTTGATTCTTTAATTTTTTGTGCTAAAAAATGCAATTTTTTAAGTTTTTTTTTTGTAAATTTTTTTTTATGTCAACTTAAATTAGTTTAAAAGTATAATTTACGTTTTTTCATCTTGAAACTTTTAAAAAATTGTTTGATTTTTTAGAGTAATTTTGACAAAAATACCCATTTTCAACAATATTTTAAACCCAAAACAAAATGTTTAAAAAAATAAAAAAATATATAGTTAAATAGAGAATTTAATAAGCTTTAAAATTATGTATCACACGCCCCCCTTTCCATTTAAAAAATGCCCCTGCCCACATTTTAAGAGCTGAAAGTATCAAATATATGCTAAAAAATATTGTCTTATTTAAGACGGTTGATTATCTCTTTAAGTTTCCGATTAAATCGTTGGGTAAATAGAGTTGGGACATACGGTATAAATATTTTATTATTATTTTGTATTTTAATAATTTTATTCTGCATTCTATGCAGGAAAACCTAAGTACGTAGAATTTTCAGAAAAATATAATATTATTTTAAAATGTTTCAAAGGATGTAACTTAATGGAAAGTAATAAAATCTAATAACATTTTAAAAATAAAAATATCCAATTTAAAACTAAAAAATATATATTTTTTTAATTTCTTAATATTTAAGTATTCAAAAATAGATACCTATTTTAAATATTTAAAAATATATAATTTTACTAGCTGCGTCTCAGACTAGCATTGTAAGAGAGGAATATTGATTTATCATGAATATTGACTTGTCTCTATTCACAAAATAGTATATTAAAGTACTAGTTTCATAACATACGTTCTTAGCCCACGAGTACAAGTTTAGAAAACGAGCCGCTTGCGGTGAGTTTTCTAAAGTACTAGTGCGCTAAAAACGTGTTATGAAACGAGTGCTTTATACAATTTTTTCTATTTTGCTCTAAAATTTTAAAAAACTTACATTTAAATTGATAACTGATTTAGGGAATTTTGTTTCGAATTGTCATTACAGTTTTCGCTATGTTTAAAATTCTAAGAACGAATATTATTTTGATACATTTTATAGTCATTTCTTCTCTTTTCCACTGCAAGTAACCAAGACACAATTGTAACACGGTAAAACATAACCTAAACACAATATTTTGTAGAAAATTAAACTTTAAACCGACGTTCCCAATTGCACGGCAAACGTCAAGAAATAGACTTTTGTCTGTTGCCAACCCAAAAGAAAAAAAAAGTAGAGACCCCTTATGGGCCTATAAGAACACGCAAAATGCGTGTGATTATGAGCTTATAAGAGTCGCAAAATAGAAAAATATTATATTCTCTTTCCAATAAGTCCAATGATACTTATATTTTACGTCACTAGTGAATTTTAATTTTTTATATTTAATTTTTTATATTTAATTTTTTAATTTAATTCTGAAAATATGTGAAATAAAAACTTTTCGCAAAAAAAATGAACCGACTTCTATGTCTCTAAAAAGTAAAAAATAAAAAATACTTAAGTCTGTACCAATTTCACCATTCCCTAAATTAATTACTAACATTTATTTTTTTATTATTTTATTATTGTTTGCTGTGAAATTGGCACCATCTCAGCAAGCTGCTGACGTCACAACGCAATTAGTGCTTTGTGACGTCATTATCTTAAAGAAAAAATTCTAAAAAATAAAAGGATTATTTTTATTTCAGCGTCCAAGAGTCCAACCAACCTTATTTTAAACAAAATATTAAAGAAAATCTTGTTAAACTTTAAGCGTTTAGTAATAATCAAATAACGCCTTATGGTAAAATCACAAAATTTATCATTTTCTCTTGGTATTTTAATATTACAGGTCCAGAGAATCAAGTTTAGCGGCATTTAAAATTTTGAGTGACCCTTAATCAAGTTATCTGGCTTATCCGAGTTATCCTATATTTCTCTAAAAATTTGGTTGGTAGTAGAACCAAATTAAACCGTTTTTAAGTGAAATTGCGTTAAAATGATTAGATTTATCATAATTATCCGGCTTACCCGGCATTATCCGAGCGTCAAATTTAAACTGGACCACCTCACCTTAAGTTGCAAAAAGTTTCATCAAATTCCGTTTATTCGTTCCAAAGTTATGCGGGAACAAACATAAAAAAAAACAAAGTCACACGTCGAATTGACAACCTCCTCCTTTTTGGAAGTCGGTTAAAAAATCACTTTTTTTAATCAAAAGTCTTCAATAAATATATTTGTTTTGCAATTTTAGTATATTATTGTCATTATAGGAAGGACTCTAATTGAACTTTTGCGTTATGAAACTAAATTGCAATGTTATGAACAAATATTGCACATTTAGGTTTGGCTATACTCCTGCGTGGTAATACCATTATTACACTCCTCGCAGTTTCACTGCAGGGAAGTATTTTACGTTTATTCACTTAACTTTTTTTTGGTGCTTGGGGGGTAGTTTAACCCTCTTTGCGGGGGTGGATTTTCATCAAATTCAAGGGTGATTTTTTATGTTTTATATTACAGAAAAATTACGTAAGGGAACGTTCAAATATTACATAATGCTCCTAGGGGGGGAGGGTGGGGGTAATTTTGGAGTGTTACGCCCATATTAATGGTATAGGAAAATAGCGTTACAGGGGAGGGGGTAGGGCTCAAAAATGATCAAAATTTGCGTTACGTAATACTTGAACGATCCTTTGGATTTGATGAAAATCCACCCCCACAAAAAGGGGTTAAACTACCACACAAAAAAAAAGTAAATCATAATTTTTTACATTTCATGTTTTTTTTTTCGTACTTTGCACCGAAAACTATGAATAAATAGTCGATTTATTAACAACATGTCTTATTAAACTTCAGCTGTCAGTAAACAGAAAACGAAAAACAGGTACTGCCATCTATCGCTAAACTAACGAAGTAAACTATTCTTATTCTATTAGAGAAAAACTGGAAGAAAAACATTTAAATGTATTACTTAATTTATATTAAATGAACATGAATGTTTTAAAATGTTTTAGAACAAAGTTTTTATGATGATTTCTATTTATTATTCTATATTCAAAAAGCAGCATTTCGATACCCCCAAGCAACAAAGCCGTAACTCATATATTGTCATTTTTCACGACAGCTAAATTTCTAAAATATTTGTTTTTGTTATTTAAGGGTGGGTAAATGATTGAAGTGGAAAAGGAAGTCATGTGATACATCATTTGAAAGCTTATAAAATTCTCTATTTAACTGTTTAAGTATTTATTGTTTATTTACTGTTTGTTTCTGATAGTATTGAAGTTTAGAATTTCTTACTTTAGTGATTTTAAGTAAACTTTTGCTTAAAGTGGACTGTGGAGAAACCTGAGTAGTACCACCATGTGTGTCTTTTTTCAAGGCGTTTACCTATGAGTATAACTCAAAATGGGTCTAACTTGAGTTACATCCTTGTTGCTTGGGAGTGTCGATTTGTAACAAACATCACTGCAACTAAACTTTTTAATATGGCATCAAAATTCAAACAGTTTTTGTAGTGGGAAATAAGGCAAATAATTGTAAATAAAACAGGTTTGGTTGTGAATAAAATACTTCCCTCAGGAAATAAAAAAGTTTCCAGTTCCAGTTTCCAGTATATATTTCCTACAACCTAGTGCTGATTTTCTACCCTTTGCTATGACAGCGGTCGGAAAGTGACAATCAGCTGATTTTACATATCCATATCCAACATGTCCAAAATTAAATGGCTTGACCCAAGTAATTTTTTAATATATATTTGATTAGGGGGCACAATGGAGGCAGGGGACAAGGGGAAACACTTTTTAATGGAAAGGGAGTCGTGTGATACATCATTTTAAAGCTTATAAAATTCTCTATTTGACTATATAACTTTTATTTTTTTAACTTTTTTTTGATGCTACCGAATTTATTTTTTTTTATTTTTTTTTTCATTTAAAATCAATTTTAAAGTGTAAGTTGTGTTTGTTATCATAAAATGAATCACAAAACAAAAAATGTTGAAAAAATTAAAATTTTTTGGTCGAATAGAGAATTTTATTTTCTTTAAAACGATATATCACATGTCCGCCCTTCCTTAAAAAAATACCCTTTTTACCCTTGCCTCCAATGTGAGTACTAAGCGTATCAAATATATACCAAAAAATTATTTACGCGTTCAAAATTTTAAGTTTATATCTTAAGCAGGGGGGCTTACTTTTGACACGCACTTTATATAATTATAATGAAGTAAAAATTTTGTATGTCACGTTTTCTTTTCCATGCGATAACTCAAGAAAGAAAAATCCGATATACTAAGTTTAAAAAAAAAAAATCTTGTACGAAGCTTGGTGAAACTAAAACCAAACCCTTTAAACATTTGTAAGTTTTTATTTAAATCCCCAAAAAACAAAAAAGGGGCTTTTAACAGTTAATAACTAATTTTTTTATATAAAATAAGTTATAGAATTAGTTAAAAAATGCCCCAAAACAACGACGATGGGTATACTGCCCTGCTAAGACAAGTTGTCCTATCTGAAAAAATCACTTTTTGAAATAAGCACACCATTGTATTGCTTTATACTAGCTCCAGGTGCCAACTAAAAAGAAATGTCCTATATAAAACCCAAAAGATGTTTGTCCTATATGGAAAATTTTCGTTGTTTTCTAAATAAAATTGTCCTAACCAGCCTTTACTAGACGAAAAAGTCAGGACTAGGACTAACTTTACAGATCTTAGTAATTTGATTGGACTTTTTAGATCATTTTGTCCTAACTTTCTCAGATAGAACAAATGCATTTAGTATGACAATTTATTTTTCTGACAAAAAATATATATTTTTTTTTCAAAGGATATCACGTATTTTTGATTTAAAATAAAACAAAACCCAACGCCATATGTATTTAAACATGCTTTCAAAAATTGCAAACAAAAACAATAACACTGGCTTTATCTCAAAACATTTAATTTGCAGATAGGACAACTTGTCTTAGAAGGGCAGTATACTATAGAGTGCGAAGCATGATATGTGTTCACGGCTTGTTAAAGTTGGTTATTACAAATACAATGATTATAATTTTGCGTACATGTTATTTATATTAATTTTAGAGCCATTATTTTAATTATAATTATATGAATTAATTATTTAGTTTATAGTGATTTAAATTATTGGTAAAACTGTGTTAATTTATGCATTTATTTGTTGCAGGTGGGTAAAAAAGCGATCATGAAATTATACATTCATAATTTAGGTGAGTTGAATTTTAAATAGACAATTTATTGCAATGATTGGAGAAATGAAGCCACTATACAACGCTATAACGTAGATAGGAAAATTTCAACATAATGCGAAAAATCCACAATGATTTTTTCTTTTATAATATGATTATAGCTATTTTCCTAACAAGTGCGGAAAAGCCTCTTTACGCATGCGTTAGGAACAATACTTTTCCTACGAGCAGGGTTAAAATAAAATATACTTTTATATTTTATCAAATTAACACGTTAACTGCCATGTCATTCATATATGCCAGTATTTTTTCCCTGTGGGCCACGGCATTCATATATGGATGACGGACTGTTTACTCTCGGCGGTCGCGGCATTCATATCTGAACGCCGCTAAAGGCGAATAACTATGTAGTATTATTGGTGTGGCCTATGGGGAACATAGTACTATGCTTGGTTGGGCCAGACACGGAAAGATGCTGGTTTTACAATGCCAAAAAAAAATTGTAAATTTATCGTAAATAAATAGCAAAAAACCTAAAAAAATTAAATGTAATCAAAAATAATAGGGCTAATGGTCTCTATGGGAAATTTAATGAGGCTATTAAGTCATATATCACAGTTTGACGACTTGGCCCCCTGGGTGATTTTACAAAATACCCCTTGGCAGTCAACGTGTTAATGGAAATAAATGTTATTTTTATAATTTTTCAATAAGAAAATCAATTAACAGGTAAAAAATTTAAACATTTTTATAATATTATGAATTAATATAACAAGAATAACACTACGCATTTAAGAAATTAAACAATATTTATGCGTGTGGAAAAGGCTTTCTTTCCACACCCTTATGCGTGCGGAACGAGTGATCTTTCCGCACGCTCGTAAAAAAATATCTTTTATGACTTTCAAGTTTTTTTACAACTGAGGAGTGCCGGTTTAAAACCTGGAAATCTGCATTTAAAAACATTGAGTTATTAATAGTTTAGGCATATGTGGGGACTAATAAACAATTCTGCAAAAGAGCACTTACAATATTTTTAATTTACATTTAAAACACTGCTGCCGCATCAAAACCCGCCATCTGCACCAAAAGTGCCGGATCAAAACCAGATCATCAGCAGCCCGAAACTGTCAGTCTACCAATATCACTCTGTACGATGATTAGAAAATAGATTGATGGAATAATAAATCTGCACTTAGGTTAAGTTGCTTTGTATTAAGCAAGAAATAATGACATAATTGCAAATTTTGAGTTATAAAATGGGTCCTGGAGCTCTGTATTGCTGTTTAGCTTTCCCTGCTTAAGCTGAGGAAATGCCTTGGTTTAATAAATAAATCAAACTAAAAAATACAGAAAAATTTAAAATTGCTGTATGGTTACGTTCAAGTATTACGTAACGCAAATTTTGATAATTAATTTTCATCTTAAAAGCTTTAAATCACTGATATTCATAAATTTTAATTTATTTAATTAAATCTTGGTATTAAAAACAGGCCACTAAAACCTAATTTAAACATTAATTTATTAAAAATATATTCGCAATAAAGAATTACTGAAATCAAAACATCAAATGGCTGCGCTGGTACCAGTACAGCGTTGCCAAAGTTTATTAGAAACCGATAGGAAATTGTTTTTTTACGGGTGGAAACACCCGTTATTTTATTTCTTTGCAGCAGAAACTAAACTCTTTAAACAAAAACAGCAATGATCTTTATTTAAATGCTAATATATGTGATAAAAACTATTTTATTGGAATAATCTCAAGCATAAAATATCCCTCGAGCAAAGTTTAAACTTGGCAACATTCGCGAACAAGTGAACATCGTAGATTTAAAAAGCGCGGAAAATTTGAGATTTAAATTTTTAATTATAGTTCTAAAGTAATATTGTTGTTTAGTTCTTAAATTTTAATTTAAATATGAAACAACATAAAACATTGTAAAATTATATACTTCCTTATTTTGTTTGTGAAATAGTCTTTCAAAATACCATTCGTGCATGTTGAATCATACATAATTTTTATACTGTATATAAAAAAATATTTTGCTTAAGGAAATTGTTTTTGTGCATTTTTCGTCAAAATTCCTCAACCTGCGGTCTCGGAATTTTTTAACACGAAAAATGCACTCAAACAATTGCCAAGCAAAATATTTTTTTTAATACAGTAAAAAAATTATTGATAATTCAACATGCACTTATGATATTTCTACTGATAATTTTTAATACCCCCTATTTTAAATGAAAAAGTCTTAGAATGGCTTCAACTTTTTAGCTCTAAAATTTTACAGTAATTTGCAAGCTCAATTTCGTTCACATTCCACTAAAGTGTTAAGTAACAAAATAAAATATTAATTATTGTTATTATTATTGTTTTATTATCGTGTTATTATAGTTTCTTTATTGTTTCGTTCCATCGCCGTTTACAAATAATACACAAATAGTAACCCATATGACACAAAAAAAATTAAAATATTAATTATTGTTATTATAATACTATAAAATAAAATTATAATTTTAAATTAATATTTGTTTAAGAACTAGGGCATTTTAGATATTAATTAAAATTCAAAGTTTGACAATCTTTTTTAATAAGCTTAATTATTTTAACTCCCCGAAGGTAGTTGGTCGCAATCTTGCGGAAAATTCATTAATTTGAAATGAACACTTTTCCTATCAAATGAATAAATGGAGAGAAAATCTTACTTAAATATTCATATTTCATATTTCGTTTCCGTGTTTTAATATTTATTACACTATAAAATAATTAATTTAATTAAAGAACAATTTAATTATACTCTACGAGTATAGTATATTACATAACTAGTGTGGAAAGTGAGATATTTCACGAACGAGTCGTTAGGCGAGTGAGGAAACCCCATGAGTGTAAGAAATACACTTTTCAAGGAGTTATGTACACTATCTTTCCTACGATCCCAAAAAAATATAAAGTTTATACTTTAAGAATTCTTCACTTAATATTTTCTAATTTTTATTACTTATTCCGAGAATTTTTGAGAAAAGCAAAACACAAAATAGCATACAAATTGATATATGTATGTCAACAGGAAATATGTTTTTTATTTACATTTATTTTTCTTGGTTTTATATTTAATACAACATATTATGAAAGCTCAACACTGTTTAATGGGTTGCCTTACCGCAAGCATCTTTTAAATCAAGGAAAATTTGACAGTTTACTTATTAAATTTGATTTCTGTGGATATGCTATATAAGACTAAAATTCTACAATGTTTTACATTTTATGAGGAAATATTACTGATTATATTATTGATGTTTTTTATAAAATGTAAGGTAACTAAATCACAAATTAAGTAATTTTTATAAAATCTAGACATTAATAAAACATATTAAGTTATATTGACCTGGGTCAAAATAGTAAGGTTATAACTATAGTTTTTATTTTTGACATGAAAAACAGAAATATTTGGATTGAAAAACATAAAAGACATCAAAAAAGTCTGTAATTAAATGTGAAAAATGGCATATAAAACGAGGTGAGTAAAATTCGTAGAATTTGCAACGTAAATATCTAAACAAAATTAGGCAAACCTACATACATATATATCAAACTAGGGTGATATGAAAATATCAAACAAGGGTGATATAAGGCGTTTTCTAAAAAACAAGAGAGTGTGGTAAATGTCATTTTCATAGGGAAATTCAAGGAAATTGTAATTATCCATATGAAAATGAAAATCGGAGCGGGCTAATGGGTTGAAAAAGAGTAAAAATTATATTTTTACGATAGCTCGCTTGCTGTTGGTTAATTTGGGGGGTAATAGTTATATAGTACAATCGCGATTGATAGAATTCTATAGTGCACGGAGTCTGACTGACAGCAGTGTCATCTCATAAAAAAAATGGTACCTTCGAAATACGACTGCACTCGTATATGCAAGATGGCTTGGAAATAATTGTAGATAAACACGAAATTTTTGCCGATTTATCAATCCTTGGGATTTCGCTAATTTTATTTGGTTTGATTGTTTTTTTTTATGATTTGTTTATTATTTGGGAAATTATATTTTGGAAAAGGCAGTTTTATTTCTTGCTTTTAGAGAAGTATTTTTTGTTAGCAGCAATTTCTTTTCTTTCTATATTCGGCTGAAAATTATTTAAATTTAGTATTATTAACTGATTTCGAAATAGCAAACAAGCAACAATAAATCAAAATGTTGTTTAGTATCTTTTACTAATACTGCTATCAATTTGTAAAGTTAGTTCTAATAGATAGCTTGAAACTACACATAACTCTTTCTGTAGATAGGGAATGTCTTCCTCTTTTGACCAAATAAATAAATGAATTCTATTATAAAACCAAAATAATACCTTTAATAAATAATTATTTTATATAATTATAATAATTTTGATTCAGTTTGTGCACATATTTAACATTTTATTTGCTTTGATAGTATATTATTCAATGAGTGTATAATATTTGCTATTAATCAATGAAGGTGAATTTTGGGACACGAGCCAATAGGCGAGTGGCCTAATCACCCGAATGATTAACAGCTATTATACACGAGTAAAATACTATACTTTATCCACGACTGTTTAAAGTTTAAGTTTAAACGGTTTATTTTTACAGACCCGTGATTAATAGGCCTATTAATCACGGCCGTGGATAAATTGATTTATCAAACGATCCCCCTTTCTATTTAAAAAAAATTTTCCCCCCTAACCCCCTGCCTCCATTGTAACCCCTAAGCATATTAGTTCAAGAAAATTAGACGAAAAACACGACGAATAGAAGAAATAATTTATAAAGTTTTGAAATTTTGGTTGTGAGAGAACCCAAATACAGATCCGAAGAGTTCTAACACCTCCCGGTGGGAGCTTCTTCCCCTTTTGCTGAAAAACCCAACCCCAAACGTGATCTCTTGACGCTTTTCTGCATTTTTCTAGTAAACCGTTACTCCGATGAGAAAATGTTGGAAAACATTATATTCTCCATTGATTTCTGCCTAAAATTTGTCCTATAAAGTCTTTGTATATCTCCCACCCAACGCTCAAAAATGACGTTGCTAAATAAACACATTTCTCAGCGTAAGACAAAAACACTATCCTACAAAATGAAATTTTTGAAGCATACCGAGAAGCATACTTTTTTTCTGACATAACCCATCTTAAAGCATTTTTTATTCTGGTTCTGAATCTTTTTTTCAAATTTGGGCCTTGACCCCACAGTTTTTATATACAGGGTGTTTTAGAAAACAAAACACATTTTTTTAAATGACTGTAGGATTTGCTTTTATGAATATTTTTTAATCAAATTCGGGTCACTTATAAAAAAAGGATGTGATTATTTGGGTTATGTTATAACATAACATATAACGTTATCTAGATGCTTTAAATTTAAAGTTGATATCCTAAGCCTTTGAAAAGTAAAAAGGGGGGCGGACTTTTGACACACTCTGTACATTAACCGCTTTTCTATATTAAATTTGGTACCAATTAATATAAAGAACAGTTATTAGCAAAAAGAAATAAATAAACGATTAAATAAAATATACAGAATCTGAAATTAACGAGTTTTTCTAATTAAAACAAAGTCATAAAGTGAGATGACTAGATTTTCTAGACCGATTAATGAAAATACGAAAGGGGAATAAAATATGATGGAACAAAACTGATTTTGGATTTCTGTACGTCTTAATTAAAAGTTCTGTTATTGATAGCTAAAATAAAATTATTCCAGTTAAATAACGAGAAATTCCTATGTTAAATTGCAATAAATGTACACGGGCGGATATTTTAAAGGGTAGTAGTGGATAGGAACAGAACACTCCTGGGTATCTATTCTCGGGCTCGAGAGAACGTGAACAATTTTCGTAGGAAGGGAACTGATCATATCATATAAAAGTTCCCCAAAGTAAAAAAATGCTATTCTTGAACATTAATGAGCGTGATGGGATTTTGCAGCCGGCTGCAGCGTTGCCAAGTATTTTAGCGGATTTTAACCAATCAGATTATGCGAAACGAGTTTGCGTGCGCAGGCTGTAATTATTTTCATTATTTGTAAACAAGTTTCTGTGGTTTGAATAATTTTTATAATTAATATCTAAAAATTAATGTGTAAGAAATGAGAATAAAAACAGAAAAAGATCTGCGCCCACCAGCAGCCAACAAAAAAAAAATACTTTAAAATTTTATTCAGGACAACCCCCTTGTCAATAGTGGGCTGTTTAGCCCTGAATTCACTATAATTTTTTTGTTGGAAAGTTGGAAAGGGTCGGCCCTAGCCAACACTTCCCGTTATTCGTTCTCCATTTGATCTTCCGCATCTTGCAGATCTCCCAAAAGGGCAACAGCCCACACAATTTCCAAATCGTCCATCGTTATATTATTATTATTATAATATTATACATATATATGTATAATAATGTATAATAATTTATAAATATAAAAAATCTTTTTTAATTACGATTAACTATTATAAAACAAAACGGTATTCAAATAAACAACACAAAACCAAAGCAAAAATAGGGTTATGTTCGAATGCGCGCGACTAACTTATATTTCAAAATTTCCGTGAACGACCGCTTCTCACGATCCCGAGTAGTAGAAGTAAAGTTCCTCAATTTTCGTGCGAAGTGAAGTTCAAGAATAAGTAGTTTTGCGTTTCGAGAGAAAGAATATGCACACACTACCTTTCTCCCGGGAATGCGTTCTCTCGACCCCGAGAATACATACCCTGTTAGTTTTTCACTGGCTGATTTGCGTAAGGCGTGTCCGCTATCTTAAATATTAGGGGTTAGTGGGGCTATCTCACGAAATATGCATCTCGTGATAAAAATGCACATAACAAATTAAAAATTTACAACAATTTTTGTTTGGATCATTTTTTTAATATATTAACAGTGATCGGACTTTGGATTTTTTTAACAGGTACGCATTAAGGAAAACAGAATAATTTCATAAAACGCAAGATCATTTAAATTGTATTTAAAGTAAAAAAAAATAAATTATTATTGTTATGTAATTCTTGGTTTGTTTAATTTTAATTTCATTTAATTTTGCTCTTTTGTCTAATGTATTATTTTATATATTTTATATATTCCTGTGAAATCAAACTAATTTAAATACCTACAGTCAAATAAAATAAAAAGTAAAACAAAGTCCAAACAGTGTGTACATAATATGTTTTTTCCTTTTTTTAAGATAAGCGAACAGATCTCAATATTCGGTGTGGTTCCTAGGTTGTTAAATATAAAATAGAAATTAGGTATTACGTAACGCAAATTTTGATCATTTTGGACCCCCACCCCCCCTGTAACGCTATTTTCCTATAGAACTTGCTAGTTTCATTACGTCATGAAAATGTGTTTGACGATCAATTACTAAGCATGTCAAGCATGATAATAAGACAGCAGCGGGCAATTTTTTAGCAATTCGCTTGATACGATAACTTTCATTAAAACTGTGTATTTTAAGGAGCACCGTGCCCTATCCATAGCACAGACTACTTTTATTTTTTTGTCGGCCTGTGTAATCCCAGCAATTTATTAAAAATCCTTCCTGGATTTTTTACTTTAAAGATGGAAACAATTTTATGGTATAAAGAAAAAATACAATTACATTTCGTAGAAAGTTTATTAAAAATAATGTTATTGAAGTAGTAGATTTTGGACTTTTTCTTTTACTTTTTTGCGTTATATTGTATCGTATATTTACTCATATGTATGATATAGGTATAAAAAGATATATTGCTTATGTTTTTTATTTGACAGCCATAAAGGGAACAAAATTTAAAAAAAATAGAACAGTTAAATATAATATGATATGAAGTATATGAAGTATAGCCGAGCGGATAATATACTTAAACCACCAGTTACCACTTATTTCGGAAGCCGTAAGCTCTGGTGCCTTGAAAGCATATTAAAACAATAGCTTCTTAACTTAAGAATAATATATTAAACAAACATGATTAAAATTCTTCAAGAACATAAAAGATCAATTCTTACTTCTACTACTTCTATACAAAGCTTCTTAATTATATTTTCCATTACATAGTAGTTTGCCATTTAAAACTTCTAAACTAAATCACTGTATGTTTGAGATTCCAGCTATCCCCAATAATTTTTAAAGCCCATTTCATTGTCCAAATTTCTTTAGTGTAAATATTAAAACTGAAAGTAAGTCCTTTAAATATTTTTACACAATATTTTTCAAAGTACATTATCGCCAACATTTTTAACAGTGTAAACCGAACCGAATAAAATTCAAAATTATTTTAGTGTTCAAAGTAAAAATATTTATAAGTGTCGAAAATTGCGTTAATATTTTTATTATTTAAATTACAAGGAAACGTTCAAGTATTACGTAACGCAAATTTTGATAATTT
Source organism: Brachypterus glaber (assembly GCA_958510825.1). Lineage (NCBI taxonomy): Eukaryota > Metazoa > Arthropoda > Insecta > Coleoptera > Kateretidae > Brachypterus > Brachypterus glaber. The sequence continues at coordinate 66,355,697 of OY294046.1, forward strand.
TGGACTTTTTATTATACACCGTATGCAATTTTTACGCATCATAACCAGTCATCGGCCAAATTCCAGTGCTCGCATAGGCGCCGCGTCGATTCTATCGTTGACGCGATTGGGGCAGACAAAAAGGGCCATTGGGCCTACTTGTCAGGCGTCGGAGCCTACCCACCTTTTACTACTTTACTACTATCGTTGACGCGAGGTTTTAAATATTTACATTTTTATTTTCTTCAAAAAACACCAATATATTTACATTGTTATAGTTAATATGTATATTCAAAATTGTTGTGTGTAACAAATTAGTCGTCAAATGTTTCGATTTAATGACCTTTATAAAAATTTCCCTCATAATTCGGCAAAATTATTCCGTATGCTTATGTTTCTGTGTTTATTTTCAACGTTGATGAGTCATAACTGAATTTATTCCGATTAATGACCATAACAAGTATAGTAAGATCTAAATTTTAAACACTGTAAGGAAGAAAATATTAACATTACTTATCGGGTGCTGCGGATGGGTTTTTTTAACTCTATAGTAAATCCTGTTGAATAAACAGATAAGAGTATCCCATTTTATCTATCTACAGAGCTTTTTCTGCGTAAAGCTTACTCATAATCCTTCTGCTTTTCATTCTACAAAGCAGAAGCCCAAAATTGTATTGTTTGTTTTTCTCCCGGACAATAGATAAATATGTTCTTGTTGCACCAGTGAAGCCTTCAGTCAAGTATACTTTTTTATAAAGGGTCTTATTAGTTAAAATTTTAAAAATATAGTCGAATGCGTCAGTCGCGGGTTGCGTAAAGTGGAAAATATGCGTGTGTGTTTACATACTTACCCAAGAGATCGAGTTTTAAAGGAAAATAGTCGATTTTAAAGAAAATAGCTAAAATTAGACATTTTCTATCCAAAAACAGCTGAACCCCCCAAACTGACTTTTGAATCCGCCCCTGCCTAATAGCTTTACGACAAAAATGATTAAAAATTGTTTGGTAGGAAATATAAAGGGAACGTTTAAGTATTCCGTAACGCAAAACTTGGCCATTTTTAATCCCCCCTGTAACGCGGCACAACATTTTTAAGACTCCCTGTATAATCTGCCTTTTAAGCTGAAAGGTCCTATCTGTGTATGTTAAACCTATGTAAATAGGACCTTTCAGCTTAGCACATCAGTAATATTAACTACCGTTAAATGTAATGGATCCTTTAAAATTAACACTAAATAGTGGTAATTTAGCTTAGTTTTCGGTTGGAAATTTCGCGTGTTTTCTAAAATAATTATTTTACTAACAAAAAAAATTAACATTTCATTATTGCGAATCTTCCTTTAACAGCCGATCTATTTCAATTTATTCAGAGTAATTCCAAGCGGTTTTAGCCAAAAATCAACTTTTTAGACCCGATTTTTTTAGGCATTAATAAAAATTGGATATGTACAAAAAACACCTCAGGGAAATAATTAATTTTTGGTTTTTTGAAGTTGGTATACATGAGTACATTAGTTTAAGTGAGTGAAGAATTAACAACAGCTGATTCTTAATTTGAATTTTGAGGTTATATTTGTTGATATCTAAAATTGTAACTGTCAACGGCTATAACCTAAAAATACAAATGAAATATTGAACGTCCAACAAAACCGTTATTTTATACACAGTTGAAATTAGCAACACAGGCATACCACTACAAAAAAGGTCTTCGAGTAACCTTGAAGAGGAAAAGTAAGTGAACTCACATGAAGTGAGATGACAGCCCCTTGCTCTATTGGTGTATTACTAAATTTTACTGTCTTTATTTTAGCTACTGTGGCTATACAACCATTCACAGTACAGCAGAGTGCGTTCAGAAACGCCTGAGGTGTAATATACATTCACACACTTGTTCCAACGATGTTATTTCTTTAAAGCACAATAAAAAATTTAAAATATCCATTGCTTTCAAACACTTAAATGCAAAATTTTAACAGCACACCATTCACAAACACTTTATAACTTGAATTCTATTAAATATATAATGTTTTCAGTGTTCTTGTACAAAAATGGCATATATTTACTTATCTAAGGGGCTAACACAGTATACTTCTGAGGTATATAGACTATTTTTTGCATGACCGACAACTATATTTACATAAAATTTAAATTAAAACATGTATTCAAAACCAACTAATTCATTTTTGCAATTTATTATAAAAAAATTAAATCAAGATATCCATGAATTTCGAAATGAGCGTTTTTCGTTTTCAATTCTTTTTCCAATATGGCCGTAGAATTTTAAATGTGGCAAATTTTACAAAGTTTTCAAGAAAAAGTATAAAAAATATAGATTTTGATGAAATAGTGTAGTAGTAATGTCTATCGAAACTGACCCCTTGGTGGTTATTAAGAAACAGGCAGCAGAGGCTATTTTAATTTTTTTGCCGTACAAATAAAGAACAAATAAAGTTTGGTTTGATCTGTTAAATGGTATGACGGACGGACGGACGGACATCGAAAAATCGCTTTTTTGGAATGTGTAGACCTTAAAACGCCACAACAATACCTTCTTCTCTCCGAAGCTGCTCAAAAGTAAAAAATCTTTGTGTTGCTTGGATTCTTAAGGTTCGAGTTATGTAGGTTTGACTGTAATTAACGATGCATGCTTGAGAAAGTGTGACGTAAAAAATTAGCATGACTTTTGGTCGCGAATTAAAAAAAAAAAATTGTGTAATTTTATGATATATTTTAAGCATATTTTTTTATACAACGATTTTAATATGTTTATAAGTAAAGATAAAAGGTTAAATATCCGTGTAGGTATAAAATTTCAAATTTAATATCATACTGATCATAAAACAAGCCTATTTTCAATAAATATAAAAATTTAATAACCAATTTATATTTAATAAAAAACCTTCTTTATAGGGAAGACACTTAAAAAATACGTTTCCATTATACTTAGTTTTTCTTTATAAATTTTCAAGGGACTTGCTTTTCTTTATAGCACTTGCTTTTAAAACATGTGTAAAAGAATGTTTACACTGCTCATACAACTTTGTGTCTTATTAAAACTTTATATTGCATAGACTAAGGCAAAACATAATATATTTTTAAAAATGTGCATAATAAAAGGACAAAGATAAATCAGATTTTAAAAGTTTTTGATTAACAACAAGCCAATAAAAAGTAATTTTTATTTGTTTATCCAGTCTATCGAGAAGCTTGCATAAGAACATAGAACATAAGAACACGGTGCCGTGTTTGGGTTACAAGATACATGGCGGCACATCAAGCCAATCACGGCATCGCATTGTTATGTATTACGTTCTTATGCGAGCCTGTGGATATGCCCTTAATCCTTTGAAAAATGGCACTCGTAACTTGAAAAAACTTATATTTTTCCTACAGAAAGCTTTATAAGCCTGGGAATGGTGGTACCTACCAACACTGAAAGAAATTATATTGAAAAGGTGTAAAAAATACACTCTATAAATGTGTAAATTTTACACCTTTATATAAATGTACATCAACATTGATGTGACACTACACACGTTAGGTGATTTTGACCTAGAGTGTGTATTTTTACATCCATACCTTCTGCAACAATACGCTCGGAGCTCAAGAAAGTGTATTTTTATAAACGTGCCTTTAGCAACAATACACCCGAAGTGTAAAAATCACACTTCTGATGTACAAGCCAGCCGGGCGTTAAGCTATTCACGTGATTCGAGAAGCCAGAAACCCTGCTTCATGTAGTCTGGTGGCTGTCGACCATTGTAATTGTTTACCTTTGTAAGAGCGTACCTATAATTTTGTGTGTGCTAGATTTTTCAAAGAAATAATTGGTAAGTGTTGATTAAAAGTAAATATTTCAAAAGTGTGATTAATACAATATCCTTAAAACATACATTTTATAATATTTTACTTATTTAGGCGGTAACACTGGCCTGCAAATTTTGAGTTGTTAAGACTTGTGTATGTTTTTTTGTTTCTATTTTATATTGGTAGTTTTTGTAGAGCTGATTACGAATATACGTTTTATTTTTCTGTTGCGTAGTTTTTCCATAAAACACTATTCATAAATAGAAAAATAACAAAATGGTTATTCTATTTTTACGCGTTGGTGTAAACTTTACACACTGGATGTAAAAATATAATACACACCGCATTTATATTAACGCTTCGAGTGTAAATTCATATCAGCAGCAGCTGCAAGTAAATTACCCATGCACGTGGATGTAAAAATTTTTCTCAGCGAAGGTGGACCGTATTTAGTGAAAAAATTTGTCGAAAGCACATTTTTTGTAGGTATTCGTAATAAACAAAAAAAACACACACTTTTAATTAACTATATCTATATTTTGTTTTAAATATAATTTTGTGTAGGTTTCTTAAGTTTTGGTGCTTGTGGCAAATCCTTAATCCCTTCCGCTCCATTGTATCCACGTATGGATATTTTTAGCTAAATTTGCCACAATATCCAGAGTTGGATATTCGTATAAGGGATTTTCCATATAAGTTTTAATCTGGTATAGGGACCTACACTGAGATAAATTATTACATCCACGTGCATGGGTAATTTACTTGCAGCTGCTGCTGATGTGAATTTACACTCGAAGCGTTAATATAAATGCTGTGTGTATTATATTTTTACATCCAGTGTGTAAAGTTTACACCAAACATCTCAAAATTTGCAGGCCAGTGTTACCGCCTAAATAAGTAAAATATTATAAAATGTATGTTTTAAGGTTATTGTATTAATCACACTTTTTAAATATTTACTTTTAATCAACACTTACTTACTTTATAAAAATACACTTTCTTGAGCTCCGAGTGTATTATTGCAGAAGGTATGGATGTAAAAATACACACTCTAGGTCAAAATCACCTCACCTGTGTAGTGTCACATAAATGTTGATGTACATTTATATAAAGGTGTAAAATTTACACATTTATAGTGTATTTTTTACACCTTTTCAATGTAATTTCTTTCAGTGTATACCTTAAAAAACTGGCTGGAGCGCAAGGGGTTAAAAAGACGCGTTTTAGTGAGTATAGTAGCGTTTTTGCAAGGAAATACAAATACTACAAGGACTTGTAGATCCAGATTAAAATGGTATGAATACTTGTAGATCCGGATTAAAATGGTATAAACCAGTAGCTGCAATAAGAAGTAGTCATCCTTTGGCGTAATTCGCGATAAGCCTGGGATACTGTCGTACCAAGATGGGCCCTAGCAGCAAGCTTGTGCCATAGCGCACTTACTGACAAAAGTTGCAGCAAGCACATCTATTCGTAAACTGCGGCGAAGCTTTAGTCGTCCGTCAACATTCGCAGGAGTCACACGCGTCGGTCCTGCTAGAACCGGCTTCTACACGCGCTACCAAAGTCATGATATAATAAAATCTTTTTGAGAGTTTTACAGCAACATTTTTCTCATATTAAAGAATTAAATAGTGGTTTGTTTCATAAAATGCGATTGACAGGTCAATCTTAATCCTGCTAATAGGAAATTTTGCAAAAGAAAACTTTTGAAAAACTGATAATTTGTTATTGTGGGATAATTCAGTGTGTCGTTATTCAATTGGTGTTGTACTAAAATAGGTAAATTAATTAATTTTTTGACTTTTTTTTAATATAAATTTATATTTTGGCTTTATTACGTATGTATCCTAAGTAAGGTTTTAGGTTGAAAGCATTTTGTTCGTCGCATTTTATATTCTCGTGGCAAAGATAAAATCTGTAATATTTTTCTGTCTAAGACATTCATCCAATATGATTTTTTAGCACAGTTTTTACTAGTCAGAGAGATTTATTTACGTGAAATGTCGCAGAAAAGACCATGGATTGAATCTGTCCGATATATCCATAAATCCAATTTCCCTTTTAATACAAAATTTACATTTTAATAAAGTAAATAAATTACATCATTTTTATGCAGTTTTTAATAGGTTATAATAACAAAACAAAAACAAAATTTATTGTAGTTCATAAAGGGCTGTTTTTAAATACAATAATAAAGCTTTTAATTTTATTTTATCTGGAAGTAATTGGGAGCACATATTTTTTTAAATAAAAAGCTATTTTATAAACTACACTGAACTAAAATTGTACGTAAGATCAATAAAAATTACATTAATTTGAGCCAATATATCTATTTAATTGTAACAAAGAAATTTTTATTAAATCAATGCTTCAATATTAATGTTAAATTAATTTATTTAATGAAATCTCGTTAAGATCGAGGTCTTCATAACATAGAGGCGCATCTTCAGTGCTTTCTAGAATGGAGATAGGCTCCTAGGTTAGTTAAAGTTTGAGGCAAAAACTTAATGATTTTTGGATTTTTTTTTTTCAGAAAACCTCAATTATTTTTATGTACAAAGTATTAGGCAACTCTTAAAGTTCACAAAAAAAAAAGATTTTTTTATTTTTTTTTCGTCATAAATTAATGTGCAACACGCGCTGACACCTCAAAAATAACTTGGCAAACGGTCCCAGCGATAGCTCCTCCCCCATTGTTCTGAAACATAAAAACCAAAAACAGTCTTGTTAAAAAATACGTTCTTTAGTTCGACATTTAATGTCAAAAATTTAAAAAAAAATCCTTGCGTATTTTAGTCAATAGAAAAAAACAAAAAAAATATTTTTTCTGACTAAAAACGGGTAAAAAGGGGGGATAACATATAAACAACAAGCTTTTGAAAAGAACTTGTTGTTATTGTTAGTTTCTCCACTTTAACTTGTACAAAAAAATCGTAAAGAATATGTGAGTAATGATTTTTGCACTACCACGATTTTTTATATAAAATGAAAGTTTTTTTTTTGTAAATATCAAATATATTGTATACATTATTAGATGTGTTTATTTAAAATTGGCATTAAATTTTCATAAAAATCGAATTTGTTGTTTTAAAATATATTAAGACTACAGGGAAAGAACGCTTTAAGTTTCAAAACGAAAAAGGTTCAGGAAACGAAAATTGAAAGTTTTTTATACATTTAACAGAAATATTGTAAAAAATAGTGTTACATTCTATAAAGTATACAGTTCAATTACGAAGCAATAAATCTATTTGCCTTTCATAATTATGAAGCTGAAGTTTGCAACGTTTATTTGCAACGAAAATTCAAATAGTATATGGGAGATTTAGCTCAGTGGTCAATGGCATCGATATAGCCTGACACTGATCTAATGATCGTGAGTTCAAACCTCACTGGCGCCTTTTGCCTTTTTCAGTTAATTAATAATTGAAATTTGGCGAAGGCGTACTCCCTAGATATATTGGTTCGAAAGTCAATTAAAGCCGGTGGTTCCCTCTACTACTAGCCCACACAAGTCCTGGACTTAGGGGATGCTTAATTAAGTAGAATAGTACGAGGTTAAAAACAAACATAAAAACAAACATATTAACACGTTTTTAGCGCACTAGTACTTTAGAAAACTGACCGCAAGCGGTTTGTTTTCTAAACTAGTACGCGTGCGCTAAAAACGTATGTTATGAAACTAGTACTTTAATTAATTTATTTGAATTTTCATTGCAAAAAAACGTTGCAAACTTCAGCATCATTCATAATTACGTTTTTGTAGTTTTGGTTTACGTGTTACAAAAAGCTTAATTTTAAAACAGTTTTAGTATTTTTTTATTAATTGTAAAACAGTTTTGGAGATTTTTTTTGTTCATAAGTTGGTAACAAAAAAAAATGAAAATTTCTAAAAATACTGGTTTCTGTATATACTTATAATATTTTAATAAATATGTATGTTTTGTCTGGTTTGTGTGTGATTTTGGGCTGTGTTTGATTTTGTGTCAGTTAAGTTGGCAGGATGAAAGCTTTTGAGACCCCTTTATAGACTGGAGTATATGTTTATTCCTCCTCGTCCAGTTTTATTCAAAATTACTATAAAAATACCCACAAAATAAAACGCGCAAATAGATAAAATAGTATAAAGAACTCTTTTCATAAGACATTTGGTATACTCGTCCATTGCAAAACTTTCCGCTTCGCGACTCGTTTTCCTAACATGGTCCATGTTACATGGATGCGTGCGCCAAAATAGTGTCTTATGTAACTTGTCCTATAATATACTATTTTCTATTTTGCGACTCTTATAAGCTCATAATCACATGCATTTTGCGTGTTCTTATAGGCCCATAAGAGGTCTGTACTTTTTGTTCTTTTGGGTTGGCAACAGACCTGGCCTATCGCTTGACGTTTTCCGTGCAAATGTCAATGTCGCTTTAAAGTTGAATTTTCTACAAAATTTTGTGTTTAGGTTATTTTTACTATGTTAAAATTGTGGCTTGGTTAATTGCAGTAAAAAAGAAAAGAGATGACTATGAAATATATCAAAATATCATTTGTTCTTAGAATTTTAAACATGGTGTAAACTGTAATGCCAATCCAAAACAAAAATCCCTAAATCAGCCATCAATTTAAATGTAAGTTTTTTTAAATTTTAGAGCAAAATAGAAAAAATTGTATAAAGCACTCGTTTCATAACACGTTTTTAGCGCACGGGTACAAGTTTAAAAAACGAGTATGTTTTGAAACTAGTACTTTAATATACTATTATATCACTGAACAAAAGAATCATCGAAGCATCAATCGAGGAACGGTCTTGATGCTCTTTTTGCAATTTTGCTTTTGCTAAATGTTGAGTATCGATGTGCTTAATATAATACCACGATAAACTTATTTTTGAAATAAAATTCGACTATGATTGTTTTTCCCCTCTAGTCTTTATATAAAAAGTGAAACTGAATATTTAAATATGTTGAGATGATCATGATCTTCGGATTTATAAAGAAAGTAATACATTTTGGCTAAAAATAATATTTTATTCAAGATATGGTCTACCTCAAGATATATTATCTTGGATAAGGATAAAGCCTTATTTCACTTTGAAAGAGTTATTAAAAATACAGGATCAACAGTCATGTGATGTGATTTTATCACTTTACGGCACCAAATCGCCAGTGAACGCCGACGTCGCGACGTCACATGAGATGTGAATTGCTTCCCTGATTTGCGTAAAAATGGGTAAAATCTCTAACTATGCTTTTATTTTTCATTTAGACTATAACGTAACATTCCTACTACAAGTTTTGCAATGGGTTCGTTTACACCCCAAAAAATGTACAAAAATACAATTCAATCGGTCTTTTTCTTTGTAATGTCAGCCTGATATTCTGCCGTTTTAAACTGAAGGGTCCTATCTACATAGGTTTAACATATACAGATAGGACCTTTCAGCTTAGCAGGCAGTATTAGGTGCGAATTTTGTTGTTATTTCTATTATCAGTTTTAATTTTCGGTGATTATGATAAAGTAATCCCCAAATGTAAATTTTAACGCACCAAAATTAAAAAAATATATATTTTACGCTCTTTTTTTTTGGAAAAAAAAACAGTAATGACATGTTATGTTTATATTTTAACGTACAAAATTTAGGCAAAATCTTTTGTGACATTTTTACGAAAATTTAATTTTTCTATTTTTATTCATCAGTAAAATAACCTTTTTTGTGGGAGTGAAGGAAAAATAAAATATACCCTGAGCAATCCCCTAAAAAAATTATTCTACGATTTAAAATAAATAAATAAATTTCAGGCAGTAAATTTATAACCTTTAAGGTCGCAGCACTTACAGTTTACCGTAAATCTGGTGGTTTTGAAGTAAAATCCTCATCAGTGTCACAACAAAAATTTAGGACACGAAGTTGAGATTTGATCCAAAATAAATAAAAAATTTATATTAAAAAAATGGCACAAATCTCGTAGCATTTACTTGAGAGTTGTTTTACAATTGACATGCCGGTTGCATACACTCTAGCGCGCAACATTCAATTTTGCGCTTGCTGTCATGGTAACGAGCAGAAAAGTAAAATCCTGAGAAATAGGTTATTTTGCGATGAAAACTTCATTTGTTTTTGTAGAAATGTTAACTTTTCTATTAGATCGTAGAAAAACTGTTTTTTTAGAAATTTATGGACCTTTTCAGGTCTATACATTAAACAACGAATAAATACATACAAATTTGGAAAACTTTTTTTCGCCAGAATATAACTTTCTTCTCTCCTGAGGTCGCTTGAAAGTAAAAATGAGAAAATATTATCAACTCGCCAAATACGATTCTACATTTTTAAATATTTGAGGATACAGATCTGCAGAGAAAAATTGTAAAAAGTGTTCTTTTTATTTAAATTTTTTAAATTTATTCTCCTAATATCAAATTTATTCCAGTTTTAATTTTCGAGTCGATGACGACCATATTTTTTAAATTTGTTTATACAGGGTGATCAATAACTGGCATGCCAAAATTTAAGAGTTGATTCTACATCCAAAAATATGAAAAAAAGTTTCTATAAAGGTTTGTCCGGAAATGAGCCCTAAGGGAGCTACGGCTCTTCGAAGATGACATATAGAATGGGAAACAAAAAAAAAGCATCAATAAAATTTTAATGCTTCATTTAAAACTAAGCAAAAAAGTATTCTTCACCAAAACACCTAAATTTAATAGTAATAGCCTTTTAAAAAGTAACGTTTTTGGTGGAACAAAATGTTACTTCCTCTTAATACCATTCTTTTTTGAAAATGTTTGCTCCTACAGTGTTACACTATATGACATTTTTTATGTATTTTTGCTCAAGGAATTCATATTTTTTACGAAAAGTCCAAAAAAAGTACATATTAAAAAGTTTGGGGCAAAAATGTGTTAAGCCTAATACATTTTTTCGTCTAGGGTTAACATAAACTTATTACCCTTATTAATACTAGTATACATGCAAAAGCTTGTCTCTCTAGCTTAAAGGGTATCAGAGTTATTAATTAAAAACCTTATTTTTATTACAATTTTAAAGGGTCCCTTAGGGCTCATTTTCGGACCAACCTTTAAAGGAATTTTTTTTGATATTTGTGGATGCAATTTTTTGTTTTCTGTATTATTTAAATAATAATAATTATAAATAAGTTTTCAGTAAAAAAATAAATAGGTAATCACACACATTCAAGGCAAAATTATAAAATTAACTAATAATTGTTATTCGTAATTATACCTATTTTTTCTAAGGTTAAATTAAAGAAAGATGCACACACAGCAATATAACACCTTGCATGTTTAATAAAAAAATCATGTTATGTCTATTTTATTGTTCGATATGCATAAAACCGTCGTCCAAACTATACATAACTTTTGACGCTCACAAATTATTACATTAACTGGATTTTAAAAATACTTTCACTACTAAGTGTTATAGTATACGTCACAGTTGAAGTCAGTTCGTTGATAATTTCGCCGGTTATATTATGTAGACGACAGAAATTTATACAGGGTGTTTCAAAAATTCGGTTTAAAATGGACATTTTACATAAAATATACACTAACAATAGTTTATTTGACAGAAATAAAATTTATTTGTCACAACCAAATAATTCAATTGGCCATATCTAACCAAATATTTTGTTGACGACGGTTTTAGGCCTATCGAATAAAATAGACATAAAATGATTATTTTGTACAACGTTAAAATATATTAGTTTTAGGCTTCATATTTCGTACACTGAAAAAAAAGTTTATTTGCGTCAACTAAATATTTGGTTGGATATGGACAAATAAATATTTGGTTGTCAAATTTTATTTGGGTCAAATAAATAATTTTAATTTCAAAATGGGAACAAAATGTTTTATTTGACAGAAATAAAATTTATTTGTCACAACCAAATATTTATTTGTCCATATCCAACCAAATATTTAGTTGACGCTAATAAAAATTTTTTTCAGTGTACGAAATATGAAGCCTAAAACTAATATATTTTAACGTTGTACAAAATAATCATTTTATGTCTATTTTATTCGATAGGCCTAAAACCATCGTCAACAAAATATTTGGTTAGATATGGCCAATTGAATTATTTGGTTGTGACAAATAAATTTTATTTCTGTCAAATAAACTATTTTGTTCCCATTAATAAATCATTTTGAAATATTTGTTTACATGAACTAAATATTTATTTGACTTAAATAAAATTTTTTACTTACAACCAAATAATTTAATTAACCATATCCAAATAAATCCTTTTTATCAGTATACGTCTCAGTTGGTTTGTTGATAATTTCGGTTATATTATGTAGATGTCATCGGCGAATTTCCAGTGCTCGCATAGGCGCCGCGTCGATTCTATCGTCGACGCGAGGTTTTAAATATTTACATTTTTATTTTCTTCGAAAAACACCGATATATTTTCATATTTATAGTTAATATGTATATTCAATATTGTTGTGTGTAACAAATTAGTTGTCAAATGTTTCGATTTAGTGACCTTTATAAAAATTTCCCTCATAATTCGGCAATATTATTCCGTAAGCCTATGTTTCTATGTTTATTTTCAACGTTGATGAGTCATAACTGAATTTATTCCGATTAATGTAGATGACATACATTTATACAGGGTGTTTCAGAAATTCGGTTCAAAATATCGGAAACGTAAACGTTTAAATCTAATATATTTTCACGTTTCCTAAAATAATTATTTTTATGTTTATTTTATTGTTCGATATGCATAAAACCGTCGTCAAAACTATACATAAATTTTGACGCTTACAAATTCAATTTGATTTAAACACTATCGTTGCTAGGGAAATGCTTTATTAATAAGTTAATCAAAAATAAATAAAAATTCTATTAGTTTTTGTACTTAAATCACAAAAAGTAATAATATTTTTATGGTAAAATTTGGCAAGGATTTAAATTGAAAATTAAACGCGAAATTATGGGTTTAAAACTTTATAATTGCTTATTAAAATTTGTCTAAAAAATTATAGCTTGGTATATTTGGAGCTTAATTGAAAATTTATTTTAAATATCTATTAACTTTAATAATGAAAATCCCTAACGAAACTAGCGATTTTTAATGATTTTAATTGTTTTTTGCTTTTACATTTTTGTATGTAATCAAGTATTGATAGAGTATTAAAAATTGATTTAAATATTATTTAATTATTAATAATTTTGTTTAAGTATATTTGGTGATTATCGAATACAGCCTACAGCCTGCTTTAAAAAACACCTTCTTTTCGCATGCGCGATTTCACGTATCCAGTATTTTATTGGTAGTAATCGCAAAAAGTTATTTTTCAAGTGGTTCACCTGTATGTTAAAATATATTTAATCCAAAAATAAATAATATTAAAATTTAAAATAAACTTATTTATTTAGGTATATTTTTTATTTATAAAATATAACATCTTTAAATCATTGAATTATAAAAATTAGCTACTTATTGATTGTATTTCTAATAATAATTATTAAAATTAATTCTATTCATTATATTTATTATACAGAGCGGTCCAAAAGTCACCCCCCCCCTCTTAACTTTTGAACGAGTTTAGATATCGACTTCAAATTTAGAACTCTTAAATAAGATCACTTAAACTATCTTTAAGCATATATTTGATACTTTTAGCTCTTAAAAGGTGGGCAGTGGGGCATGGGGCGACATTTTTTTAAATGGATATGTGGGTCGTGTGATACATCATTTTAAAGCTTATAAAATTCTCCATTTAACTGTATATTTTTTATTTTTTTTTTTTGGTTTAAAATAGGGTTGAAAATGGGTATTTTTCTAAAGTGACAAAAATCAATTGTTTATAAAATTTACTCCTACTAGGAGAAAAAAAAATATTAATGCTATAGGTGAAGAGAATTGATTTCACAGTTTTAAAACATTATAAATAATGGTATGTTCTAAAGCTAGTAGTGAAAAAATACATTTATCCGATACATACAGATAATGAGACAATTACCAGCTTTATTTTAAATAGATAAACTCAATAATAACCCCCGCGTGACTTACTTTATTGAGTGGATAATTATTTATTTTACCCAACTGTCACTTGTCAAATTATTTTCTTGTAAATGTCATTAAAATGTTTAATAAAAATATGAATTTCTGAGCTATTTATTGGATATTGTATGGCACTAATGGGTAAACCGATATTGCCCTCTCGAAAATTAACCTGCTTGGCTGACGCCTCATGGGCAATATCTTACTTTACCCACTAGTACCATAAATAACTATTAATTTCTCGAATTAAAAACTAGCTAAATAATGTTGGCTTAGCTTTGGAAGCTGGTAGTGAAAAATAGTATATTGTTTTACTAAGAGGAAAAGTGAAGCTTTTTTTACTAGTCTGTAGAATTTACGGACTACGCGAAGCGGAACCTGGAAACTACAGACGAGTAAAAAAAGCACTTTTCCTCTGAGTGAAACATTTTTTCTTCAAGCATCCTATATATATTTTTTAAATATTAATTTTTGAATTTAATTTATTCAGCAATAAAGTGTGTTTTTTTATTAAAATATATATATAAAACCATTTCGAAATAAACTTAAACCTTCCTTAGCTCATTTTAATTTTTTTTTTCGTAGGCTAAATCGTACACTTTTCGCGATTTCGATGGTAACTTGTCTAATGTAGCATTAGCAATTTCGGTGAGATTTATAGGTGTATAAACCATATATTCTTCTTGAATCATTTTTAATCAATTTCACACAAGGTTTTTGCACAGAATCTCGAGTCAACCACCTGTTTACATAATAAACAAACAAGTTTGAAGTATGGCTGTCATCAAAGTCAAAGTTCTGCCGCCAGTGGTGGTTTTGCTAACTAACTTTTCTTACGGCGTATAACAATAAACTCATTTTTTTACTGTAAAAAAAATCATTTCTAACTAGTGTGTTCAGTTATAAAATATGAACATTTTATTACGCTTGAAGAAAAAGAATTTTATAATACTACATTTATATTTCTATTAATCTGTAGATACCTTAGTAATTTCTAGTTTTCTTTTTAAAGCACCCTCGTATTTTAAGTACCTATAAATACAGGAAAATTATGAAGACTGTGTTGAGTATGTAACATAAGTTATTAATGAAATTTAAAATGGAGTAAACTGTTTGTTTACGTAATAATTTTATGAGCAATGTGTTAAATCGTATATGTTTTATTAAGTAGGTAAATTAACTATCAAGCGGCGGATTTAAATTTAGTTTTCTATTTCTGTTATCGGCTTTTATCCTTAGGCTGTTGAAGCATTACTGCATTTGAAGACTTCAGGATCAAATAGCCCAGAAAACCAAAATAGCTCGAAATTAGTGCACCAAATGCGAGATATTTTTATGGTCTAAACACATCCTTAAAATGTCCCCAGATGCACACAACTAGCATTTTTATTCCTATTTTTTGATCCATTTAGAAACCTAAAATAGCATTCTATTTTCGATATATAATAGATAGAAAATATCGACCTAAAATAGCACCTGAATAGCATGCTATTTTTAATCCAAATAAGGTTAAAAATATCATGCTATTTATGACCTAAATTAGCTCGAAAATATCATGCTATTTTCTACCTAGTTTAGCAGTATATTTTTGATCTATATTTTTGATAGAAATAAAACAGGTGATATACGTAAAAAAAGGTTAATACTTTTAAACAGGAAGATCAGAATATGTACAATATATATGTTTGTGGTTCAGACTTCTATCACAACATACTTTAGATATTTTTTTTTGAAAATTTAAATTTTCACATTCAAGTTCTTCCTCACTGCCAATACTTTCGCGTTCATTCTTATGTACACAAATTTTCAATATCATTTTAAAATCTCATTTTCACTATTATTCACTATTTTACTACTTCTGTTTCACCAAAACACCACTACTGTATTCTTCTAAAACTTCACTGCATTCACTAAGGTCACTTTTACTTTTGTTCTGTACTTCTTTACTTCTTAAAGAAGCTAAATAATGAAATCTTCTTTCTTTTTTCGTCAACTTTTGAAAGACCTGAGAAGAATTTACAATTCGTAAATTTTCAAAGCGGCGTGCATCCATTCTGAAAACTTTTGTAATACTAAACGTCTGTTAAGAAAAAGGAAACAAAATAATAGTACATTATATACCAAGTGAGAGAAGTTTAACATTTTTGACCTGCGTCAAATTGCGGGATGAGCGCGCTAGCGCGAAGCCCGCAAGACGCGGTCTAAAATGTTAAATCTTCACTCACGTGGAAAATATAGTATTTTTTTCACTACCAGTATAATTAATTCGCTATTTATTTATTTATTTTACTAAAATTTAATGAAAAGTCTTATAAATTTAAAATATTACGATGGCCGTTGGCGGCCATTAAAAAAACAAAACAATAACTTGACATTTCTGGCAGAAATTTTCTGGTGATCTGCTAAAATTATTAAGTTAGAAAGTGTTTCCGTGTTAAGTGTAATAAAATATATAAAAATGGAGAGTGAAATGCAAAGTGATGATTCTGGTACTTCCCCAGAAATAAGGGGACAGGCGAAAACTGTGAGGGAGAATCTATTCCCTCAAAAATCAATATATGGGGGTTGTACCACTAGTAATCTATGATCCTTACGGTAATATATGGGTTGTATAATATATGGTTGAATATGATGGACCAATGATTTTCACTTTTCGAGGTGTTTTTTGTAAAACATGTTTTATAGGTACTAATTTAGTTAATATTTTTTAATTTATCATGCAATAAATAAATTTGGTGCCTAAAGACACTTGTAAATAGCAACAAATTTAATAATTAAGTGAAACGTCAGATGCCAAAACAGCTGAATAAAAATTCATTATTAACCATGGTGCAATTTTATTATTTTTAGAACCTCTGACGTCATAGGTAGAGAAATAATATTTCTACCAATGAAAAGAACAGTAATAAAGATGTGGTTTTAGGCTGGTAGTGAAAAAATACTATTTTTAAATATTTGCTTGCATTTAGTGCGAAAAGTAGAATCATTATTAGCGAGCTAACTTGAGACGATATAAGCAGTATATTTTGGACTTAAAATAGTTCATTTATAGCATGTTCTCAATTAAACCAATATAAACTATATATTTTCGACATAAAGTAGGTTATTATTAGGTCGTCCTAAATTTTATCAAATAAAGTCGTATATTATCGACCTAAAATAGTTTATTAATTTACCGTCTAAAACTAGGAGCATTTAGTATTAAAAATGGAACCTATAAAATAAGACATAAAATAGCATACATATTTCGATATAATTAAGAGTGCTTTTAGACGTCCATTTTTCATTCAACTTTTGAGAAATATTTTGAACATTTCAATAATTTCTTCCATTTTTCTTGCTATATGAAAGCAAGTTTAGGATGCTACACACTAGACTTTCAAGCTGGTTTTCTGGTAATTTTTGGGTAATCTTAAATAGCTGGCTTTGTGAAACATATTAAACAAATATTAGTTTACAAAATTAATTTATTTTTCTTTAATTCTCCTCCTTAAATTCTATACAGTGTGCTAATTTTAAGTCTACAAAAAATATAGATTTGTTTTCAAGATGTTGATAAAGGCAAAGGCGTAGCCAGGACTTCTGAGGGGGGTGGGGTGGAATCTACGCCTTCGTAATTTTTTTAATCTGCATGATTTTATTATTTATTTTTACATTTTATTCATTGTAGCTAGATGGTAATGTCAAAATACTTCTAAATTTTTAATTTCATCAAAATTAATAGAAAAGAACTGGAAGATTAGCTTGATAAATGAATACCAAGTATTATACAAATTTTCAAGATAAAAATAAAGATACCGAAAAGTGAAGCGAAGATAACCGAAACTGAAACAAAAAAAAAATAATTCCACCATTTTATAGCCAATGTAAAATTATATAAACCACAAAAGTTTCGTTTTTATCAAATTAAAACTAATCTTAATTTTAGGGGTGGGCATGAATAAATCTCTCCCGGTATTTTAAAAGGATAATCCATCGGAAAGATGATTATAATCGTCCTTATAATTATTAATCATCCTTCCGATTTGTTGTGGTAGAGTAATTTTTTCAAATCTGCATACTTGCAACATTTGATATTATGTGCTTCATATCAAGTTGGCGAATTCTCATATGAGAATAGTAAAGTATAAATAGACACAATAAGGTATTACTAGTGAGATGTATATGCGGTTCTAAATTTAACTTTTAAATAGCAGCATTTTAAAATTATTACATATCGTCCGCTTACAAGTAAAGAGCACTAAGTCCAAAAACATGGTTTTGAGATATTGACAAATTTAACTTTCAATGTT
The DNA here is from genome assembly GCA_958510825.1 of Brachypterus glaber. Classification (NCBI taxonomy): domain Eukaryota; kingdom Metazoa; phylum Arthropoda; class Insecta; order Coleoptera; family Kateretidae; genus Brachypterus; species Brachypterus glaber. The sequence goes on from OY294046.1 coordinate 66,373,800, forward strand.
GTTTTTTAATTTTTGTAATAATTGTTTTTGGAAAAAAACTACTACAAATTGCAATGTCATGTTTGGACATAATAATGTCCCATTTGCAATTAAATAAAGAAAAATTGAAGCAGTTTAATTCAACTAAATTTTAAAAAAGACATGGACTTAGTGCCTTTTACTTGTAGGCCCACGACGTCGGCTTACAAGTAAAGAGCACTAAGTCAATAAAATAATATAAAAGACAACTATTTAAAATTAAAACCCTTCTATTAATTAAACGTAATGTATAACTATAAACTTTAAACTTGAATCTCGTATTGTGACAAAACGGCAAAATATTTTAAAAAAATGGTATAAACTTTTTTTGTAGAAAATTAAGTCTTTATTTTATTTTTAATAATATTTTTATTACATAATTAGATATAGCCGAGATATAGACAAATAATTAAACAGGTGCAGATTTTTATAAAACAAATCTAAATTAAAAAAAAAACTAACCCATAGATTTTTTTTAATTTTGCTTTTAAATCGTTGGTTATTACATAAATAATAAGAATATAAAAACTAAAGTTTGCCGCAAGTTCGGAAAACACCCCTCAGAAATGCACCGAGACTTTGAACTTAGTGTGAAGGCTTCAAATTTAGTTTTGAAATATTATCTGATAATAAAAGAACTAATGCAAATGAAAACTAAATTATTACCTACACATCGAAAGTACACGTAAAAAGCATTGTCATTTTACAGGTAAAGTTCTGTTTATCTGTTCTGTCTCTATCTATTCCATCAACTTTAACATAGCAAAATTTGAATGCTTTTGTCAGTACAATAAATAACGCGATATTGTATCATATAAATGATTCAAGCAATCATATTTTTATAAATTAACTATTTTTAGAAAGTCGCTTAATGCAGAAACATTTGAAATAATCTACAAGTATAACGCACTAAGTGCACTAAGTGACTTAGTGCCTATTGCCAGATAAAATTTTAATCAAAATGAAATTGGTGCGTTTTGTATAGTGGGTAAGCCCCTTGGCAGTCCACCTAGAAGTTAGTTCGGTTTACCTATACATAGATCATCAAAAATTAATTACAGTGCCATTAAAATCCCATTTTTGCAAAAAAGTGACTTAGTGCCTTTTACTTGTTAGCCGACGATATTATGTACTGTACACGGTAAAAATAAATTACATTAAATTACATAGTCCGTAAATGGTAATATGTTGCCATAGACCGGAATGGTAAAAATTACATAGTTCGTAATGGTAATATTTTGTATAGACCGGAACAGTAAAAATTACATAGTCCATAATGGTAATATTTTGCATAGACCGGAACGGTAAAAATTACATAGTCCAGAATAGTAATATTTTGCATAGACCGGAACGGTAAAAATTACATAGTCCAGAATAGTAATATTTTGCATAGACCGGAACGCTAAAAATTACATAGTCCAGAATGGTTTGGACTTTTTTTACATAGAGACTTGAAATTTGAAAAAAAATATTTACTACTTAGAAAATGTTTGTTCCAAATTACAAGTCTCTGTGTCAAAGCTTTTTTGAAATATCGTAGCGTAAGGTTCATTTGGTTTAATAAAGCAAACGATTTGCACCCTTAATACGAGTATAAACTGCTTACATCTTTCTTTAAAGATCTATTGGTTAATAAAGATCGTAATTTATAATGAATGTAAATTTTAGGCCACAAATAAAGCTTAATGCAGAAACATTTGAAATAATCTACAAGTATAACGCACTAAGTGCACTAAGTGACTTAGTGCCTATTGCCAGATAAAATTTTAATCAAAATCAAATTGGTGCGTTTTGTATAGTGGGTAAGCCCCTTGGCAGTCCACCTAGAAGTTAGTTCGGTTTACCTATATATAGATCATCAAAAATTAATTACAGTGCCATTAAAATCCCATTTTTGCAAAAAAGTGACTTAGTGCCTTTTACTTGTTAGCCGACGATATTATGTACTGTACACGGTAAAAATAAATTACATTAAATTACATAGTCCGTAAATGGTAATATGTTGCCATAGACCGGAATGGTAAAAATTACATAGTTCGTAATGGTAATATTTTGCATAGACCGGAACAGTAAAAATTACATAGTCCATAATGGTAATATTTTGCATAGACCGGAACGGTAAAAATTAAATAGTCCAGAATAGTAATATTTTGCATAGACCGGAACGGTAAAAATTACATAGTCCAGAATAGTAATATTTTGCATAGACCGGAACGCTAAAAATTACATAGTCCAGAATGGTTTGGACTTTTTTTACATAGAGACTTGAAATTTGAAAAAAAATATTTACTACTTAGAAAATGTTTGTTCCAAATTACAAGTCTCTGTGTCAAAGCTTTTTTGAAATATCGTAGCGTAAGGTTCATTTGGTTTAATAAAGCAAACGATTTGCACCCTTAATACGAGTATAAACTGCTTACATCTTTCTTTAAAGATCTATTGGTTAATAAAGATCGTAATTTATAATGAATGTAATTTTAGGCCACAAATAAAGCATTTAAATATCGTACATAAATAATATTTACCTTTTTTTACACTTTAACCTAGCAGCATGCTATGTCTCTAACAATAACAATATTAAACGGTCCCTCTTATGATGCGACGCCTTCTTGGATATTGTCCAAAGCGCACGCGCGTCTTAAAATAACATAGCCCGACATCGTAAAATCATGTTAAAATATTTAAATCAATGTAAATATATTTTTTACATTATTTTACATTTTTTTACATTTTTTTACATTATTATACATTATTTTACATTCTTTGACATTATTTTACATTATTTTACATTATTTTACATTATTTAACATTATTTTACATTATTTTACATTTTTTTATATAAACATGAATTATGCATAGTCCAGAATAGTAAATTTACTATTCCATACTATGTAAATTTATGTATTTTTACATTATTTTACATGCAGTTTTTACAGTGTATATTTAACTTTTAAAATTGAATCAGAATGAATGTAAAATTATTATTTCAAGCATCTATAGTGCTCATAATATTGCAATAAACGTAATATATTTAATACTTTAATGGAGTTTAAATATTTGTACCAATTTGATATTTAATGCAATTTTACAATATAAATGATTCAAATTTAATATTTTGGGTTGACTTCATAATATTGACAATTCTAATTCATTTATAACCTGTAAAGTATAACATATAGTGCGGTCCAAAAGTCACCCCTTCCCCCTCTTAGCTTTTTTTAAGGCGTTGAGATATCGATTTTAAATTTAAAACACATAAATAAGACTATCTTTTGACATAACGTCTGTATTAAATACCGACTATAGACTGATAAAATTTTTTGATTTATTTGGATATGGCCAATTAAATTATTTGATTATGGGAACGTTCAAGTATTACCTAAAGCAAATTTTAATCATTTTGGACCCCTTCCCCCCCTTCTCCCCTGTAACGCTATTTTCCTATACCATTAACATGGGCGTAACACTCCAAAATGAGCATTACGTAATACTTGAACGTTCCCTTGCGAGTAATAAATTTTATTTGAGTCAAATAAATATTGAGTTCATGTAACTATTTTAACTATTTTAATTTCAAAATCACTTATTAATGTGAACAAAACAACCAAATAATCCAATTGGCCATATACAACCAAATATTTTGTACACATAAAGAAACTGTTATATCAGTGTACCGGGTGTATTTCAAAGGTGGCTCGCCCCTATAATTTTTTTATTCCTACACTGATAAAAAGGATTTAATTGGATATGGCCAATTAAATTATTTGGTTATGAGTGACAAATTTTATTTGAGTCAAATAAATATTTAGTTCATGTAAACAAATATTTTAATTTCAAAATGATTTATTAATGGGAACAAAATAGTTTATTTGACAGAAAGAAAATTAATTTGTCACAACCAAATAATTCAATTGGCCACATCCAGCCAAATATTTAGTTTTATTTAGTACACAAACTATTTTATCAGTATAGAGATAAAATAATGAAAGGGTAAGACCATATTTTGAATTATTTCCGCTTTAACCGGAAACGACCCCTACTTTTGATTTTGGAAAAGGAACACCCCGTATATTTTTACATTAAATTTTGTGTATTATCACAAGTTTTTGTTAAATTTTGACAGTTATTGTCGTTTTTAAAATTTAGTAAGTCACTAAATGTATTTATTTTGAATCAAATATTGGTAAAAAAAAACAATTTATTAAAAAAAGTGTTTACTTTTGATTTTACATAAAAACTAAACTTGAAAATAGTTATTTATGGTACTAGTGGGTAAAGTAAGCCAAGCAAGTTAATTTTCGAGAGGGCAATATCGGTTTACCCATGAGTGCCATACAAGGTTTTATCCAATAAAAAGCTTAGGAATTCATATTTTTATTAAAAATTTTAATGACATTTACAAGAAAATAATTTGACAAGTGACAGTTGAGTGGGTAAAATAAATAATTATCCACTCAATAAAGTAAAAGCCACGCGGGGGTTATTATTGAGTTTACCTATTTAAAATAAAGCTGGTAATTGTCTTATTATCTGTATGTATTGGATAAACATATTTTTTGCTTTGCTTGGTTTGGACTCATGGCTCGCCGATACTACTTAAAAGATATTTTTTTTTTAAATGATACCAAAAAGTTAATATTTATTTTCATAAACTTTTTAAAATAATACAAGTTTGTAAAATAATATACGCTAAGTAATATTGTACGGTCCTGGCTAGTTCCTTCGAGCAAATGCCGCAGACATAAGCGTGCGTCCCAGCGTATTATTATTTTTACAAATTTCTTTTGATTTAAAGAGGTGATTGTAGATAGTATTGTCACGTTTTTAAAATTATTATTATTGTTCCAAATAGAAAAAACGGGAAATTTTAAATAAGAATTACTCATAAACCTAAAATCGTAAAAGGATGGACTTTTTAATATTATATAACATCGTGTAGAATATTATCGTTATCGTAAGCAAGGAGTTTAAAATTTAGATTCCGGACACTCCAGATCAACGAACTAATAACTCTTCTCTCTAGAATAGGCATTTCATTTGTAAAAACTGACAAAAACCTAGCCAACATATACATTTGTCTGTCTTACTCGCACAGCTTTGTTCCAACAGAGACAACAATAACAGTTACTGGTAATTGTTATTGTTCAGGCCTGAATATACTTACTTTTTGTTTACAAACAAACCGAGATGTTGGCGATACTTTATATTAACGGTATGCGTATTCTAGAGAGAAGAGTTGTTAGTTCGTTGCTCCAAATACTTTTTTGCTTTCCCATTTTATTTTATATATTTTTCTCTTTACTTTGTACTTTTTTATTTTTAATTAAAATATAATTAAACTACGTTATTGGTTTAATTAACACTTTTTTATTATAAAGTTTAATACAGTATATTTTAAAATACGAGTTTTTAATAAGGTTTAAATTTATTTGATTAAATATTAGTTTATATTTATGGCCATGTATTTTATTTAATGTTGGCCATTTAAAACATAATATATTATTAATAATAGATAATGATGACAATCTAAACTGCAACTTTTGTCGTTAAATTAAAAATATTGCATGTAGTAGCTATCATTTTCTTATTTAACAACACATCGTTTATTTTTTTATTGTTCTATTTATTGCTTTGAATATTAAATACAACTATGGTCTGTTTCATCAAGCAAAAGAGTAAATTAAAAATCGCACAGTAAATATTTTTACAACAGGTTTGAATAGTATATGTTTGTGTATAGAATATAGTTATGTTTTATAAAATAAACTACGCAGTATATTCGCACATCCAATGTTCGAATCTGTTTTGAAAATATTCACTGTGCGATTTTTAATTTACTCTCTTGCTTGATGAAACAGACCATAATAAGGGACCATCCATTAATAATAGTCAGAGAGCTGGTGACCATTTTTATTTCATTATTTGCTCCCGGCTATATTTTATATAATATATATTATGCCTTAAAGTACATTCAGATAAAGCTATTTTCGAATTGCTAGACTCCGAATTCGGTTCCTTTGGGTGCTAGAAGCTCCAAAAGCTATGACAATGAGCTACCAAAAAGTCTTTTTTTAACTTGCCGAGTCATATACATTTCATTTAATACATTCAGATTAAGCTAAAAACTCCTGGACCTAGAGGATGCTTAATTAAGTAGAATAGTACGAGGTTAAACAAAATGTAAAATTTGTTTTTAAAAATGGCGATTTCGGGGGCCATTTGTTTTATAAAAACCACGGGAGAGAAGACTTTTATAGCCTGGCACTCTTATATCTATATATAATACGCTCGGATATAAAAAATGTCTTCTCCACCTTGGTATATAATCACTATTTTATGAAATTAGTTAGATAATAATTTAATAATTAATAAAATAAAAGTTTATATGAAAAAGAAATTATCCTTATTTATATAATATTATATAACATTATTAATAAAGTTGTTATATAAAAAATATATAAAAAATGATAATTTCTATCAAGCGTTCATTTTTCAGATACGACATTTTAAAATAGACGTGCGAATTTTCTGTGTGTATTTGTAATTGAATTTAACTAAAGTTTATATTTTTAAGGTATAGTTATTTTAAATTTGCCGCTAAATACTCCACAAAGTCCGATTTACACTGAAGCATGTGGTTATGAATGTCAACATAACCAAAATTTATAATTTGTGTTTACTTACTTTGTTTTTATGATGTTTTGATGTAAAAAAAGAGAATTGATAAAGCTGTTGCTAAAAACACTTTTGTATTCCTGTAGAAACAAAATTTGCTTGTAAAATTGCTTTTATTCCAATAATTTAGAGGAATAAACCATTGTTTTGTTCTCGTTAGTGGCACGTCAATGTTTTACGGTTGTGTAAATTGGGCCTAGTCATTTCGCTTACGACGCATGCGTATTTTACGTTGCTATGGTAATTTCGAGATTGTTTACAAGCGGGAAGGTTTAAAATAACTATACCTTAAAAAAATAAACTTTAGATTAAATTATTTATTCGGGTTTACTTTGAGGTAAAATTAGATGCGCCACGAAACAAGCTTTTTTAATAATTTATGTTTAAAATAACCTATTATTTATCTAAAACGCTTTCAGTTCTAAATGACGTAACAGCCAAAATATAAATTTAAACGGTATCTCCAATTATCTTCAAATGAAAATTTATTTTCAGGAATTCTACTTGTGTACAAAGATAATAAACAATTAAGTTATAATGGATTCAGTGTAAAAGTTTATTTTAGTGATTTTAAGTTTTAGTTTTGTGTTTTTGACTGTTTTATCAGTGCTAAACTTCAGCTATTAGTTAATAATAGCGTGTAAGTGTTTGAAATATCGATCAAACTCTGAAAAAGTTTTCAGTAGCTATGCAGCACCACCCTGGATCGTGGTATTTGCCGTGGGGGGTGCCCCTGCAGAAAATGGTGGCGGTACCCATCCACCCTGCCGGACATTTGCATTTACAACCGCCTGCTATGCACATGCAGCCCATGTTGGCAGGCCTGCCCGCTCCGTTGGCAACATTGAGGACATTTATCACCCAGCCAACTATTAGACAACAACAGAGAAAGGTAAATCTATGTTGAGTGATATTTTATGTTTCCTTGTTTACTGTAGATTTATGCAGTATGGGTAATTACCGTTTTACGCGGTTTTTATTAAAAAATTCCAATGAAACTATTTGAGTTCTATGTTTTTTTTTTTAACTAATTTTGGGTCGCTGAGACCGAATCTGGCCTCAGAATATTTCTATTACCTGAGGTTTCTGAGAAAAATTAGATAAAAGTGGTAAAAAATCATTATTTTAGCCCTCTTTTGTTCTAAAATCATGAGAGATAAAATTATTCCGAGGATAAATTTACATTCGGCGACTCAATATTAGTTAAAAAATACCTAACTTAGAATATGGAAACTTTAGGGATATTATGGAAAAAAATGAGGTCGGAATATGAAAGTTAGCTCCCATGTTCAACATAACCTCAAAAAACATACTCTTCGCAATGATACAGTAAAAAAAAATATATGCTTCCATTTAAAAAAACAAAGTTGACCTTGAAAACTTAAATATCCGTAAAAAATAAATACGCCATTTTGTTTCCTCCATTAAAATAAACAACTTTTGTCTGACATCTTTTTTTCTAAAATACATGGTATTAGAGATATTTGAAAGTTTCAGGTTAAAAAAAACACCCGGTATAACATGGTGTTTGTAACGTACAATTACACACAAATAATAAATTAAGTAACGTTAGAATTTCAGTCATTTGGCAAATGCCATTTGCGTACTATATTTACAACGTGCACTGAACATTGAAAGTCCAAGCTATTATTAGTTTTATATATGCTAAAAGCATATTGGTTTGCATTTCATGATATTTTGGTTAATCATTCGTATTTTAAAATACATACAGGATGTATTTGAAATAGCGTAGGAAATTTTAACAGGTGATTCTACATGATAAAATATGACAAAAAGTTCCTATAAACATATGTCTAAAAATGCGTCATAAGGGAGCTACGCCCCTTTGAAATTGGCTAAAAAATCGGTTTTTATTTAATAACTCAGGAACCCTTTGAGATATATTAACGAGGTTTTGCACGTGAATTAATCCTAATAAGGCCCATCTTTGTATGTCATTTTCACGTACTTATTTAAACCAGGGGTGTGCGAAACGGGGGGGCCTTATCAGTTTTTTGTCCCAAACTTTTTTCTGTGTAACTTTTTTGCAATTTTATTTTTGAAATATGATTCCTCAGGTCAAAATACATAAAAAAGGTACTCCTGTTATAATACTGTAGGATTAGCCGTTTTCGAGAAAAGTTCATTTGAAGGTGAAATTTCACTGTTCGAGGACGAAAAATTAAATACTAAAATGTCGAAAACCAAAATTTTAAAATTTCCTACCCTATTTCAAATACACCGTGTATAGATCACTGTAATCATCATGATACACGGTTTAGCAATTAATAACTATCACGAATTGTGATACGATTAATAACCATAGCGTTTACTTCTGACCACGAAAACCACTTTTTAGAAATGTCCGTCTGTCTGTTTGTCACGTTTTCTTGTCTAAACGAAGCCTATTAATTTTAAAAAGAATCCCCCCAAAAATAAAAAAGTTATAGGGGCTAAATATTTAATAAAATCAAAATAAGTGGAAGAAAATCTACGATCAACCTAATTTTTCCGGAAAAATTACTTTTATTAGAAAGATCAATACACAATACACACAAATGTCATTGTAATTTTAATACTAAATTTTATTTGTAAATACATATTTGTTATTTATATCGCCACCATTGGTATTTAATACTTTACTTATGATAGTATATACTACAAAGTGTGTGTATTGTATACAAAATGTTGTCGTACTAACATAGAGACCGTGCATTTGGATTCCCATGCAACATGTGTTTATTAATACTAGCATGTTATAGTAAAAATTACTGTAACATTTGGTAAGGCATATCACACTTATAGTATGGTATATTTATTATTATTATTTATACTTTGAGTTGTATTACTGATCTAGTTTAAAGTATGTTACAGTACTCAGAAAAATTAACAATCGGTAAATAATACCAAAATAATGATTAGTAATAATATAAAGATCGCAACCATACACAATTACACACTGACAAAATAATCGATCGTTTTTTTACTTTTCTGTGTGTTATTACTAATCAAAATTTTGGTATTATTTACCGATTGTTATTTTACTAAATACTGTAACATACTTTGAACTAGATCAATAACACAACTACAACTTAAAGTATACCAAACTATAACTGTGATATAATTTACCAAATGTTACAGTATTAATAAACACATGTTTCGTCGGGATCCAAATGTACCGGCACGGTCTCTATGTTAGTATGACAACATTTTGTATACAATACACACATTGTAGTATTTAACATGACAAGTAAAGTATTAAATACCAACGATAGCGATATAAATAAAAAATATGTATTAACAAATAACATTCAGTATTAAAAATACAACGAAATTTTCTGTGTAGTACCAAATATGTTGGATTAAACTTTTAAATAAATTAAAGCAAATAAAATAAAAAGTGGGTTAAACGTATTTTTTTACGAAAAGGATTACTTGTACCAAATAAAAAAAATCCGAAAAACAAAAAAGTTATATGGTGCTAAAACTTTAAAAAATCAAAAAAGCAAACCTGCTAATAACGTAAATTTTGAACTGCTTTACGTTACAAATGTGCTTTAAGTACTGCCCGAGGTACTGCCATGATTATTCAATTTATTTAAAAAAAAAAATTATTTAATTTTTTAGAACTGTCAAGTTTACTAATAAACTTAATACGTGTATTTTAATTAAACATCCTACAAAAAAATAATTAAATTGTAATAAAAAATTAAAACAGATAATAGTAATAAAAAGTCCAAACCTAGGGAATACATTTTTTATAGCCGAGAATATAAATTTAAGATTAAAAAGGAAATTTTAAAGACTTTTAATTATTCTTAATTTACATTTAGAACTATGTGCATAAAATAAGTAGACAGTTTAAAAAGTAAATATTTTAGTCTGGTTTTAATTTACTTTGGGGTATTTTGCATTAAAATTAGTAAGGTGTCTTACTATAAACTTCTTAGTTGTATGAAAAGTAGCTAATATAATAGTATAATAATATGTATATCGGGGGCTTCATAACATAGGGGCGTATCTTCTGTATATTGACACTGTCGATACGCCCCTGTTATAATGCCCTCGATATTATTATTTATATGTATGTACGTACGTATGTAACACATACGGTATATTTTTACAAAAAACAAGAATTAATTCCCCCTGAATCTAAAACAATAGTTTAAAACCCAAGGTAATATTGATTTTTTTGCTGTTTTGTCTAGGTAAATGATTTTCACTGTGAATTTTTTTCTGGAAATTTAAATCTTCAAACAATACCTATTACAGATAATAATAATTGTAATTCACGCGTGAATGCATGATTGCATTACTATGCACTGAAGCAAAATTTTATGATATAACAGTTTTCATCGGTGCAAAATTAATGGAATCGTTTTTTCAGTGTGGATTGCATATGAATTTATATATAAAAAGTCCAAACCACAATTTTATCAAAGAAAATTAATTTTAATTAACTGTTGTTGGATCTTTAAATATTGGAATTTATTATATAACCTTAACCTCAACAGTTAAGTCACCATAATAAAATTTTATTTATGAAATTAAATTTAAACTTATATTTTACTGTGACACATGAGATGCTACTGTTCTGATATTTCAGTAGAAAGTAGTAATTTTATACGTAATAAACTTACCTGCTGTAGATCTATATCTTTTTGAATACTGCTGCCAACTTGGTTCCCTACAAAATAATACTTTCTTAAATAAAAAATATTTACCTAAAACATTTTATTTGTTTTTTTTTGTTAATTTTCTTGTCAAAACCCAATTAAAAAATGCCTCTGACCCCCCTACTTTGATTTTCATAAAAAAATACCATTCAAGAACTTAGATAAAGAGCGTTTTTACGTCACAAAAATGGCTAAAAAGTTTCTGTATTATAAAAATTAAGCGATTTTTCCCTACTATTCCAGTCAAATAATGAATGTTAATTGCAATAAATGTACACGGGCAAATATTTTAATGGGTAGTAGTGGATGGTAACAGAACACTCCTGTTAGTTTTTTACCGGGTGATTTGCCTAAGGGGTGTCCGCTATCTTGCTTAAAATGCATATGACCAATTTTGTTGAGGAGGAAATTTCCAAAAATGTATGTTTGGATAATTTTTTTTAATATATTAATAACAATCGAGTTATTTTAAAAACAGCCATGTTGGGGGTAAAATTGTTTTTTTCCAAAGGCCAAATTATTCATCGGACGATAAAAATAAGCAAACTTGTAGCTCTTGAAATTCTCTATAAGTTTCATAGATTATAAATTTTCATAGGTACTTTGGTACGGTTACAGAGGGCGAAACCCGAATTTCACCGCCCACTGTAACCAGAACGAAATACTTATGAAAATTCATAATATATAAAACTTATAGAGAATTTCAAGAGCTACAAGTTTTCTTATAACCACTTTTATCCTCCGATGAATAATTTGGCTGAAAAATCGAAAAACCCAATTTTACCCCCAAAATGGCCATATTTGAATATTTATAACTCGATTGTTATTAATATAATAAAAAAATTATTTAAACAAAACTTGTTGGAAATATTTTCCTTAACAACATTGGTTATATACATTTTTATCGTAAGATGCATATTTAGCGAGATAACCGCACTCACCCCTAAAATTTAAGATAGCGGACATCCCTTACGCAATTCACCCGGTAAAAAACAACAGGAGTGTTCTGTTACTATCCACTAATACCCTTTAAAATATCAGCCCGTGTACATTTATTGCAATTTAAAACAGGTCTTTTTCGTTATTCGTTGATTGGACTATACGCAAATGTTGACCATATTTTACATGACGCAAACGAAAAAGTTGCTAAATGGTTTGGTAAAAGGTTTTTTTTTTAACCGGATATTCCCTTTAAAGTTATAAGGGTTAGAAAAAGATAGACAGACCGAAATTTTCCAACACCCACATTTTCTCAACGTTTCATGAAATTATAAATCCAGAAATGCAATTTTCTTTTTTTTGATTTTTCGGTCGATTTTAATAACGACTGGTATCACCGCTAAAAATTTAATTAAACAATTACTCGTAATGTTTTCGATAGTTTCAACAGGTATTTAGCAATAACTTGTGCAATATCTTCAAAGATGTACGGATAAAATTCATCAACGTACCTTCACTATAATTGCGTCTATGCGGACAATGTGGGAAAAGTATTGAAATTTTAATCATCGTTCGTGAATTATGAAATTGAAAGTAATTTATTTTTTAATGCTGTCGTTTTTTTTTACATCGGCACTTAGTGCTACTAAGAGTGCCGATGTATTAAAGTATTCGCCGAAAAGTCAAAATCATTGACCATGTTTTTTTTCATATTTCTCGAAGTTATAGACCTTTCTGAGTCGAAATCAGTTAAAAAAAATTCGTCCGTCTGTCTGTCTGTCGGTCTGTAAACTCGATAACTCCACTTCTAAATAGGATATCGACAAACGGTTTTTTAATATTGTTTCTTATCATATTTTGAAGAGCTGATTAGATTTTGTGGGTAAACGATTGGGGGTAAGGGGGTAAGAATGGGGTAAAACGTCTTTTTTAAGGTTTTTTGGTTATAATTAAGTTAATTGTTATTAATTTAGTACTTATTGAAAGATGTTTTTAAATTGCTCAAAAAATGTTATAAACTATTTTTTCCTAACATTCATTGTTTTCGGGATAACCTAAACTGGGTTTAAGCCCAGTAAAATGTTTTTTTTTAGCATTACTCGCTTATTTATAAACCGATTAGAAAAAATCATATTTCAAATGAAAGCTCTTTTTAAGCCCTACAAAAAATGTCATATAAAGTTTTTGCTACAATATAACGTTTTGGAGATACAGACTTTCAAACTTTAATAAATTATGCAACACGCAACTTTCTATTTCATAACGTTTGAAATTTGTGCCTAGTGCCGATGTTTTGACAAGGTGCTTGCAACTGTTCAGCTGGTTTTCTAATGCTGTCGTTTTTTTTTTTTTAATTATGATAGAAGATTAATTGCAAAGAGTAAATAAGTAAAGCTATGGTTATGGGTAGGGGTGACCGGGGCTAGTTGTCGCAGGGTTAAGTTGTCGAAGTGCTTGTATCTCAAAAAACAAACTAGTTTTCTTCATCAAACCGAGATTAATCTCTGCGTTACAAAAGTGCCATTTATCATTTATAAACTTAAAAGCAATAAGTAAAAAATTTACATTTTAGTGTATTTTTATTAAAAATTAGAAATTTTATATTAAGAAAAGATTAATTTCTGTAATTTTTGAACTCTTGATTTCGGTAAATTTTGTGATTTTCATTCAGTTTTAGGTTTCTTTCTTAAGATCTCTAAAAAATATTTAAAAATAAATAAAAAAAAATAATTTCAGCTCTTCACCGAGAATTTTTTTAACCATTTTGCTATTTAACAGCTAACTATTTTTGAAAAAAAGTAAGAAATAACTATTTTTAACCTAAATAAAAAAAACAATGTTTTATGTTAACAATAAAATAAAATCAATTAATAATAGTTATTTATAATTAATTATTTAATAGGGACTAAACTGGCTGTTTTAGTCCCGCTACATGAGTGTATCCTGAGGGAGCGTAAAACATAGGTAAAACAGTGGCCATCGAATTCACCCTAAAACTTTAAAACCCGTGATTAATAGCATAGTTTTTGAACAAATGAACATCCCGTTAAGCAAATCTACAAAATTTCTAGGTAGCATGATAGATGAAAAACTAAACTTTAAGGAACACATTGATTTTACTTGCAAAAAACTAAATAAAACATTTTTTACATTTTTAACCTTAAAATCATATTTATGTGAAGATCATATATTTTGCCACTCGCTACTAAGTAATAATATTATCATTTGGGGACAATCAGTAGATTTTGAGAGATTATTTATTACACAAAAAAATTTATTCGTTTAATATTTAACCTAAAATATAACGAATCTTGCAAAGAAATTTTTAAATCAAAAGGTTTACTAACACTGCCGTGTACACGGAAAAAAAAATTATAGCTAGGAGCGCTATAACACACATACCAAGCAAATTATAATCGCTTATTATATAAATACAAGGCTTTCTCTTACAATTATGGCAGTCAGTGTAAAAATTTATATGAAATACATTAATTGTTTAGTGAATAATAAAATATAACAAATAGTATGGCATTTATAGCTTAAATAGATTTAATTATTGTCCGTGCTAATAATTTTTATAATATAATAAAATTTCTGTAAATTTATAATAGTGCCTGTAATAAATATAATCGTGTCTGTAATATATATAATCGTTTCCAATTTATTTTTAACATTATTAGTTATTGTGTCCCTTATAATCTATAGCTTAAATCACTATAATTTGCCACTGTTACCAAATATCTTATAATGTATAGCGCAGAGCCCACTAATTTCTTTCCGTGTATTTATATCTATAAAATCGTTACATATATACACACTCATATGGACAAATTAAAAAAACATAATCAATTACTCATTTAGTACGAGAGCAGCAAACAATATATACCTAAAAAAACCTAAGCGGGAACAATATAAAAAATCGCCGTTATATGCTGGTAGTAGTCTATATAATACTTTACCCAGTAATATTAGAAATATTACAAAAATAAACATGTTTAAAAAAAAGTTAAAATCATTTTTGATTGATAGCGTATTTTATACGATAGATGAATACAGTCAAAAAACCAATACACCGCCCCAGACTTACTTATTTTTTTATCTGTATTTTGTGTAACATTTTAAGTGTTAGGTCAAAATTTTATTATGTATTTATTTATTTATTTATTAGTTTATTTTTGTATTGTTTATTTATTTTAATTTTAGTATTTTAATTTTAGTATTAGATTAATTTTATTCATTTATTTATTTATTATATTTGATTTAACTTGTCTATATGTTATGAACATTACAAAAAGGCCAATAAATGAACTTGAACTTGAGCGTAGCGAGCGAGGGAAACAGAAAAGCAAGGGACTAAAACAGCCACGTTTAGTCCTGAGGTATATACACTATTTTTTGCAGGACCAAACATAATTTAGGTAGGTAGATAAAATTAAAATTAAAAACCATGCGTCTAAAATCGGTTGTTTTATTTTCGTAATTTAATCAAGATGCCTGTAAATTGCGAAATGTCAGTTTCCCGGCTATCGCGATTTCAATTGTTTTTTAACACAAACGTCAAAAAAATGGACGAAGATGATAAATTTTAAGTTATGTATAAATTATTATAACAATGTTATTTTTAAAAGTTTTCTTTGTTAAAATCAAATAAATTGGTTTGAATCGCTAATTTATTACAAAACATCACCAAATCTAATTTTTGAACCAGCAAAGTACATAGTAAGTATAATATTTTAATATTATCAAGGTTGCCGTGATTTTTATTCCCTTGGGAGAAAAACGGCAAGTTTAGTCCCGAAAATGAAAGCGTAAAATTAGGTTTTAGTCTTGGTCGTGCAAAAAGTCCTTTATGTTTATAGAAAGACAATACGAATCTATCTTTATACTAAATAAAGGGCTTACTGATTTTATTTTAAGAGAACTTGATTTTTTCGCTGTACAGAAGTACAACCTTTATATAAAATACATTTTCAATCTTGAAATGAAATATATGCTAACAAACATAATATTATTATTAAGAACCTATTTTCTACAGACTAAGAAATGAGGGACTAGTTTGGCCTAAGGTAAATTACAGCAAGGCAAAAAGTAAGAAACAGCCATGCCTGAAGTGTAATAAGTTAACTAATGATTTTTATTTTAATATTATAGTCATTACAAATTTATAATAGTAGTAAAACACAGATTAGTGTATGTAAATAAGTAGCTATTAAAAAAGAAGAGTCATTAAAAAAATACAAATAAAAAAATACTAGTAATAATTCCATGACTATCTTGCAAAATCACCTTGAACGTGGAAAATATGGCAGCGAATCTTCAATATTTTAATATACCATATACAGGATGTAAATAATTTTAGAATTATTACAACATCTGCATATCTATTAACGTCGGTTTTTTATTGCAATAAAATTTTAAAACAATAACACATAAAATAATCATTAGTAATTTTTATTTTGAATTAAACAATATGTTTAAATGTCAAATCATCAATAGAATATTTGATTCAATATAAAATAGTATATTGTTTTACTAAGAGGAAAAGTAAAACTTTTTTTTACTAGTCTGTAGAAACTACAGACGAGTAAAAAAAGCATGTTTCCTCTGAGTGAAACATACTATTTTTTCTTCGAGCATCCTATACTATACTATATTGTTTTAAATATTAATTTTTGAATTTAATTTATTCAGTAATAAAGTATGTTTTTTTTTATTAAAATAGGCCAATAAAACCCTTTCGAAATAAACTTAAACCTTCCTTAGCTCATTTTAAATTTTTTTCGTAGGCTAAATCGTACACTTTTCGCGATTTCCATGGTAACTAATGTAGCATTTGCAATTTCGGAGAGATTTGTAGGTGTATAAACCATATATTCTTCTTCAATCATTGTTAATCAATTTCACACAAGGTTTTTGCACAGAATCTCAAGTCAACCACCTGTTTAGATAATAAACAAACAAGTTTGAAGTATGGCTGTCATCAAAGTCAAAGAGTGTTGCCGCCAGTGGTGGTTTTGCTAACTTTTTTTTACGGCGTACAACAATGAACTCATTTTTTTACTGTTAAAAAAAAAGATCACTTCTAACTAGTGTGTTCAGTTATAAAATATGAATTTTTAAATTCTTTAATTTAAGTACGCTTGAAGAAAAAATAAATTGTTGTGTCCCGAGATATATAAAATACAGATTTATTTACTAAAATACAGAATTTATTGCAGTGAAAAACTTGGTAGATTAAAAGAGCAACTAGTTTCTTATTTTGATGAAAATAAGGAAAAAAAGTTCACAATTTAAATAAGAGCTTAAGAGCGTTAGGACCTCACAAAGGCGTTTTTTCTATTTTGCGACTCTTATAAGCTCATAATCACACGCATTTTGCGTGTTCTTATAGGCCCATAAGAGGTCTGTACTTTTTTTTCTGTTTGGTTGGCAACATACAAAAGCCTATCTCTTGACGTTTTGCCTGAAAATGTCAATGTCGATTTAAAGTTTAATTTTTTACAAAATTTAGTGTTTGGGTTATTTTTTACCTAAATTGTGGACTGGTTAATTGCAGTGAAAGAAGAAGAGATGACTGTAAAATATATCAAAATATCATTTGTTAAATCAGTCATCAATTTAATGTAAGTTTTTTAAATTTTAGAGCAAAATAGAAAAAAATGTAAAGCACTCGTTTCATAACACGTTTTTAGAGCACTAGTACTTTAGAAAACTCGCCGCAAGCGGCTCGTTTTCTAAACTTGTACTCGTGCGCTAAAAACGTATGTTATGAAACTAGTACTTTAATATACTATTAATTGTGTCTGTCCGGAAACTGTATAAACAATTGTTTTCTAGGGCTTTGTTAAAAAAAAACTGTAAAATTATTGTTTTCATATCTAATAGAAAGAAAGCAAATTGTAGCAAACAATCAATGGCTTTCTGTTAAGTATTAATAAGTTATTCGGCAGACTAACATCTCTACTCTAAATTTCTCTACTCCCTAACATCCCTACTGCATAACATCCCTACTCCACAACAACTCTACTCCGTAACATCTCTACTCCATAACATCTCTACTCCGTAACAACTCTACTCCGCACTATATGCACTCGATTAGTCACTTGTCTTAACTCAAATGAATATTTGTCTTGCTAAGTCACTGTCAAATATGAATTTAATTTATTAATTACTTACTTATTAGTGCATATTAAGAGTACGCGGTCATTGTGGCTTTTAGAATAATTCATTTATGATTGTTCTAGATTTGAATTTAAAGATAAACGTTTTTTACGAAAAAAATAAAATAATCTAGAAGAAGAAGATTCTTTGTTCTTTGAACTGCTCATTTATTATTAAGTGGCTAATAAAGTCCTTATAGTGTGGAGTAGAGTTGTTACGGAGTAGAGATGTTATGGAGTAGAGATGTTACGGAGTAGAGTTGTTGTGGAGTAGGGATGTTATGGAGTAGGGATGTTAGGGAGTAGAGAAATTTAGAGTAGAGATGTTAGTCTGCCAGTTATTCATATATGGTGTACCACAGGTATCTCGTATGGGTCCTTCTTTATTTTAACCCCTTCCGCTCCATTGTATCCACGTATGGATATTTGTAGGTATAACAAAATTTACCGCAATGTCCACAGTTGGATATTTGTTTACAGGATTTTCCATATACTTTTTAATCTGGTGTGGGGGCCTGTACCTTGAAAAACCAGCTGGAGCGGAAGAGTTAATGTTCCTGTGAAATTCCATTACTAAGACAGACGGAGTTTTGTTTGCGGGTAATACTGTCAAAAATATAGGTCTAGTTATTTATTGTTTATTTATTTATAACACAGAGTCATTGTCTCGCCTACTCTGGGATGTTTCACGCATGATACTAAGGTTAACCAGGTTTGCAAGTCGTGACAATAAATAATTCGTCCAAACTCTCGCTGCACGAGTCAAAAAAGGTAATTGTCAATAAATAGTCAAATAACAAGGAAACATCCAAATAAACATCCAAATAACAAGGATAACTTACTTACCGATTATAAATTTAACAAAACTAAACAAAACACAGCTAAATTAAAAAAAAAACATTTGCCGGCGTCTCACAACAACGTGCTATGGCATAAACTGGTGCAATGAGGAGCACGCATCAGGCTGTTCTGCTTCGTTGCTAGTTTTATTAAGGTAAATTTACAATAACTGTAGTAATAAAGCAATTTTGTTTGTAAAATTAATAAGGTTTTGTTAATTTACATTAATAGATAAAAATAGAATCTATAATTTATTTGAGGCGTATATATATTTATAGTATTATTAATTTGAGCCATTTCGCCTCAATGACTATTTATATCGTAAAAATCTAAAACAGAAAATAAAATTAAAATGTTCTTATCAGGCGCACCTATTTCTAGATGCGCTGGTAAGGTATTGCGTTTAAAATAATACTTATCTGTTATATCTTCTTTACCTAAAAAATATTATTAGTCAATACCTTACCAAAGTTTAAAAATTTTGCCTAAATAGAGAATTTTCAATAAAATTCTTGATAAATCGTTAAAATAATTAAAAAAGAACGAAAAACTGAATAAAAGTTAACTTCTAACGTTTCGGGATCTAATCTGATCCCGTTTTCAAAGAAAATTATTATTATTATTATTAGTTTTGAAAGAATTTGTGCAATATTTGGCTTTTTCAATCAAAATATGACAAATGTCAAAATATGTCATTTCGAGGTAATTGAAACAAAGACACCTGTAACAATAAAAAAGGTGTAGAGAAATTAATTTGGAAAATGCGTTTTTGTTGAAAACGTGTAGAGAAGTTAATTTGGAAAAAACTTTTATTGAAAAGAGGGCAAAGTTAAGTTACCGCGTAATAACATTTTAATTTTATTTTCTGTTTTAGATTTTTACGATATAAATAGTCATTGAGGCGAAATGGCTCAAATTAATAATACTATAAATAGATAAAAAGTTCTTTAAAATTCATTTGTACTTGTACAATGATTATAGTAAAATTCTTAATGGATAAAGTAAAAATACTGATTATTGTATAAAACTAACAGCAGTTTGCTAAATAACATTAATAAAATTACAACATTTTTTGTAAAAATATATGTATTTTTTATTTTCACTAAGATAATTGCATTATTATTACTATTTAAATTTACTAATTATTGTGTAATTTTAACCCTATTTTTTCAGTGTATACTTTATACATAAAATATTTAGATAAAGATATGCGTTAGATAGATAGCTGGTAGTACGTGATGTTGTCTTAGTAATTTATACTTACTCGCTAAAACGTAAACGATAATTTGTGGTTACCTACTGTAGTACTAGTAATCAGCTTTTACATGTACACTGCAACCAATTGTTTATTAGAAGTAGAAAAAATTGACCACATTGTAATCGGGTTTTAAAACATATAAGTGGTAAAGTGTAATAAGCAAAAGTACACATTGCTCGTTATTTTTTACGTAGTTATGGCAAATGTAGTTTTAATGTATATATTGTTTTTTTGATTTTAAATACTGCACGGCCAGCCTTAAACAAAGTTCAATAGAAAATCAAACCACCCCGAATTTTTTGATTTTAGGTTGTTTTTGGGACATGTCCAAACAGTTTTTGACAAAAAATGAAATCTTATTCTTCTTCAAGTTTTTCCTGACATTACAATACGGAGATTTTTCTATGACACACCCTATATCATAGGTACTACCCATGATACTCAATATAATCAGAACCATTCACACGCCTACTTTGTTAATGACCAAAAAATAAACAAGATTATTTTGGACCTTAACAAAGTAGGCTTGTGAATGGTCCTGTTGTTACGTGGGGATTCAAATGTACCAGCACCGTCTCTATGTTAGTATGACAACATTTTGTATACAATACACACATTGCATTATTTAATATCGTCGGCTTACAAGTAAAGAGCACTAAGTCCAAAAACATGGTTTTGAGATATTGACAAATTTAACTTTCACTGTTGTTTTTTTAATTTTTGTAATAATTGTTACAAAAATGCACGTTTCGCGAAACAAACACTAAGTCGCTTAGTGCAGAAACATTTGAAATAGTCTACAAGTAAAACGCACTAAGTGCACTAAGTGACTTAGTGCCTATTGCCAGATAAAATTTTAATCAAATCAAATTGGTGCGTTTTGTATAGTGGGTAACTCTCTTGGCAGTCCACCTAGAAGTTAGTTCGGTTTACCTGTACATAGATCATCAAAAATTAATTACAGTACCATAAAAATCCCATTTTTGCAAAAAAGTGACTTATTGCCTTTTACTTGTAAGCCGACGATATCACAAGTAAAGTATTAAATACCATTGGTGGCGATATAAATAAAAAATATGTATTAACAAATAACATTCAGTATTAAAAGTTCAACGAAATTTTTTGAGTGAATGTATTTATTAATATATTACAATCAAATAAAAAATAGTGTATGACACAGACAAAAACTGTTTTTAGGGCGATTACGGTTGCCAACATGGCTCTCTTAATCGCCCTAAAAGCAGAATTTTTTGGCCTTGTATCATAAACTACTATTTCGGATATATAAAAATTCATCTAAGGTTTTTATTAAATCTATTAATTAAAAATTTCAAGGTAAAATAAACAGCAATTATTGTTTTAAGGTGTATCAGACTAATTAATTTAGGTTAAAATTTAATTTGTTTTATATTAAGTATAACATAATTTTTAGACATTTATACACACTTTTATTTCGTAATTAGTTTATATTTAAAAAGTTGAGAATTTAGGGTTATTTGTGATAAACACTCGGAAATGAAGCAAATAAAAACTTTATTGCATTACATAATCATGCCAACGTTTTACCTAATATTTAGGCTTCTTCAGGGCTAAATTATTAAATATGCATTAAAAAACAAATTAAACAAAAACATTACATCAACAAACAAAATACACTGGACATTTTGTTTGTTGATGTAATGTTTTTGTTCAATTTGTTTGTTCTAATGCATATTTAATAATTTAGCCCTGAAGAAGCCTAAATATTTGGTGAAATGTTGGCATGATTATGTAATGTAATAAAGTTTTTATTTGCTTCATTTCCGAGTGTTTATCACAAATAACCCTAAAATATTTCAAGAAGCATCCTGTAGGAAATATTATTATTAAAGTTGAGAATAAAATATCAGCCTTTTCACATCTTTCAACAACAGTAAAAGTTAAGAAACATAAACTAAAAAGTCTCTATATTTTTTTGAAAATTAAAGGATTGTAAATTAAATACTACACCTGCTTAGTTGAAAAAAAATTTTACTGACTCATACTTTAAATTTCGCCTCGGTTATTGTAGTATACTATTCTATAATAGTATATTAAAGCACTAGTTTCATAACATACGTTTTTAGCGCACGAGTACAAGTTTAGAAAACGAGCCGCTTGCGGCGAGTTTTCTAAAGTACTAGTGCGCTAAAAACGTGTTATGAAACGAGTGCTTTATACATTTTTTTCTATTTTGCTCTAAAATTAAAAAAAAACTTACTTTTAAATTGATGACTGATTTAGGGATTTTTGTTTTGGATTGGCATTACAGTTTACACCATGTTTAAAATTCTAAGAACAAATGATATTTTGATATATTTTATAGTCTCTTTTTTACTGCAATTAACCAAGCCACAATTTTAACATGGTAAAAATAACCTAAACACAAAATTTTGTAGAAAATTCAACTTTAAAGCGACATTGACATTTGCACGGAAAACGTCAAGCGATAGGCCAGGTCTGTATCCAACCCAAAAGAACAAAAAGTACAGACCTCTTATCTATAAGAGTCGCAAAATAGAAAATAAAATATTAAGCATTAGCATAGATTCCTGAAATGTAATTAATAAAATTTAAACATGAAATAATATGGTACAGGGTATAGTCAAATTTACAGCTATTTGGACGACGCCATTACAAAATATCATAGTTTGCATAATATTATCTATTTCGGATTATCGACAACCGAAAATTACCATGGTAAACATGGTGGAAGGCAAAATACGGTACTTAGGTATGATTTTGTCCAAATATCTATAATTTCACTTTGAAAACTATGTGATCTTGACCATAACCAATGAGAATATCTTTCATCATAAAAATTGTAGTTGGAAGATGCAATTTGGAACAGTTTTAGTACATTTATATTTATTCGATAGTTGACATACCTATTAATTTTACGAGTCTAAATTTATATTTACACGGTTATTTTTATTTCATCACCTAAGTATAATAAAAATACTTTTATATTGAAAATATAAAAGTAAACTAGATGAAACGTTGCAAGCACCCTGTCAAAACATCGGCACTATTGTACACTAGAGCCATCTAGTTTGCGAATTTCAAACTAGGTGTTTTGTTTGGTTTTAAATTCTGTATCTTTATAACATTATATTCTAGCAAAAAACTGTATATAACATTTTTTATAGGGCTTAAAAAGAGCTTTTATTTAAAATATATTTTTTTGAAATCGGGTTATAAATGTATGAGATATGCTAAAAAAAACCTTTTACTGCTTTAAACGCCAATTTAAACGAAAACAATGCGTTTTAGGAAAACGTTGTTTATAACATTTTTTGACCAATTTAAAATTATCTTTTATATAAGTGCAAACCAAATACAATAATATTTGATACAATTATAAACAAAAAACGCTAAAAATAGGAGTTTTACCCTATTTTTACCCCCTTACCCCCAATCGTTTACCCCCAAAATCTAAACAGCTCTTCGGAATATGATTAGAAACAATATGCAAAAAACCGCAAGTCGATATCTCATATAGAAATGGAGTTAGAGAGTTTACACCCAGACAGACAGACAGACAGACGGACGTAAAAATTTTGTTTACTGATTTCGACTCAGAATGGTCTAAAACGTCGAGAAATGTGAAAAAAACGTGGTCAAAGATTTTGACTTTTCGGCGAAGATTTCAATACATCAACACTCTTAGTAGCACTAAGTGCCGATGTAACATTGCATAGGACAATTTTATTTGCATTTGTAAAGCTTTTAACAAGCTGTAAAGATATATAATGCTTCTCATACTATAGTATACTCATCGCAGTTGCAAGTGTTCCTGATGGTTTTAACTGAATTAAATTATATTGGGATATTTCTGAGGTTATTTCTAATTTTCAAGTTCCCCAGGGGAAATATATTTTTTGTTTTTATTTTTTTTTTCTGTTTGGTATGCACTGAACCAAAATTTTACGTGATATCAATAAAAATTAAATTGATTTTGCATCGATGTTCGTTTTTAATTGTGACAAAGAAAATTTATCAGTGGTTGTCTAAATGTAAAATCTATTTAAATAATAAAATTCGTTAATATAATAAATATATACATAAAGCCAAGGAACTTTAAGCATCGGTACAATACAGTGTTCGGTAAAAAAAATTTTTTAGTGTGATTGAATATTTTCTATAGGTTTTTTCTGTTTTTTTTTTAAAAAATTTTAAATGTATAACTGTATTGGGTTTTCTTTTTTTCAAATTTTTAATAAAAGTATTTTTTCCTGAATAAATTAAGTTGATCGAACATTTTCTTCCACAGTTTTCAATTTTTTAAATATGTTTTTCCCCCATTATTTTTAAGGGTATTTTGATTACAAATACACTGTCAAAAAATGTGTAAATTTACATGCTAAATCAGAGGTAATATGTTGCCAAGCAAATGCACGTAAAATTTACTATTTAAATGTACACATTTTTTTTTGTAGTGTAGGGATCGTGTCCAAGCCAAGATTAATTTTTCCCAGTAGTAGTAGTAGTAGTAGTAGTAGTAGTAAATTTTTGGGTTGGCCCAATCCGGACAACTAGGCCATTTAGGGCGCTTTTTGTCACCCCAGGCAATCTCAGCCATTTTTCCTAAAAATTTGAAGTCGATCGGATTATGTTTTCTTGAGTTATCGTGCGGACAAGAAAACGTTACATATGGACAGACCGACGGACGGACATTTTTAAAAGTCGTTTAGATTTTTATACTACGCATTTTGGTACATTTTTTTTATTTTGGACAAAATTTTTTTGCTTTTCGGGGTTTAAAGTGAACGTAAATTATTCCTCTGCTGTGAAACTGCGAGGAGCATAATAATGTGTTATATTCTGTTCCATGTAAAGTCCCAAAATGATTAATGTTTTTTTTTAACATCTGTATTTTTATTTTTACGGCACGCGTCGATATCAACTTTTGGTAATTACCGTCAACCGGGGTTAAATGAATCGATGAGGGGGTAAAGTGAATCAAAGGTTCGTTCACACACTGATAAAATTATATAGTTATTAATACGACATGTTGTATATGGGCCAAATACAAATTTTACTATAGTATACTATATACCGGGTGTCCAACCAGGTTCTTGACAAGCTATATATCCGTTATTTGAAAAGATAGAATTTATTGCAAAAAACAGCGTTAAATGGGAGTTATAGAAGTTTTTATTCACGTATCCAAAACCACCCCTTGCTTACCCACACCCTTGGAACCACCCCCAACTTTTGTTTTTCAAATAGCACCCCCCCATTTTTATTAAAGAATATGAAAGTAAATTTTATTCTTAATTCAACCATTTATTATAAGTAGTATCTTATTTCTTAAAGGGGCCCCAAATAACAACTATTATTTATTAATAATACTGTCCCACCAGGTTTTAGACGGGCTATATCTCCGTTGTTTAAAGAGATAAAAAAAATTGGTAAAACAAAATTAAATCGAGTCAAAGTAGAATTTACTGACTTATGCAAAACTACCCCTTATTTACCTACCCTCTTGGAACCACCCCCAACGTTTGTTTTTTAAATAGTACCCCCCAATTTTTACTAAAGAAGAAAGCACATTTTATTCTAAATTCAACCATGTAATATCTTATTTTTTTAAGGGGCTCCAAATTACAACCCAATCAGATCCTAGCAATATTTTTCATCAAAAAAAAAATCCAAAAACTCACGTTAGATTATATCTAAAAGATAACTGATAAATGTATCCATAAACCACCCTTAATAACCCACTCTCTTGGAACCGCCTGCAACTTTGTTCTAAATACCACCCTATTATTAATAAATAATAATTGTTATTTGGAGCCCCTTAAATGATATGATACCACTTATAATACATTGTTGAATTCAGAATGAAATGTACTTTCATATTCTTTGATAAAAATTGGAAGGTGCTATTTGAAAAACAGAAGTTGGGGGTGGTTTCAAGAGGGTGGGTAAGCAAGGGGCGGTTTTGGATATGTGAATAAAAACTTCAATGGCTCTCATTTAACGCTGTTTTTTGCAAAAAATTCTATCTTTTCAAATGACGGACTTATCAAGTACCTGGTGGGACACCCGTTATAGTACTAACTACGACATTACATTTGTTGTATTTATTGCAATTTTATGTTGTTTACTTCTTAATTCTACTACTGGTTGTATCGTATAACATATTTGTGTTATATCACAACAACCACATTTCTATCAGTGCAAAATATTTTACGCGCAGGCTCGATGAGTACCACTCATCACTTAACCTTGGTGATTCGCTTAATCTCGGTTCACGGTAATTTTGTCTAAGCGAAACATTTTAGAGCGCCTAAATAATTATATACATTTTTAGCAGTTTAAGAGTGATTTGGTTAAAACTATGCACTTTTAAAGGTTAGCGATTTTAGAGTTATTTAGTAAAAAATATGCAATTTTATACGTTTGAAAACATTTTTAAAAATATTTTTTTTTATTACAATAAAGTTAAAAAATCTATAATCTTCCAGTAATATAACAGTTTACATCTTAAAAAATATTTTTGACAAATTGTCATATGAAAAATTTCAATTTGACGTTCTCATCAAACTTTCAAAATGCATACCTTTAACTACTGGTATGTTTCCATAGAAACCAATTGGGCGATTTACCCACTATTATAGGTAATTGTAACAGCTTATGGGATTGGTGGAAACAAAACGTTCTTATCTGAAAATTTCATACATACACCCCCCTCTGAAATTTTGCTTAATTTCATTTTATTGCTGTATAAGTACATATGTCATTTTTTTAACGTGAGTTCTGATACACCCTGTATAAGCATATTGCTAAATAAATTTAAAAAAACAGATATTAGAAATAGGTACAATGATTATGTATACATATAAGTTATGAATATTTGAAATAACAAATTAAACTGGCATGTGTATACATCGGTTTTGACATAAATAGGTCCTAACTCCTCCAGGCCTTTATAATCTGCATAAAGATGCACATTATTCTCTTGCATATATTTAAAATGAATATTAGCATTAATATATCATTTTTATTCACCTGTCAAATGGTCACTAAAGGTTTAATACAAAATCCTAAAGCTTATTATATTCGGCTCTTATAAGAATATTATATGTAATACAAAGAATACACTATATTGTAAGTATATTAGGGTGGTCCTAAAAAATTAATTAGTAGGAACGTATCATAAATTTGTTAATTGTCTAAAAATTCTGTTTAGCAAATTTCAGGTCGATAGTTTAGGGTTAACATGTGCCGCATATTTTTATGCGTTGTTTTTTAACATTTCCCCCACATACTCAAAATGTATCTACCGGGTGACCGACGGGAACCTGACGTTTTTGAAATGAACAATACTCAGTTATTTTTTGACGAAAATTTAAATTTGATACATACTTAAGGAATCCAAACTTTAGACATTACTGTTTATGCGTAAAATTGTCATATAATGCGTATAAACGAGATACCTGTATAACAAGGAAATTTCGGATATGAAGTGAAATAAACAAGGCTATATGCCAAATTATACAATTGGTAAATAAAAACCAAGTTGCATAATTAACTTCCTAAATAAATACTCGTGTTTACTAAGTTCAAATTATAAATAGGTCCAAAATTTGTCTATTCAACACCTTAAAACATGTTTATTTAATAAAATATTAGGCCAACCAACAAATCCTACTTGGCCTAGAGAAGAAAAGAGGACTAATATTCCAGCCTGCGCAAGATTATTTTGTGACAGCTGTCAGCTGTGAAATACTATCGGTCGTAAAACAATTCGTCACCCCAGTATTTATTTGTCATATCTCCAAAAATCCCCTCCAAATTTCCGAACATAGAGATATGACAAACCAATACTGGGGTGACGAATTATTAGTAGTTTGTTTATACTGTCAGTACTATCAGATCGTCGTTTGTTTCTGTACATTTTTCGACTTCTACTGTATTTTAATTGTTATTTTGCTGCATTTGTTTATAATTGTAAACATGACCTGTATTGTTGCTTTATGCAAGAGCAAAGGGCCAATCTCTGGTGTACTCAAAGTAGGTGTACAAAACCGAAATTTAAACACACGTCGAAAAAATCATATTAAATTAAAAAAAAAATCTATTTCGACGTTTCTTCGTAGATATTTATGGTTTTTTGTTGCATTTTTTACAATTTTTGTTTGACACATAAAACTAAGGTTAAAAAATACCTGTCAAAAACAACAATAGTAGTGCGCCTAAATAGGAACGGCCTACTCTATTGGGCATACTTGAAGAGCCAGACTGACTTCTGGACACGGCTATCAACAGATGGAGATTAAAAAATCGTCTGTCCTTTTTTGAGAAAATGAGATTAGTGAGACTCAAACATAGTTTTCTTCGAATTTTTCGAAAATTACTGGTTTAATGAGAGAAAAAATTGAATGATTGATGCAGAATGAAGCTGATGTTTTTTCGCAACGAAAAATCAAATAGTATATTAAAGTACTAGTTTCATAACATACGTTTTTAGCGCACGACTACAAGTTTAGAAAACCAGCTGCTTGCAGCGAGTTTTCTAAAGTGCTCGTGTGCTAAAAACGTGTTATGGAATAAGTGCTTTCATATACTATTTGAATTTTCGTTGCAAAAAAACGTTGCACACTTCATCTTCATGATGCAGTATGTATTTACAAAATAGAAGCACTCACATCTCTACTCTTTTACATCTCTGCTCTTTCACATCTCTACAGTTTTACTTCTCTTATCTTTTACTTCTCTACTCGTTTATTTAACGTCTCTGTATATAAATTAATTTATTTTTATTAGTACACACTGTATATGTCATAATTTTAAATTTGTTAGGTTATGGAAATATTATGGCAATGTCACTATAAATAAAATACGACATATATACACTATGTACTAATAATAAAAAAAATATATTTATATAGAGACGTCAAATAAACGAGCAGAAAAGTAAAAGAGGAGAGAAGTAAAACAGTAGCGATATGAAACAACAGAGATGTAAAAGAGTAAAGATGTGAGTGCGCCACAAAATATTTGACTCGATCGACATATCGTCGTATCAGAACAACAAGGTTCTATCTGACATTGTGAGATTGCAGTAACTGTCATAACTATTAAAATGTAATTTTTTTATCCAAGCTAAATACTTCGGTTCTATTCTTGCATTGAGGGAATCCGTTTTGGTGCAGCCTCAGACCATCTGACATTAGGTTACTTCTATAACCATTTTAACTATTGACCTTTGTTCTACAGGTTTGATTTAAATTTTTTAAGACGAATTGTAGTGCAAAAGTAAATAATTTAGTAACTTTTTTTTAAGTACTAAATTATTAACTTTTGTGTTTAACACTACTCTATCTCTTAAAAAAAATTAAATCAAACTTGTAGAACAAAAAAAGAACCAATCTTGTTCTTTTGTAACTTTCGGAAATCATAATATCCAAACCAAACATCCTTCTTAGTTCTTAAAATTTAACTAAAAATAGCCATTATCGATTGGCCTATTGACAAAATATTGAAATAAGACAGTAATATTAAATTTATTTACGTACAGATTTCAGGGTTTTAATTTTTCAGTTTTAATAATGCACGTTAAAGCGCATGTTGCCAAGTATTTGGCTCGTAAATTTTCTAAATAATCTTTTATTTTCACTATCAGTAAGTAATTATTATTTATATAATAATAACAAGCCGTAAAGATATATATTGTTTCGCATTCTATAGTATACTTATTGCAGTTGCAGTTTTTCCCGGTAAAGTTGAATAGGACCCGAAATTTCTGTTTTCAACATTTTTGTATTTAATTTTTCGTCCTCGAGCCGTGAAATTTCACCTTCAAATGATTTTTTATCGAAAACGGTTAATCCAACCGTATTACAACAAAAGTGCCTTTTTATGTATTTTTACCTGGGGTCACACAGAAAAAAGTTTGGGACAAAAAACTGATAAGGCCCCCCGTTTCGCACACACATGGTTAAAATAAGTATATGAATATAACATACGAATATGAGCCTGCTGTAGCTGAGTTATTAAATAAAAATAAAAAAATAGCCACTTTCAAAGGGGCTTACTCTGCCCCTTAGCTAAGTCCGGCTTAGCTCCCTTACGATGCATTTTTAAACATATGTATAGGACTTTTTGTCATATTTTCTAATGTTGAATCACCCCTTAAAATATTGGACCCCATTTAAAATACACCGTGTATAGGTATTGTACTGAGACATTTCTAGTTTATTTTCTTGTGGCGCCCTCTATAATTTTTTAGTTAGTTTAGTTTAGCCCCTTTTAATAGTGTATCCTAAAAAAATTTCATCGCAATTTTTCTTCTAATTTTAATATTTTTCAACTATTACTTTTTTATTTTTAAAGTAATTTTTTTAATTTAATAGGCTTTGTGCCCTTATCAAGATGGATTTTTCTTGCACTAATAGAAAACTAGCGCAATCAATAACATAATTAGGTTAAAGTATACAACAATAAATAGTTGTATATGCGCCAACCACTATATATTGCATAGAATACAACAACAAAAAAGTAAACGTGTTCGGTATTTACAAGTGTAGTTGTTTGATTTAAAACAAAAAACTGTTCAGCAATTAGGTTTTTCTTTGTCGGGAAGAGGGCGAAGTAGGCGCGGCTTGAAAATCCGCAGGTTTGGCTTGCCGCTCCTTCCTACGTCACGATCTTCGCTTCAAAACACAGTCAATTCACCTGACCCGTCCGCCCGACTGGCTAGCTGAGCCTGGTCGGCTCTCCACTGCATTTGCAAATTTGGTGTCATGTATTTTAAATTCACATATTATATTTATTACAAGAAAAAAGTTGGCTGTGCTGGAGTTGAAACCCACCTATTCTTACGTATTTTGGGATGCTGAACACGAATTTGTCATAAAAAGGCCATTAGCCAAAAAATGAGCCCATTAAGCTCATTTTTTGGCTACACTGAATTTGCAGACTAATTATATGAGATTTTCACCATTTTAGACAATTTTATCAATGTAGCAAAAAAATGAGCCCATGAGCCTTTTTTGTGGCAGATTCGTGTTCAGCCTCTCAAAATACATAAGAAGAAACCTCTTACAACTTTTTTTGTGGGCCTGTGGTATTAATAGATTATTTGTTGTTTTAATAAAAAAAACTTTTAGGATTGTTGGGTTTAGGAAGTCGCATAATTTTAATATGTGAGATATAAAAAAGACTTAATCTGACTTAATACTACTTTATTATGTTAAATACCACAACATATATATTTTAAAAATACAGAATAGTAATAACAACCAAAAAAACTTTTATTACACTTTACCTTATAGAAATATTAAAGTTCTCTTAACCACCTAATTACTTACCATCAAGTTTTAATTACATTTTAAAGAGGTTAGTCGGTGTCACAATAAGAAGTTATTGAATTACTACTTTATTGAAATTTTACAGTTGTACTATTGGTTTCAGCCACTATTCTGGAACCGGGCTAAAAAAATATTACTTTTTCTTAGGAAGTTATGCGTTAGTGTTAAAATTTTTATTCCTTTTTTTCTTCACTATTCACGACGTTTTATATGCAAAAAAGATGAATTACGCAAAAAAAACATTTTTGTCTGTCTTATCCAAATTTATTTTCAAAATTCTCTCCTTTTTAATTTTTTTTGATTTTTAAAAGACCTGTTCACGGTACTCTTGAATGATCAATGGGTTGAACTAACGTGGCAAAAAAATCTGACCATGGAACATGGTAGTAGAAACTTCACTTGTTATAGAACCATCGACAGCCAAATCCCAAAAACTTGTTTTTGAAAAATAATGTTAAATAACCGTCTGCAGAGTTCATGGTCAATACAAACTTAAAGTGTACATTATGTTGCTTGAATTTGGTAGTATTTCTCGTGCTGATTTCGAATATGATTTAAGTTACTCTCTATCTTTTTCCGTTTTTGAGAAAAAAGCTTATAAAAATCACAAAAAATATTTTTTCGCATGTTTTAATGTAGCCTAGACATTTTGACGATAAAATAACTTTCTTGGCTTAAATTGTAGTCCGATTCTCGTTCTGTATAGTTCCAAAGGAATATCTTGGATTTTTTTTTTCTTTTGGTAAATCTAAATACATATTTAAACACCCTTAAAATCGCGTTTTTATTAAAATACTTTTTTTTGTTAATCAGTGTCATTACAGATGTTTCAGATTTGATGGATTTGTACAACACAGAGGCGCGTTAATAATTTTTACCGAATACTTGAGAATGTTGATAATACTATTAACCTACCTATTACTAGCTTGTTATAAATTGACTTATTTGTCAGAAATAATGTTATAACAATAAATGTTGAATTTTGATGAAGGCTTTTATTTTTTACCTTCAGTATTATTTACATATATGTAAGTATTTTGAACTTAATAATTATATATTTGATTTAAGAGTGATATTTTGCCAAAAAGAATTTATATTACGGTTATATAAAATAAATAATTGCTTCTATACTGATAACTTTTAAATTTATCTTAGATAATGAGCGACCACGAAAATAATAGAAAAAAAGTTTGTGCTGCCTGCGGAGTAAAAATTTCATTTAAAAAATGTAAAGAAGTCCATTTTAGGATAACTAAAAAATTTATTTATTTATTTATTTTATTTTGTTTAGACATAACATGCTATATGCTTAAGCTTTAATTATCATGTATTAGAAAAAAAAAACAAGCAGCCGTTTTTAAATTCATAAGCATATAAATCTAATTCCTTTAATTTTTACTTATTTTTTATACAGAAAATGAAAGAAGGTAGTTCAGAATTTGATAAAAAAAACGTGTATATTGTAAAAAACTTTTGATCTGAGGTAAATTGTTGATGAGTTTTTAATTTAATTTAAAAACCATCGTTCAATACTTCACACTGTGAAGTCTATAATAATAAATGTTTTTGTCTGGGCAAAATATAGATAATAACTTTAGGAACGTCTATGTACACATCTGACAATTACTTTTCAAAGTGAAAGATATATTATGAACACTATGTAACAAAATAATTAATTTTTTAATTTAAACACGTTTATAATAAAATTTTAAAAATTTTCACAAAAATGTTTGACCTTTATAATAATACAGAACGAGAATCGGACAATAATTTAGGCTAAGAAAGTTATTTTATTGTCTTATAGCAAAATGTCTAGGCTACATTAAAACATGCGAAAAAATAATTTTTGTGATTTTTATACGCTTTTCTCTCAAAAACCGAAAAAGATAGAGAGTAACTTAAAACATATTCGGAATCAGCACGAGAATTACTACCAAAATCATGTAACATAATATACACTTTAAGTTTGTATTGACCATGAACTCTGCAGATGGTTATTTAACATTATTTTCCAAAAACAAGTTTTTGGGATTTGGCTGTCGGTGATTCTATAACAAGTGAACCTTCTACTACCATGTTCCATGGTCAGATTTTTTTGCCACGTTAGTTCAACCTATTGATCATTCAAGAGTACCGTGTGTTATAATAGTTATACCATAAATATATATATATATATATATATATATATATATATATATATATATATATATATATAAATTCTAACTAAAGGAGGAATTTTTCTATTGTTGGCAGCAGTATTTTTTAATCTAAAGAATTGACAAGAAAAGTAGTCTTTTTAGTCTAATCTTTTTAACATTGCCGACAGAGGACAGTAAAATAAAAGAAAAATCCATCGTTTTACTCGCTAGTCTATTTGATCTCGTTTATTCCAGTTCACCGACCACAAAGGATAGAAAATCTGTCTTTATGTTCGAAAATAACTTACTATAACATTATTTTTCTGCCAAAAAATACATTTTGTTTTTACTCAATCAAAATTAAAAATCTACACAAATCAAAACTGTTTTATTATACTATTCACAGCCCGTAGCGCTAGAATAGTATTATACGGTAAAAAGTCGAATTTCTCAAAATCGCCAAAAAAACATCATTCACAAAAAATATTTGGATACAAATGTGTTTCATGAAAAAATAAAAAACTTTAAAAATGGACAAACGTTTTTTTGTACAACGAATAATCCGATCGACTCCAAATTTTTAGAAAAATCAAGTTTTATGAGGGGACGATCCCTATTGTTTTTTAATGTAATCCCCACAAATAACATAAAAAGTTAGTTATGTATAATAATCATACGATGTATATACAGTGCGATTATAAAATGTCGAACAGTTTGAAAAGAAAATACTCTTCGTTTGAAGCCACGCCTCTGTTAGAGTTGTGCGCGACAAGCCCATGTGATTGCTATGTAAAACAGATCGGTGGCCAGTAAAACGCACACAGCTTTCTTGCATTTTACTCATCGCTAATGCCAGTTTTGCATTAAAAAGTGTTCGGCACTTTATAATCGCCCGGTAGATATAATTTTAATGATTCTAATTTATATCATCATTAAGGCAATAAATAGTATTTAAACTCTTATTAAATTTAAATAAAAATTGGAAATTTATTTAAATATGCCTTTCTAATTAATTTTAAGTGTACGTATAATTTCTTACTTACTGAGACTAAATTAAGCTGCTAAAATTATATTATTAATAACGTAATTGTTATGCAGAAGAAAATTATTAGTAGCTATAACAGTCTAATGATGTACATAAATCTTTTATTTTTAATGTATTATAAATTATAACACGGGTCAACACAAAATTTGACTTTGACTCTATAAGTATAAAATTTCGATAGTTTAGGTCGTAATTACACGAAAAAAAATTATATGGCATAAAAAAGTTTGCTTTTGTATTTAGAAGACCGATTGAACGATATTTTTCAAAATCTATGGTATTATTTTTTATTGAAAATTTGAAATAAATTTGTTTATCATTTTTATTATGTTTTACTATCAAAATAACTTACAAAAAAGTAGAAAATGCTTTAAAAGTGTACACTCTACTCTTTCTTTTATGTTCATAAGTACTTTCTCTCAATAAACCACAGATATAGTCTCCCATCATCATCCGTCATTGGCCAGTACTTGATAACGTTAATATGTCCATTACATTTGATTCACTGCTTAATTAAAAATTGCTCACCTTCCAAACATCTTTTACAATAACTACGAGCAACATTTGGAGCCCATGGCTTGTCTTAATTTTGAACAGGACAGTCAAAATATGCTTCGTAGGCTTCACAGATAACGTGAGATGTTTTTAGTTCATATTTCATGTCTCGAACTTTAATAAATTGCCATTGCCATTTTAACGTTTTCTCGATATGTACAAAACACCTGATCGTTGTTTATCAGTTGAGTGCCATCTGGAGGCACTGCGTGAACGTAAAAACCCTACTCAGATCTTGCGGTATTTTTGAATGTATTTAAACTAATTGAAATCTATAAAAAAAATCGAAAATGAGTATTATTACAACTATCACAAAAGCAAACTTTAAACCAAAAGAAGGTATTTTCTTTTGGTTTTTGTGCATAATGAACCGAAAAATCATAATATAAACTTTAGGACAAAGAACAAAAAATTTTTTGTTGAGTCGTGTAATATACATAATAGTCCAGTCAAATAACGAAAAATTCCTATGTTAAATTGTATTAAATGTACACGGGCTGATATTTTAAAGGGTAGTAGTGGATAGTAACAGAACACTCCTGTTAGTTTTTCACCTGGTGATTTGCGTAAGGGTGTCCTCTATCTTAAATTTTAGGGTTAAGTGCGGTTATCTCGCTAAATATGCATCTTACGATAAAAATACATATAACCGATTTTGTTAAGGAGAAAATTTCCAACAATTTTTGTTTGTATTATTTTTTCAATATATTAATAACAATCGAGTTATAAATATTCAAAAATGACCATGTTGGGGATGAAATTGTTTTTTTTTCGATTTTTCAGCCAAATTATTCATCGGATGATAAAAGTGGTTATGAGCAAACTTGTAGCTCTTGAAGTTCTCTATAAGTTTTATATATTATGCATTTTCATAAGAATTTTGTTACGGTTGCAGTGGGCGTTGAATGTTGAGTTTAGCCCTCTGTAACTGTAAAGTACCTATGAAAATTTATAATATATGAAACAGAGAATTTTAAGTGCTACAAGTTTGGTCATAACCACTAAACAAAAATTGTTGGAAATTTCCTTCTTAACAAAATTGGTTATTTGCATTTTTATCGTAAGATGCATATTAAGCAACTCACCCCTAAAATACAAGATAGCGTACATCCCTTAAGCAAATCACCCGGTGAAAAACTAACAGAAGTGTTCTGTTACCATCCACTACTACACTTTAAAATAACATCCCTGTACATTTTACATTTATTATTTGACTGGACTGTATATATATATATATATATATATATATATCTATATGTATTTAGTAAAATTTTGCTACAGTAAATTGCCTTTCTCTCGATGTTTTTTTTGCCAAATACATTTTTTACAGCTCGAGCGCACACTTTTTTAAGTTTTTTCTTTATGGAAGTTTGTTTTTATTTAAAAAAATGGTATGATTTCTCAGTCAATGAAATTTGGAAAATTAATGTTTTTTGAAAATTTGGTCTATCCTTTTATTTTCTTTTAATATTTTGAGTGGCGTCTTATATTTATTTTTTAATATAATATTATGTACCTTTTTATAAAGACGAAAGTCATATTAGACTTTTCAGCTTAAAAATTATCTTCATGGATTTATATTCCCGTAAATCTTAGGGGGTCACGGCTAGCAGTATTACTATACGCATTTATGCGTAAAAATAGAATTCTAAATATTATTTTGTAACATTAATTTCGCTTTCACTATATAAACAAGTTTAGATGGTTCGACTAAAGGGTAAGGTCATGATTTGGTGATTAATAAGCTTATATGGTACTAAATATAAGCCTAATTATAACTAAAAAAAATCTTTGCGTTGTATATTTTTTATGATTATTGTGAAATAATTTAGGAATATAATAGAACACTCTTAAGGTTAACTACACTGGTCGACAAAAAAAAATATATCTCTCAATTTTGTCTGATATATCAATTTCGATTAACTTTTTGATGCTGAACACGAATTTGACCTCCGTTTGTTGCCATCAGGTCAGGGTTCTGAAATAAACGCTACTGATTTTTTGAAAAAAAAAATATCATTATTTTCAGCCCTAGAATTTTTTTTTCTAGGAACATTATATAAGTGTAAGATGGACTTTTTCACGCAGATTTTTAAAAATGTTTTCCAAACAAAACCAAAAAAATAAATAAATAAATAAATAAAAAAAAAGTAATTCTGAAAATTTCGAGTCGATCGGAGAATTCGTTCTGGTGTTATCGTGTTAACAAAATCGCGACATTGGACAGACAGACGGACAGACAGACGGACGGACAGACAAAGTTTCTTATTTTTTCATGAAACACATTTGTATCCAAGAATTTTTTGTCTATGACGTTTTTTGGCGATTTTAGGAAATTATTATTATAATATTAATACTATTCTAGCGCACGCGCTGTGAATAGTATAATAATAACCCTGTATAGAGCGGAATCTAGAGCAGAATGTATAGTTGTTTCCACTACCTAATTAAGTCCTAGCTTACATATTTGTTTATGACAAATTTCATCCAATGTTTCTTTTAACTGTGTTGTAAGAAATGTTTTTCTGAAATAAAGAAGTATTATTATTAGTATTATTATTATTATTATTATCTACCGTTGTTAAGGCTTGTTTACTTGACAACCAATAAAATGAATGAACTCATCAATTATAATTATTGACCGTTGTAAAGCATTGTTTATTGATAATGATTTTTTTTAAGGCAACTACTAACTTTTTCAACCTGTTTGTCAAACCGACAGCTATGTCAAAATAATTTTACAACTATATTTTTAACTATTTAACTACACGGAAAGAAATTAGTGGGCTCTGCGCTATACATTATAAGATATTTGGTAACAGTGGCAAATTATAGTGATTTAAGCTATAGATTATAAGGGACACAATAACTAATAATGTTAAAAATAAATTGGAAACGATTATATATATTACAGACACGATTATATTTATTACAGGCACTATTATAAATTTACAGAAATTTTATTATATTATAAAAATTATTAGCACGGACAATAATTAAATCTATTTAAGCTATAAATGCCATACTATTTGTTATATTTTATTATTCACTAAACAATTAAAGTATTTCATATAAATTTTTACACTGACTGCCATAATTGTAAGAGAAAGCCTTGTATTTATATAATAAGCGATTATAATTTGCTTGGTATGTGTGTTATAGCGCTCCTAGCTATAATTTTTTTTCCGTGTATTTGGAGTTACTATGGTCTGTTTTTTAAAGCAAGATAAGAAATTAAAAATCGCACAGTGAATATTTTCAAAACAGATTCGAATATTGGATGTGCGAATATACTGCGTAGTTTATTTTATAAAACATAACTATATTCTATACACAAACATATACTATTAAATCTGCTGTAAAAATATTTACTGTGATTTTTCAAGCAAGATCTTTACTGTGCGATTTTTACAGCAGGTATGAATAGTATGTTTGTGTATAGAATATAGTTATGTTTTTTAAAATAAACTACGCAGTATATCCAGTATTCGAATCTGTTTTGAAAATATTCACTATGCGATATTTAATTTACTATCTTGCTTGATGAAACAGACCATAGGTAGTAGAAAAAATATGATATTCTTGGTATGCGAACTTTATTTAGTGTTCTCGACTGATAGACTTAGTTTGCATACTGGGTGCATAATATACTATTATTTGTGATGTATTTTTACTAACTAGTTTTTATTGTTTTAGGTAAATCAAAACAATCATTTAAAGTGGATTTAGTAAGTATAATATTTTACTCTTTTAACTTGTTGAGTACAATTTTACATTTAAAATCTGGTGTTGCAAAATCCAATATTTCAAGTTCAAACTTAAATAACTTTACAAACTTTTAGCGTCCCGTGAATATTATCATAGCTTATAACTATGAAAAGCTTACACACGGAAAGAAATTAGTGGGCTCTGCGCTATACATTATAAGATATTTGGTAACAGTGGCAAATTATAGTGATTTAAGCTATAGATTATAAGGGACACAATAACTAATAATGTTAAAAATAAATTGGAAACGATTATATTACAGACACGATTATATTTATTACAGGCACTATTATAAATTTACAGAAATTTTATTATATTATAAAAATTATTAGCACGGACAATAATTAAATCTATTTAAGCTATAAATGCCATACTATTTGTTATATTTTATTATTCACTAAACAATTAAAGTATTTCATATAAATTTTTACACTGACTGCCATAATTGTAAGAGAAAGCCTTGTATTTATATAATAAGCGATTATAATTTGCTTGGTATGTGTGTTATAGCGCTCCTAGCTATATTTTTTTTTCCGTGCACAGAACAAAATCGATCCGTACAGCATGCAATAAATATTTTACATTGGACGGGTTCTTATTTTCGGCTTATAGCCATCTTAAAGGATTATTACTAATATTTGATCCCCCAGTAATATATACGTTTTTAGAAGTATGAATATCATTTTTTATTTAGATAGACACAGTGGTCGTAATTTTGAATTTCCTATTGCAATGCAATGGATGCGTTTTTGTGATACATTCCCAGCGCCACCGGTTGGGGGTTCAGTATAAATTATTGTTTTTTTTTACAGCAAACTCTTTCCGGTGCACTATAGGCCGGGAAGCCGTCATTTATGGCATTAATTCGACTTAAAACTAAGACTTAAAAACTATGTCTTTATAATTATGGATAGTTTCAAATTTAAGGATTATTGACGCCATTTTGAATACGCCATATTATATTTTTTATTCTTATTGTCAAATTGAATTTAAGCAACCCAAAAAAGTACATCCCCAATTTAAAGTAAAACTTTATTTGTGAATTTAACTATCATAGAGACCCGCAATTTTGAATTTTAACTTTTAATGCCATATTCGGTTTTAGCATTTTAAAATACCTTCCTACACCAAATTTTATACCTGTAGCGTAAGCAACCGAATTAGTGCCATTTTTGAATAATGCCCGGACCATAGTGCGGGTGAAACTTACTCCATCGTCAAATTGCTCGGGGGTAGTGAGAGTACAAAATACTGTCATGTGTAACCAAAACCAAGACCTGTAGCCCTTGGAGTCACAAAAACGCACCCATCGTAGCTATTGGGCCCATTAGCTTATGAGGTGCGTCGCTAGTAACACGTCGCTACTAACAAATCACTAGTCTTTTGCTATAATTCTTGTAAAATTGGTATACATGTAATGTGTGACTTTCTAAAGACTTTTTTGAAAGACTTTCTACTTCTTAAAGGATTGCTCGAAAAACAAAAAAATATTTTCGTAAATCAAGAATATGGTAATTTGTATATAACGATGAGAATATGTTCTTCTTTTATCCATATTCTTATCTTTTCAAATTTTGAGAATATATCGTCGGCTTACAAGTAAAAGGCACTAAGTCACTTTTTTACAAAAATGAGATTTTAATAGCACTGTAGTTAATTTTTGATGATCTATGTATAGGTAAACCGAACTAACTTCTAGGTGGACTGCCAAGGGAGTTACCCACTATACAAAACGCACCAATTTGATTTTGATTAAAATTTTATCTGGCAATAGGCACTAAGTCACTTAATGCACTTAGTGCGTTTTACTTGTAGATTATTTCAAATGTTTCTGCACTAAGCGACTTTCTAAAAAGAGTTAATTTATAAAAATATGATTGCTTGAATCATTTATATGATATAATATCGCGTTATTTATTGTACTGACAAACGCATTCAAATTTTAACTGATAGAATATTTTAATTTTGCTCTTAAACCCTTGGTTACTACATAAATAATAAGAATATAAGAAAAAAAACTAAAGTTCGCGGCAAGTTCGGAAAACAGCCCTTAGAATTGCACCGTGAAGTGTTTTATCATTAATAATGATTCATTATAATTATTGACTTTAGGAGATGCTTCTTTGCCGGCACAGCCGATGGCCTCTGAAAACTGTCTTAGTTCTGGCATAGTAAGCAGTTTCATATAATTATTACTAATTAATTTTATTAATTTTGGAAACGTTCTTTAAACAATCAAAAAGTCCAAACCCTTCTTTTAAAAATCTAGTTTTTGAAAATGTATGTAAACATCTTGTTTTCTACTTTATAGTTATACATTACGTTTAATAGAAGGGTTTTAATTTTAAATAGTTGTTTTTTATATTATTTTATTGACTTAGTGCTCTTTACTTGTAAGCCGACGTCGTGGGCCTACAAGTAAAAGTCCATGTCTTTTTTCAAATTTAGTTTAATTAAACTACTTTAATTTTTTTTTATTTAACTGCAAATGATGTCCATTATGTCCAAAAATGTCATTGCAATTTGCGGTAGTTTTTTTTCCTAAAACAATTATTACAAAAATTAAAAAACAACAATGAAAGTTAAATTTGTCAATATCTCAAAACCATGTTTTTGGACTTAGTGCTCTTTACTTGTAAGCCGGCGATATTCTCCTTTCAAGCATACCATATTCTTATCCTTTCATATTTAAAGCACAATTTTGCTTTAAAGGAGAAAATATTCTCTACAAATCATATTTAGTCTTGATTTAACCCCTAAACGCACTCACCCGAGTTAACTTGTTTACAGTAGGTTGGCCCTTTTCCGCTTATCCTCCTTAACTTTAACCCCTTAACGCACTTACCCGAGTTAACTCGTTGACAGTAGGTTGGCTCTTTTCCGCTTACCCGAGTTTACTCGGGCGACTTATATTTTGCCGGCAGACTAACATCTCTACTCTAAATTTCTCTACTCTCTAACATCCCTACTCCATACATCCCTACTCCACAACAACTCTACTCCGTAACATCTCTACTCCATAACATCTCTACTCCGTAACAACTCTACTCCACACTATATGCACTTTATTAGTCACTTAATAATAAATGAGGAGTTCTAAGAACAAAGAATCTTCTTCTTCTAGATTATTTTATTTTTTTCCTTGAAAACGTTTATCTTTAAATGTAAATCTAGAACAATAATAAATGAATTACTCTAAAAGCATCAATGACCGCGTACTCTTAACATGCACTAATATGTAAGTAATTAATAAACTGAATTCATTTTTGACAGTGACGTAGCATGACAAATATTCTTTTGAGTTAAGACAAGTGGCTAATCGAGTGTCTATAGTGTGGAGTAAAGTTGTTACGGAGTAGAGATGTTATGGAGTAGAGATGTTACGGAGTAGAGTTGTTGTGGAGTAGGGATGTTATGGAGTAGGGATGTTAGGGAGTAGAGAAATTTAGAGTAGAGATGTTAGTCTGCCATTTTGCCGAATTGGTGCAAAATTAACCACTTTTCCGAAAAACATGGTGCGTCAATGGGTTAAGACAAAAATTTTCTGTATGTAAGTTCTCTACACGCAAATTTAATTTATAAAGAATTATTGTCAATAATAAAAACATCTGTAGCTTACTGTAGACTTGTTTTAACGTATATTACTAAAAATAACTAAGGTCAACAGGCAGAATGTCGAAAGTCTTGTTGCTATACGAGACAGAAAGTTATTCGTCGAGAATCTGTATAGACGAGACAAGAATTTAATCGTATGGAAATCGTCACGACCGTCAACCTTTTTCTTGTCTTGAAAATTAAGAACTTGTGTTTTTCAATTCTCGCAAAATGTCCATAAACTCCAAACATATCTAGGGATTTCTAAAAGACTTTCACGACTTCCTACAATTTCTTAGATTTTTTTTCTTTGTTTAAACTTTCTTGCGAAATGCGTTGCTACTTTCCTCACTATATTTTTGATTATTATTTCGGGATTTTTACTCACTTTAATATGCGAAGTCGTTATCAACTTAAATTTACAGACGTGGATAAAATTTAAAGTCTGTTATACGAAGCGTTTAAAAGTTATTGGTGGATAATTAATAATTGCATGTGAGGCAATACAATAAATGAAATACATTTATTTTATATATCAAATCACAGTTATTTTTATTGAATGAGTGTTCTATTTAATTCATTTAATCAGAAATATATATTTATCTATATTTATTTAATTAAAATATTGAAAACTAATTTTAAATTATCTTTTAAATTGAATTTTACAAGCTTAATTTTTAACTGAACATTGTTTGACTTTTCCCTTTATTATCGTTACCGCTGTCTATATAGGAAGTCCTATAATAGGACTTTTATGTTCTTCACCATTTGATGGATTAGGGTAGCGGTAACACAGATTAGACTTGGGTTGATTTTAATGGAGGCCAAGGCCAAACTATGGGATGTTACAGAAAAAAGTATTTATATTACGATACACACATAACAATCTCATAATAATTTATGTAAAATTTCACATAACTATCACTCTGTTTTTAAGTTTTGAATAATATAAAATACTAGCCGTGAAGCCCGTTCTTCGAACGGGTTGATTAAAAACTTAAATTAGTTATCTCTTTATTAACCTTGTTTAATAATTTCCCCGCAATAAGTAATATTTCCTTTATAATTTTCGATATCAATAAGAAACATTTCTGCCAAATATCGAGATAGTAAAGTAAGAGTTCTCTGAGATATGCACTTTTTTTTTAAATGTCTTTAAATTATTTCCCCTTAAGTAAAATATCACAATTTTTACACCCTTAGGGGAATATCGAAAATTCCTGAAACACATCTTTTCGATTTCGATAAAGAACATTTTTGCCAAATAT
This sequence comes from Brachypterus glaber, assembly GCA_958510825.1. Classification (NCBI taxonomy): domain Eukaryota; kingdom Metazoa; phylum Arthropoda; class Insecta; order Coleoptera; family Kateretidae; genus Brachypterus; species Brachypterus glaber. The sequence continues at coordinate 66,418,074 of OY294046.1, forward strand.
GAAGATTCTAGATCAAGAGGTCTTTGAGATACGCACACTTTTCAAAAAAGGGTAATATTTACATAATTTACCACTTACGACTTAAATATGACGATTTTTACCACCTTAGGAGTCGAATATCGAAAAATCCTGCAATACCTATCTTTTAGGGGGCGGCGGTAGCTCAGTCGTGAACGCCTCGATCTAGTATTCGAGAGGCCGGGGTTCAATCCTCGGTTGTAGAACAACTTTTTCACAGAAATAAAATACCGTCGTTTCCCCACCACGTCGGCTTGTGCTGCCGAAGATCTAAGCACAAAGTACAAAAAAAGGTTTGCAGTGGATAATGCCGCATAGCACTCGGACCTGTGATACTACCCGGGCGCACCGAGAGGGAGCAGCAAGGTAGCTGTCATGTCTGTTGGCAGAGCTCACTTTAAGGACCTCCAAGCAACCAGGATCTGTACTAAGGCTGCAAGCGAAAATGATCCTTAAGCAGTTTGGCGCCGGTTCAAGTGCACTGGCAGCCAATAAACTTAAGGATCAAAGCCGCTCACTTAGCCAAAAAAGCCAACAAAACGAGGTTCGGATTCCTCGCTTAACTGTAGGTCCCGGGGTACAACAACTAAAATCCTCGTTAGAGTAGAAAAACTAGTAACACAGGGGTAGGCAAAAAGGACCATATGGTCTAGTTGCCAGGCTTGACCTCCCCACCATTACTACTACTACTATCTTTTAGGTGTTTAGAAGCAGAGGGCCGGCCGGTCGGCCGGTGTTTTGATTGTGTTAAAATGTATTTGTTATGAAAATATTAATACTTCTAAAACCGTTCTAAATATTGTAAATATTGAAATTGATTTTAGAATTGAAATTTTGTGTTCGTGATTTATTTTAGTGTATGAATACAGATTAACCGGTTAACCATATGTTTTGAGGTTATGATATAGAAGAAATTATTATTTATATGAAATGTATAGTTTAAGACCAAAAGTGACCAAAAGGTCATATTTCTTTATAAATATTACAGTAAAGGTAAAGCATCTTATTTTAAAAAACCTTAAAAATAACAAGTTTTAGTTAGCGGGCCAAAAAAACTTTTTGGCACTAGGGCCACAAAGTCCATATTTTCGCCCGCACACCATGAACCTAAAGTGACGCTTTTAGAATCATTCGAATAAAAAAACCTTTTTATTATCGACCATTTTTTTTTTTAATTCTATTATATTTTTAGAAAACTAGACATTTTTATAAATAGCTTACACAATTAATCTTAATGTAGAAATTCATTACATCTTTAGATTCTTAGAAGAAACAATATATCACATACCTACAAAAAAATCATTAATTACCCAAAATAATATTATGTCATAAATACAGTAGCAGGAACATTAATATATTTTTTTTCACCACTATTTTTAGAAGTCACTATTATTTAACGAGTTTTTAATTCGGAAAAGTAAATGCATTAATAGAACACTAGCGTAATTATAGTATACAACAATAAATAGTTGTATATGCGCCAACCACTATACAGTGCTCGAAAAGTCACCCCCCCTTTTAACTTTTGAACCAGTTGAGATATCGACTTCAAATTTAGAACTCTTAAATAAAACAACTTAAACTATCTTTTAGCATATATTTGATATTTTCAGCTCTTAAAATGTGGGCAGGTGGGCATGGGGGGACATTTTTTTAAATGGAAAAGGGGGTCGTGTGATACATCATTTTAAAGCTTATAAAATTCTCTATTTAAACTAACATTTTTAAATTTTTTTAAAATTTTTTTTAAGGTTTTGATTTTTCAATTTTTTGTGCTAAAGCATTCGATTTTTTAAGTTTTTTTTTATAAATTTTTATTTATGTCAACTAAAATTAGTTTAAAAGTATAGTTAACATTTTTTTATGATGAAATTAGGCATTTTTAAAAAATAATTTGTTTTTTTTTTTAGAGGAATTTTGACATTAATACCCATTTTCAACCCCATTTTAAACCCATTTTTTTTTTTAATTTAAAAATATGGAGTTAAATGGAGAATTTTATAAGCTTTAAAATGATGTGTTATACGACCCCCCTTTCCATTAAAAAAATGTGCCCCCATGCCCCCCTGCCCACATTTTAAGAGCTGAAAATATTAAATATATGTTAAAAGATAGTTTAAGTTGTCTTATTTAAAAGTTCCAAATTTGAAGTCGATATCTCAACTAGTTCAAAAGTTAAGAGGGGGGGGTGACTTTTGGACCGCTCTGTATATTGCATACATAGAAAAAACGGATTCCTTGAACCAAGGACACGTGTCTTTGTATATGTTCAAAGCCATATTCTCTCGTTTCAAGGCTGGAATTTTCTTGAACCAAAATCAGGTATGCGTGGCTTGCAAATCCGCAGGTATGGATTGCCGCTCCTTCCTACGTCACGATCCTCGCTTCAAAACACCCGACTGGCTAGCTGAGCCTGGTAGGCGTCGGCTCTCTACTGCGTTTGCAAATTACGTGTAATATATTTTAGATTCACATATTAATTACACAAAGAAATGTCGAGAATTTTTTTGGAGACCATTATATTTTTGTATGTACACGGAAAGAAATTAGTGGGCTCTGCGCTATACATTATAAGATATTTGGTAACAGTGGCAAATTATAGTGATTTAAGCTATAGATTATAAGGGACACAATAACTAATAATGTTAAAAATAAATTGGAAACGATTATATATATTACAGACACGATTATATTTATTACAGGCACTATTATAAATTTACAGAAATTTTATTATATTATAAAAATTATTAGCACGGACAATAATTAAATCTATTTAAGCTATAAATGCGATACTATTTGTTATATTTTATTATTCACTAAACAATTAAAGTATTTCATATAAATTTTTACACTGACTGCCATAATTGTAAGAGAAAGCCTTGTATTTATATAATAAGCGATTATAATTTGCTTGGTATGTCTGTTATAGCGCTCCTAGCTATAATTTTTTTTTTCCGTGTAGTTGAGGCGAAAAATTCGAATTTAAGGTCAAAATCTAATAGCACCTCATTCGATTAGTTTTGAAGATAAACTCAAAAAACGTTAAGTTACTGTGTTTGGATTTAGACGTAAGCATTCATGTGAAACATCGTTACAATTATGTTTGACAAAATTTAAACTAAGTATTGATAAAGGTAATTATGTTATTATTGTTTTTCTTGATTTAAAAAGGGCTTTTGAAACTATTGATCCCAAAATTTTATTAAATAAGCTTAAAACTTATGGAAAACAAATAGAAAACAACGGGTTATTTTTGAAAATTTTATTTCACCAGAAATTCTTATTAAATTAGGTGTACCCCAAGGAAGTATACTTGGTCCACTACTATTTATTATATACCTTAATGACATATTTTTGTTTATAGACTGTGACTTTATAAATTTATTTGCAGATGATACATTATTAGCAATAAGTGGTCCAAATTTACAAGAACTAATAAACAAGATGAATATAATTTTTAAAAAAATACAAAAATATTTTAATAAAAATAAAATGAAAATTAATGAAACAAAAAGCAAATCCATGATTTTAACAACTAAATTTAAATATTCTAAACTTAACACAAATAATGTTAATTTATTTATAAATAATATAAAATTAGACATAGTAGAAGAATTTAAATATTTAGGATTTATGTTAGATAATACTTTATCTTATAATAGTCACTTTAATTATATTTATAATAAAATAGTTAAAAAAATTTACTTTTTTTCACGAATTTCATCAAATTTAAGTTTAGAAACAAAAATAACTGTATATAATACTATTATTAAACCACATTTTGATTTTTGCGCAAGTATTATGTATTTTCTGGAGTTAAATAAAAAACAGCAATTACAAAAACTTCAAAATAGAAGTATGCGGATCATTTTAAAGTGTAATAGATATAGTTCAATAAGAACTATGCTTGAAGCTTTAGATTGGTTTACAATAAAAAATCAATTATTTTTTAGAACTATGGTTTTTATATACAAATTATTACATAATTATTTTCCAAATTATTTAAATGAATATATAAAATATAATCATTCCGTTCATGATCGCCATTTAAGAAATCTAAATAACATTGTAATTAGTAGAACAAATTATACAAGTACTACACATTCATTGTTTTATATAGGAATTAATAGTTTTAACAAATTACCAGACGAAATTAAATTAAGCCAAACATTAGGAATGTTTAAAAATAAATTAACAGATTATATTAAAACATTAATTAACTAAAAATATATACCCTTATTTATTTATTTATTTTTTTCTCTCTGAAATTGTTTTATTACTTAAGACTAGACTAGTTAGTATAATATATGTATAACTAATTAAATTTGTAATCATATGTTGTATATTAGGTTAATCCTATTTAATAAATTGATTATTATTATTATTATTATTATTAAATAATGGATCACTTATGTCAGACATCTGATGTCTTGGTGTACGTATAATTGCCTCTACAAATATCTCAACGACCCAACTTTGTAGGATATATTGGTATTAATTTTAAAATAAATTGATAATAATCAAAAGCTATGTGCTTAACAACTAAGGGAACGTTCAAGTATTACGTTACGCAAAATGTACCAAAATTCATACAATTCATACCTGGGTTCTCGCGTTATTCAAGGCTGTAGAGTTTTCATATTTTGGCTACCCCCCTAACACACTCCCTATTAGGGGGGGTAGCCAAAATATGAAATCTCTATAATCTACAGTGCGTACATTAAGTCTGGAATCACCCGATTTACTTTTCAATTATAAGACTTTTAAAAAAACGCTCGGACAGGTCGATTTTAATTTTTAATTTTTCAAATTTTGGTGTAAAAAAAGTTATTAAAATTTTCACCCCCTTGCACCCTCCCATCACAACTTTTTTTTTTCAAATAGCAACCTACCTCTTGTGACACATCGTTGGAAAGGTTATTTAACAACCTTTCTAACGGTGTATGCCAAAGCCTTATTTAAAAAGGAGCTTAGAAAAAAATTAGTGGCTATTTGAAAAAAAAAATTGGAATAAGTGGGTGCAAGGGGGTGAAAATTGTGATAACATTTGGTGTAAACCAAAATTTGCAAAATTAAAAATAAAAATCCACCTGTATGAGCATTTTTTTTTAACTTCCCAGTTACAAGTTAAAGATGGGAGGGTGCAAGGGGGTGAAAAATTTGATAACTTTTTTTACACCAAAATTTGAAAAATTAAAAATTAAAATCGACCTGTCCGAGCGTTTTTTTAAAAGTCTTATAATTGAAAAGTAAATCGGGTGATTCCAGACTTAATGTACGCACTGTATAATAACGTTCCCTAACCGTAAGGTCAATTAGTTAAAAAAAAAATAAAAAAACAACTTTCTTGGCAAGCATTGATTTTAATTATTAATCAATCAAAGTTTAATGAAATTGTTTTGGTAATTATACTCCGTCCAGTTATGTAAGATAGTAAGGGACGCGGCCCGTTTTACACCACAAAGCGCATAAATAGCATAATTATGCAAAAAGTGTATCAAAAATTTAACAGATGTCGGTACTGTTTTCTGGGAAAGGGCCTATCCAAAGACTCGCATAACAAGCATAGTACATAAGAATGCGATGCCAGGTTTGTCTTGAGGTATCGTCATGTATCTTGTAGTGGTTGTTATGCGAACCTCTGTTATAATTTTAACCTAAAAATTTGACGTTTTCCTTGTGTTCAATATAATTTACGGTTGTACGATATGTAGAATATGCTAATTTAGTGTGAGTGTATGAAAAATAAACCAAAAAAGTACCTTTTTCAATACCATACAAAATAACATTAACCATTTTTTTATGTAACTTTCTATTCCTTTATTAGCTTTAACGACCGTCAATCATTGTCATAGACAAAAAATGTCACAATATTTTACATGTTAAAAGGTACGAGTTTTTAACCAATGATGTAGCTTAAAAATCGCGGTAATTTTAAACTGTTATCTTGCATAATTGAACTTTAAACAAAAAGGCAGTTTAACAATTTATTTTTATTGTTCTTATTATTAATAACAATACGTAAAATAATCAAGTTTTGTTAACTAAAAATATTATATGATTAATTCCGACAAATTGCAGCTAATTTTAATTCATACAAGGCCATTTATTTTAAATATATGTACCCACTATAGGGTAATTAGTAATTAGTAATTAATTAGTAATTAGTAGTTACTAATTACTATAGATGTAATTACCGCCGAAAAAAATGCTATTTTAATACATGTTATGCTTTTAAAATTAAAATGATTAAATGAGCATCCAATATTATTAAAACTTTAACTAATATACTATGGAAACTTCAACTAATATACAAAAAGAAAACATTTAAATGTGTTCATAAAAACAATATTATTTACTTACTTATACATTTTCTAGCTAGGGTCATACACGGTAAAAATAAATTACATTAAATTACATATACCGTAAATGGTACCTTTTTTTACACTTTTAACACTTTAACCTGGTAGCATGCGTCGCTATCTCTCTAACAATAACAATATTAAACGGTCCGTCTCATGATGCGACGCCTCTTGGTTATTGTCCAAAGCGCACGCGCATCTTAAAATAACATAGCCCGACATTGTAAAATCATGTAAAAATATGTAAATCAATGTAAATATATTTTTTTACATTATTTTACATTCTTTTACATTATTTTACATTCTTTTACATTATTTTACATTATTTTACATGCTTTTACATTCTTTTACATTCTTTTTTCATTCTTTTACATTCTTTTACATTATTTTACATTATTTTACATAAATTCTTGAATTATAGTCCAGAATAGTAAATTTACTATTCCGTACTATGTAAATTCATATTGTTTTACATTATTTTACATGCAGTTTTTACAGTGTACTGTTAAAATGTATTTTGTTCAAAGTTCTCATTTTAAGATCTTACAAAAATAGATTTGAATCATTTTGGTCTACCTGTACCTCATAAAGTCAGTCTACATATTATCACCTTCGAGCTAAAAGTTGTTCGAAACCATATCAATCAAATACAATACAGAGTTACATAAACAATTACTAAAACTACCGTTTTATTATTGGTAATAGAGTAGAGAATAGTATTTTAGCAATAATATATTTTCAGGCTTTTTGGTCAAAAAGGTTGTAGGGCAGATTTGCTGAGAAAAGTATTTCTTATAGGAAAAAAAACTAAAGTTGGAGAATGTGACAATAAATATTTTGGCAATGAATTGAAATAAATGAACTCAGTCAACTTTTAATTTATATTACTTATTAGCTTCAGACAAGATATACACGTATAGCTATGGATTATATTTAGTGACCACGCACAAAATAATTATTTTAAAAATATTTTGGCATCAGACAATATATGCTAGATTTTTCAATGTATAATTGGAACAGAATAGCGTTGTAAAATAATTAACGAAACTATTTTTGTTAATGCTCAGAATTATACACTTCAACCTTAGAGAAAATTAATTAGAGTAGAAAAAGCTCTCCTTGTAGTTTATAATTAAGCTGATTGCTTTTCACGACTGTTGGCTCCAAATGGTTATCCAATTTTAAATTATTATTAATTATTATTCTAAATATAAGTATAATAGACTCTTTTAGTTTCGAATCTAGATCTTCGCGGAAATTTTGCGTAAAATTTAATTTGTCTTATTTTTACAGAATCTTTGTAAATTTAGCATATGCTTTTTTGTCACATTTACAAAAATACTGTGTTGACAAAGTAAGCTGTAAAAGATATAGCAATATATTTTTTCCAATACATACAGATAATAGGACAATTACCAGCTTTATTTTAAATAGATAAACTCAATTTTAACCCCCGCGTGGCTTTTACTTTATTTAGTGGATAATTATTTATTTTACCCACTCAACTGTCACTTGTCAAATTATTTTCTTGTAAATGTCATTAAAATTTTTAATAAAAATATAAATTCCTAAGCTATTTATTGGATAAAACCTTGTATGGCACTCATGGGTAAACCGATATTGCCCTCTCGAAAATGCTTGGCTGACGCCTCGCAGGTTAATTTTCTCATGGGCAATATCTTACTTTACCCACTAGTACCATAAATAACTATTATCTCACTCTCAAAAGTTATCACTCAATGGAATTAAAGCAAATTCATCTTGTCACCTGACAAATTCGAAGCAATGTGATTGATGATTTTTTTCGCTCGGTGTGAATAATTTGAGCAACAAAACCAAACAATTGATGAGAGTGAAGACGCCTCTAAAGTTTCAATTAGTAATTAAGTTATCTCGTGCTTGTGGTAGATAAAAGGCATTGAATATTTAAAACGATTTTGTATTTCAGCATATGAATTTATTTAAAATTAGCCTAGCGCTTTCGATCTAAGATCATCATTCAGGGCTTAGCTTTGTCAGAGCTAAAAACTAATAGAACCTAAGAGGTAATTTAAAAATATTGGGACATCACATTTAATGATGATCTTAGATCGAAAGCGCTAGGCTAATTTTAAATAAATTCATATGCTGAAATACAAAATCGTTTTAAATATTTAATTTATCACAGCATACAAGTCAACAATACTTAATTTTAAAAGGCATTGAGTTATGCAATTTGCGTTGTTGTTGACCGGTAAATATCCCAATTCTAAAATTTCTTGTTTCTTAGAACTACTAAGCCCATAAGATTAGGACACTGCTTCTGTCATAGGTAGGATTCAGAGCAGTTCACCAGTCCCATTAAAAATAAGCCTCAGCGGTCCTTGTATAAAAAAAGGATTGCCTAAGTCTAATCTATTCCTTGTCCTTGTATCAGAACTCGCATAGCTTATAACTAATTACTTATTATTAGTTTTTCACACTTTCTTGAAGTTCCTAACCAATCCCTGAAGACTTGTTCTATTTCATTTTAATAGTTTTGCAAAGACAAAACTGGCAACCCTATTGTCAGTCCTTGTATAAAAAAAGGATTGAAGACTTGTTTTATTTAGTTTTTGTTTTAGTAGTTTTACAAAGACAAAACTGGCAACCCTATTGGTCATCTATATAAATAAAATATCGAGGACAGTCTAAAAAGCTTTTTCGCGTGTCCAGTTTCTGTTTTAAAAATTGATTTAAACTTAAAGAAAATCCTTTCAGACATTTTCTTAGCCTAAAAATAAACTTTGCGACATTAAACAACAAAATTTGCTTTATATATCACTGGTGCCTGGCAGTAAATGTCTTGGAAAACGCGATTTATTTTAACAAAATATTCTAAATAAATGCATGTTTTCATACTTTACATACCTACAATGTTTAGGTAAAAGTTTTTATAAATTTTCTCAGGAGTAGTTTTTATTAAAAATGTAGCTTTGTTTTCTTTAAAATGGGTCCTTGGCATTCTATTGATAGCCACACAAAATAGTATATTCTATAACTAGTATGGAATAGACAATATTCCGCGCGAGCGGTAGGCGAGTATGACGGTCCCGCGAGCGCCGAATGACTATTCCATACGTGTTGTAGACTATACATTTTCTTCGACTGCAAATACAAAACACTGTATGGCTTTAAACTGCGGACAAGGTTAAAAACAATGTTTTTTTGTGACTCGACATTGTAAATGCAACAAAACACATATTTTTAAATAAAGCAATTAATGTTATTTAATAATTTTATCAAATCAGTAGTTAAGAAAGATTTTTATTTAATTTTAGCACATATTTACAAATTATAATGCAAAAATTGAAGGTTATGTCGGATTGTTGTGACATATACGAGCTTTATTTTTTTACCGACCTGCAACAGTTATATTTATCTTTTCTGAGTTAAAAGCTTTTTTTTAGTAAAAATTTCATAATTAAGGCAAAAAAATTCTCTGGACCACGCGGGTTATTTATTTACATATTTAAACATGTAAATAAATAACCCGCGTTTAGCCTGAAGTCCTTTTTTTTATTAGAATAATTAATTTTATTTAAATGACCGTATTTACTCATAACAAATATTAAATATTTAAATTTTGATTGTTAATTACAAACACAAATAGGGAGACAAACAGTGGTAAGTAATTCGTCGAGTGTTAAAAATGTAAAATTTTGCATATTGTCATTAAAAAAAAAGTTTTTCAAAAAAATAAACAAGTTAAATAGTATATTGTTTTACTAAGAGGAAAAGCTTTTGTTACTAGTCTGTAGAATTTACGAACGACGCGAAGTGGAGTCCGGAAACTACAAACGAGTAAAAACAAGCACTTTTCCTCTGAGTGAAACTTATTTTTTTTTCTTCTAGCGTCCTAAATATTATTTTTCATGTTAATTTTTGCATTTAATTTTTTCAATATTAACTTTCGGAATAAACTTAAAGCTTCCTTAGCCCATTTTAAAACTTTTTCGTAAGGTGAATAGTACACTTTTCGATATTTGATGGTAACTTGTCTAATGTAGCATTTGCAATTTCGGAGAGATTTGTAGGTGTACAATCAATATATTCTTCTTCAATCATTTTTAATCAATTTTACGTAAAGTTTTTGTACAGAATCTCGAGTCAACGACCTGTTTGCATAATAAACAAACAACTGTGAAGTATGGCTAACTTTCTTTTTACGGCGTAAAACAATAAACTCATTTTTTTTAACAAAATAGATCACTTCTATCTAGTGTGTTCAGTTATAAAATATGAACATTTTAGTATGCTTGAAGATAAAATGTATTTTACGACTATCATAAGTCCGCCTATAAATTTTCGGTAGTCTTTTAAAAACTCTTTTAAAAAATCTCGTAAATCTCAGTAATTAATTTTTGACAAGATGTTGAATTTTTGTTGAAATCTCCAAAGTCTTATCCAAAATCTTAAAAATCATAGATTTTATGTCAAAAATGTTGGAAGTTGTACAAAAATCTCGCGTACAAATATTTTGTAGTGGTTCTCCCCCGGTTTTTAAGCAAAAATAAAAAAATAATTACGATTAATTTGCTCAGTGAAGTTTAACTAGTTTTATCAGGCCTTTTATTAAGTTTTTTTTTGCAAAATCGTTCAATAGATCTATTGAACTACAGAGTGTTATCAATATGACTATTTATTTTTTTTTATTTTTTTATTTATTTGAACAGAAGTACAAACGGGATATACCCAAAAAAGTACCTACAAAATGTATCAAAAAAAAAAAAAAAAATTTATACATATATTATACATTATCATATTCTGTTATAAATACAAAAATGTAAATCAAAAAAGTGTAAATTAATAATAATAATAATCTAAAAATCTAATAAGTACTACTGATTTTGCAATAAATTTTTAACAAATCCCTTGAAAGTCTCGATATTTTTTGAAAAAATTTCGATACTGTTCAAAAATGTATTACAAGAAATTATCATTCGAGTTATTGGTGAATTTTGTGAGCAATTAGTATGTCTAAATGGAACTATAAATAGTTCTGAGTTTCTGCAGTTAATTTGAGATTGTCTCAATATTATTTTATGGGAAATATTTTCACTAAACATGTTTTTATTAATTATTTTATAAGTTATTGTTAGGTCAGTTAAAATTCGACGTTTGCTTAATGGTATAATATTAAATTTATCATAAATTATGGTAAAATCGTGATCTGTAATAGTAATATTGCTTTTAAAAGCTAAAAATTTTAAAAACTTATTTTGAACATTTTCTAGTCGTTCAACGTATGTTTTATAATGAGGATTCCAAATACTAGTCGCAAAACTTAATTTAGAGAGCACCAATGAATTATAAATTAAAAGTAAAGATCTAGGTCTTGAGAGTTCTTTGCATTGTCTTTTTATAAAACCGATCATTTTTAGAGAATTGTTAACTACCGACTCAATGTGCAGATGAAATGTAAGTTTCGAATCCAGCAGGACGCCCAGGTCCCGAATTTCATAAACCCTTTCTAACTGGGTATTATCTAAAGTGTAATTAAACATTATTTTTTTATAGTTGCGAGTAAAAGTTATAAAACAACATTTTTTTAAGTTAAAAAATAATTGATTATCCTTACAGTATCTTGAGAGATTAAGTAAGTCTGTTTGTAAATTTAAGCAATCCTGGATTGACTTTATAAGCATAAAAACTTTTAAATCATCCGCGTACAATAAAAATTTTGCGTAATTAAAGCAATTCTTTAATGTGTTTATATAGATTAGGAAAAATAGAGGCCCTAGGTGAGACCCCTGGGGGACGCCTAATGTAACAAAAACCTGTACCATTTTAATTAAAAAAAAAAACATTTATTGATTACTTTTTTAAAGTAAAATATATATTTTTTTAATTGATGTAGATATTTTGGTCAGGATATCTAAATAAATAAGTAAAATAAATATTTGTATATTTGTATTTAAATATGAGTTTGTTTAATTACAGTTTTGCAGGATTCAGAATTTACGTTAAGATACATATATATGTATAGGTATTCTGCCTAACCAATTGAAACAGCAGTATCGCAGCTAATGTGAAATTAATAAAAATAATCAATTAATTTTAAACCCTAAAAAAATAAAAACAAAACTGCCACTCATTACAGCTACTCTTCTCATAAAAAAATCTTCAAATATTTTGCTTGTAACCAAAACAAGCCCGTCTCAACGAAAAACTAAATTTTATGTTGTACAGATACCGCTCTTTTATTTAGCAAGGCAGTATTTACAGCTATGTTTTATCATATCATATGTCGGTCAGTAGATATTATACAAGAGATACATAACAAACATTTTTTGGCGTAACTTTCACTCGATATGCTACTTAGGTACCTAGCAAATTTTCAACATCTATAATAATTACCTACATGGTTATGTTTATTGTACTATTTAATTTTTTATTCATAATGTACATCCGTAGTATATTAGCAGCGGCGCACTATTTTACCAACGGGATAAAAATTGTCCATAAATAGGCAAATGAAATTAAGAAATAAGTATCAAAAACCATTTAAAGTTATTCACTATACTTTTCTACATTAAAAAAAGTCATTTATTTTATTTAAAATAAATTTGGGAATAGGCGCCAATTCAATATTTTGACATGCTTACACAACATTCTAATTTCTAAACAAACTAATATTTTTTCCAAAAATTTGGAAGAAGCATAGCAAGTATATGTCTTTAAAGATATATTTATAAATATATACCAAAAAAACATTTTTTACGTAAAAAGATAGCGATAAATTTGAGCCCCTTTTTTCTACGTGTCTGTGGCACATAAAATTTGAAAATAATTTCGTTCGTCCATCGTCGCGACGCATCGTCCATTAGATATATAATACGTAAAACTGTTCTTAAATATGTAATAGTAATATTCTATAAATATCAGTGTCCATTTTGGCTCATTGGAAGATATAAGCATTTCTATCGCAATATTTTTTGACGTTTTTGAAATTTTTTAAAAATTTATATCAAAAATTACCAGCCCGCTTGTTAAGCTTGGCTACTCATTTCTTAAAAACTATTGGGCCGGGGAAGCTAACATTTGGTACACAGTTCTTAACCTAAATAAGCGAAATATAATTATTTAGACCCGGAGGTGGTGTGTAAAAATAAATATTTCAAATAAGTCAAAAAATACTCCTTAAATGAACCCTTTTAGTCCTAAATCTTCACCACGAGATTACCTAAAAAACGCCCGACCCCTAGGTTCTAAAACCCCAGATTCGGATTCAGCGACCCCAAAAACGTATAGAAACGTTTTTCTCGTCTGGGGAAACAGACCTTTATTTTTTTTGTGAGCCTGTGTTATTAATAAACAATAAATCCATAACTTAATGCGTTTTATGTTTTTTTTTACTTTTATTAAAACAGTTTTACACAATTAATGGCAAAAATGCCCTTTTGTTGAGGCTATCGTATAGTATGGGTAACTTTTCATTTTCATTTATGCGCCTGAAAGTAAAAGTGATAATTAATTATACATTTATAAAAGAAGCAGGTGACTTCTCATCTAGGTCAATGTTAAATTTAGAATTTCTTGATATAATAATTGCACTTATATTATATAATGGCTCTTCTTCACAGCAATTACTACCAGCCACTTTTCGCTATCTCTGTAGGTTATCTTTTTTTATACTTTACATTTTCATTTAAAATAAATGAAAACAGTCATAAATAATTGGTTTGGTTTCACTGACTGACTTTCTGCTCAGTTGCTATGTTCTTCCTGTGTTTTAAGATTTTTATAAATATGCTAAGAACTTTTTCTTTCATTAATTAATATACGTAATTCAACAGTGAAACATAAAAGATCTGGTTACCAACCAGTGGTTGTGATAACCAGATCAATAGTTATATAATAATCTTTTATTTCCCTGGATAGTGCAACTAGATATGAGGCGTATAGTGCAAGAGTGGCCCATCTCACTTTATGGAAATATCTAGATAATAATAATGAAAAAATCTTGCTATTAAGAAAACTTCAATAAAAAAATAATATATATATATGAACAGTTACAACGTTTTGAAGGTAATATGTCCCTTCTTCTTCAGGGTAAAAATTAAAAATAGAAATAAAGAATTATACAAATTTAAAATCTAATTGTCAAAAAATAGATGAAAATTAATTAAAATAGGTAAAGTGTGAAGGTGTATAGATGTATTAGTGTATAAAGTATAGGTATAAGTGTTTAGTTAAGATATGTAAATAAGTAAAAAATTAAGATATGTGAATAAGTAAAAAACAAATTGACAAAAAATATACAAAATTCATTATTTAATAATATTTAAGTATATTTTACTTAGTCTGTCCTATAATTTACCGTATTATTATTAATTTTGATATTTATCATTTTCAAAAAATTCCTTTTAAATCTATTTTTTTCCCTATCCAAAATTTCTACATTTTCAAAATCAAAAAAATTTCCTAAATTAAAATGGTGGTTGCTTAAGGCAGTAAAAGAAAAAAATAGATTTAAAAGGAATTTTTTGGAAATGATAAATATCAAAATTAATAATAATACGGTAAATTATAGGACAGACACCCAATATCTCAGTAAAATATACTTAAATATTATTAAATAATGAATTTTGTATATTTTTATTTATTTTTTGTCAATTTGTTTTTTACTTATTCACATATCTTAATTTTTTACTTATTTACGTATCTTAACTAAACACTTATACCTATACTTTATACACTTATACATCTATACACCTTTACACTTTACCTATTTTAATTAATTTTCATCTATCAGTTTTTTGACAATTAGATTTTTAATTTGTATAATTTTTATTATTATTATTTATTATTTCTATTTTTAATTTTTACCCTGAAGAAAATGGGACATATTACCTTCGAAACGTTGGAACTGTTCATATATATTTATTTTTTTATTCAAGTGTTCTTAATAGCAAGATTTTTTCATTATTTTATATAAAAAAGAACAAGAAATATTATAATTAATATCGAGATAATGTTATTTAAATTTCTCCGATTTTTTAATCTTTGATCTAGGACGCATTATTTTATTTAAAATTTTTCTGTTAGGGTTTTTAGACTCAACCAACATTAAGGTAATGTATGACAAACAAATTTATTTTACCCTCTTTACTTTCTTAGAGAAAAAAATTGGTGGGTCACTATTGCACTATTGTGTTCATTTTGGGCATTATTGCATTACGAACGAGACCTTCAATAACACGTTTTTTTTGGTAGATCTAACCTCACATTTTACTTTAAAATTTTAATTATTTTTACATGTGAAAGAAATGTTCGTTATTTAATAACAGAATAGTCAAAATACCAATAATTATGCTCTGGAATAGTTAAATAAACGTTTTTTTACTGTTCTTGAAGTAATTACCTTTAAAAATCCAAAATAATAGATCCGCCATTTGAATTTTCCAGTTTTTTCGATCTGGGAAAGCTTAAAGAAACAAATACTTTTTGTTTGAGAAAATTTTGCCTTATTATTTTGACATAACGTGTTTTAATCTTTCGGAAATAATTTTGTTTTGGCAGCAAGCCTTCGATCACCGATTAATTAATAATCGTTTGCATAAATTTTCCGCATCGCCTTTGTAGGAGGTTAAACCTAATTAATCTCTAATTTTAAAACAAAAGAAACTATTACCGATCTCTTAACAATTACAAATTGCAAGTGAAAAAATGTTTAATAGCATTAAAGTAAAAAAAAATATGCATTTAAGTATAATTCTTTTATCACAAAAACTGTTTTTTTTTATTTAGATGTTGCAGGTGTACAAAGTGATTAAAAATAGCAATTTAATGGAATGAATATAGCTAATTTTATATATTTAAGATATCTGCTTTTTATCTGCTTATACATAGAAAAAACGGATTCCTTGAACCAAGGACACGTGCCTTTGGATATGTTCAAAGCCATATTCTCTTGTTTCAAGGCTGGCATTTTCTTGAACCAAAGTAAATGTCCTTGAATAAAGAGCGCGGATTTTTATTCCAAAACCCGTGCTCTTCATTCAAGGACATTGACTTTGGTTCAAGAAAATGCCAGCCTTGAAACAAGAGAATATGGCTTTGAACATATGTCCTTGGTTCAAGGAATCCGTTTTTTCTATGTACACTACAAAAAAACATGTTTAAATTTACATGCTAAATCAGAGGTAATATGTTGTCAAGCAAGTGCACTTAATATTTACGAGATTTAACTTGTAATTTTACAATTGTATAGGACATGTACGTAATCTATTTTATAAAATTGTAAAATTATTAAATCTCCTAAATTTTACGTGCACCTGCTTGACAACATATTACCTCTGAATTAGCATGTAAATTTACACTTTTTTTTTACAGTGTATGAGCGGTCACGCAAAAGGGAACCTGAATGTATAAAAAATAGATTTTTGGGTTTTTGAGTTACGGAATGCATTGAACAGTGTCCAATGGACATTTATGGGTAAATTATTCCAAATATTTTTATCTAAGATTTTTTATTGGAATTTTTTCTGAACGTGTACACTTAGTTATAATGCAAAACATTAATTTATCAATTTTTCTCGGACTCTATTTCTCCCCTTTTAGGTCCCTCTTCGCGTGCCCACTCGCATATACATGGATAAAAAAAATTTAAATAAAAGTAAGTCTAAAGCCATTTTTTTTTAAGATTTAAAATCCTTAGTAATCAAATATAAAATAAATATTTATAGTATTATTAATTTGAGCCATTTCGCCTCAATGACTATTTATATCGTAAAAATCTAAAACAGAAAATAAAATTAAAATGTTCTTATCAGGCGCACCTATTTCTAGATGCGCTGGTAAGGTATTGCGTTTAAAATAATACTTATCTGTTATATCTTCTTTACCTAAAAAATATTATTAGTCAATACCTTACCAAAGTTTAAAAATTTTGCCTAAATAGAGAATTTTCAATAAAATTCTTGATAAATCGTTAAAATAATTAAAAAAGAACGAAAAACTGAATAAAAGTTAACTTCTAACGTTTCGGGATCTAATCTGATCCCGTTTTCAAAGAAAATTATTAGTTTTGAAAGAATTTGTGCAATATTTGGCTTTATCAATCAAAATATGACAAATGTCAAAATATGTCATTTCGAGGTAATTGAAACAAAGACACCTGTAACAATAAAAAAGGTGTAGAGAAATTAATTTGGAAAAGGCTTTTTTGTTGAAAACGTGTAGAGAAGTTAATTTGGAAAAAAACTTTTATTGAAAAGAGGGCAAAGTTAAGTTACCGCGTAATACTTCATCATTAAGTATTGGTGTCCAAATATTAGATAAAGATGAAGAGCATTCGCTAATACAGTTATCTCTGCATAATTTTATGAAAATTGATTCTTTTAGCTTTCGTATTTCTGTGATAGGCTCTTTAGTTAAAATTTTTGTATTATCAAATAAAAAATGGTGACAATTATTAAATGAGTGATCAACTAATTTTGAAGAAAATATTTTTCTTTTTTGACAGTTAACTTTATGTTCTGTCAGACGGACAGATAAAGGCCTACCAGATTCACCGACATAAAATTTCCCGCATTGACAGGGAATGCAATAAACGCTGTTTTTAGAATTTATATTTGCATTAAAAGGCTTAGTTTTTGTAAGAATTTGACGTAAAGTATTATCTGTTTTAAAAGCCGTACGTATATTAAATTTATTACCGATACGTTTTAAAGACTCAGACAAACCTGGTACATAAGGTATTATTAAATTTATAGAGTTATCGTTATTTTTAGGTTGTCTAATTTTTGGATTTTCTATTTGAAAAATAGTTTTATAAATAAAATTGACGGGGTAACCATTTTTGGATAGTGTATCGTAAATTTTACTTTTTTCTCTATTAAAGTCATTAATATTTGTACTCTATCATATAAGGATTTAATTATGCCTTTTTTAACCGAATTGCAATGATTTGAGTTAAAATTTAGATATCTACCGGTATTAGTTGGTTTACGGTAAACATTAGTAAAAAGTTTGTTTTCAGTTTTAGTTACAAGTGTATCCAAAAATGGTAAGCTATTGTTAGATTCCCTTTCAATAGTAAATTTTATTGTATTTTCAATGTTATTAAGATAATTTAGAAAAATATCAAGTTCGTTATTGCCATGAGGCCAAATACAAAAAATATCATCTATAAAACGAAGCCAAACTTTTGGTTTTAGCAAACAATTATTTAATGCATTTGTTTCAAAATTTTCCATAAAAATATTGCTTAGTTTTGTTGATAATAAATATATTCAAATATAAACATGATAAAAAAAGATATCTCTCCAAATTATAAATTTATTGTCTATTAAACAAACATTACAGCGACAATTATTTCGACTCATTATGACATTTCTAATAATGTGTACTCAAGTTATTTTTTTTTTTTAATTTAAAAATTTGAAAATGACTTTATGTTAAAAAAGTCGAAACAATTGTCGCTGTAATGTTTGTTTAATAGACAATATATTTATATTTTGGAGAGATAACATTTTTTCTATGGTTTGGACTTTTTGTATTTAAATCAACTCCAGTATGTAAGGATCAAGAATTTCTTAATATTCAAATATCTTCACGCCTTTTATATTCAATTTTGTGATTTGTTTATTTTAAAACCAGTTAATCTTATTGTAAATAATTTAGGCATACTTAGAAAAAATGAGCTTTTGCTAATCATTCACAAGGATAGCACAAACAAAAGAAATAATGCATTTACTATCAATCATAAAGTCGTAAACAATTTTAATTTCATTGGTATTAAATAATATTATATTCTTCGCTACTGCACCTTCATTTAGAAGTAGATACTAAATTTATTTTATGGAAGCTAAAGTAGTATATTATAGGGGCTGTCCATATATTACGTAACGCAATTTTTAAAAAAAATTAATACGTATATAGTTTATGCACAGATACACAAAATAGTACACACTTTGGTGTTCTGTGAGTACACATTCCGCCAGAAAATGTATCATCGCCGATGATTCATCGGCAAGATCACGCAAGAACAGGGCCGTAATATTTTTTTTTAATATCAATGTCAAGAGTTTTTTTACTGTTTACAGCATTATTTAAATATGCATATTTTCCTCAATTTTTGTGTAAAAAAGGGAATTATGGGCCACTAAATAGTAATTTATGTTGAAATTAAAATACATCTGCCAAGCTTAGGAAATAAACATTAAATTTATTAAATTCCGTTACGTAACGTTTACCTAGACCCCCTTCCCCCCTGTCACAAACTGTAACAATTTCTCTGACCCCCCCCCCCCTAGGCGCGTTACGTAATATATGGACAGCTACATATACCAAGTGAGTAAAGTTCCCAAGAGAAACTTGTCAATTAAGAATTTCTTACACAAAAAAATAAACTTAAATTGGAATTTTAATTTGAAATTAATATTTTTTTTAGAAAAAATACTGTCAGAAAATAGAAATTATATGTAATAAGAAATCCTTTTAGAAAGAGTATACTTCGGAGTTCCAAGCATCTCATACCTATTTGTTCTAAATCAAAAATTTTGGCTATACCAATTAAATATATATTTTAAAATTTGTATCCACTGCAATGACAATTAAATTAAAATAAAATATAAAAATTAAATCGTCCTTGAATTAATTATGTCTAGTAAATAAAAATAATCGAACCGACTATTAAAAAAAATCTTGAAATAGTTTTCTTCGTCACTGACTGAAGGTCGTTCGACCATATAAGGTATAGAAGACGACAAGAAAAAATCGGGCCCTAAATATATTGCTTCTCATCGACTAGTTATTCTTCGCTGTTTTGTACAAGAAAGCCTCCTAAGAGAAATTTATTTTTCCTTCGATCCTCTATGAAAATGACATTTATCACACTTTTTTGTTCTTTAGAAAACGCCTTGTTTGATATTTTCATATTACCCTAGTTTGATATTTATGTATGTAGGTTTGCCTATTTTTTTTTAGATATTTACGTTGTAAATTCTACGAATTTTACTCACCTCGTTTTATATGCCATTTTTCACCTTTTATTACAGACTTTTTTGATGTCTTTTATGTTTTTCAATCCAAATATTCCTGTTTTTCATGTCAAAAATAAAAACTATAGTTATAACCTTACTATTTTAACCCAGGTCAATATAACTTAATATGTTTTATTAATGTCTAGATTTTATAAAAATTACTTTATTTGTGATTTGGTTACCTTATATTTTATAAAAAACATCAATATTTCCTCATGAAATGTAAAACATTGTAGAATTTTACATGTGGTAGCACAGAAATCAAATTTAATTAGTAAACTGTCAAATTTTCCTTGATTAAAAGATGCTTGCGATTAGGCAACTCATTAAACAGTGTTGAGCTTCCAATTTATGTTGTATTAAATATAAAAACAAGAAAACTAAAGGTAAATAAAAAACATATTTCCTGTTGACATACATATATAAATTTGTATTCTATTTTGTGTTTGGCTTTTCCCAAAAATTCGCGGAATAAGTAATAAAAATTAGAAAATATTAAATTAAGAATTCTTAAAGTTTAAACTATATTTTTTCGGGATCGTAGGAAAAATAGTGTACATAACTCGTTGGAAAGTGTATTTCTTACTTGTACTTCCCACTCGCGTGAAATATGTCACTTTCCACACTAGTTGTGTGATATACTATACTCAAAACAATCGTTGAATCTTCCAATAGGTGAAATACCACAAAATATTTGTATACGGATTTTTGTATGACTTTCGAGATATTCGACATACAAATCTATTATCTTTTATCTTTTTGGTAATATTGAACAAATATTTATTTCGAGTATTTTGAAATTTTTCCAACAGAAAATTTAAATTCTTTTTCGTATTCCTATATTTTTTAAATTTTAACAGTGGACTATCGGAAAATGTGTAAGGTAAAAATTTTACAAACAAGAGTATTGAAGAGAATTGAAAAAAAAAAGAAAGAAAAGGGCTAGTCCCTGACATTGGATCAAATGGTTGATCACATACTAAGGTATGAGAGCTTACTTAAAGATATATTGAAGAGCAAGCTGGATGTTAGGGAAAACATAGGCAGGCCTAGATTGGAATACTTCTTACAAATAACAAACGATGCAGTTTTTTGAAAAACCCCTCTGGACTTAGAACTTCTTATGTTGATGATTGAATGCATTGATTGAATTATCTAGAAATAAAGTACATTTTGCTGTATTTCTTTTTTTATTATAGCATGCTTTTCGTTACATGCTTAGGAGACGCCCTTAAAGTATATCCCCCTAAGTGGGACGGAGGTTTTTACGAGCTGGTGACACATTGTAACAGAGGAAGGTGGTCTACAGCAGTGATGTCACAAAAAAAGTGGTAATATATTTTTTTATCCAATACATACAGATAATAAGACAATTACCAGCTTTATTTTAAATAGATAAACTCAATAATAATCCCCGCGTGGCTTTTACTTTATTGAGTGGATAATTATTTATTTTACCCACTCAACTGTCACTTGTCAAATTATTTTCTTGTAAATGTCGTTAAAATTTTTAATAAAAATATGAATTTCTAAGCTATTTATTGGATAAAACCTTGTATGGCACTCATGGGTAAACCGATATTGCCCTCTCGAAAATTAACCTGCGAGGCGTCAATATCTTACTTTACCCACTAGTACCATAAATAACTATTTTTATTCTCATCCATTCAGATAAATTTTATGTACTTCGTTAAGTAAAGTTTTATCTGAAAACATAACATATAACATAATGGTATATGCCATTTTTTTGTACATAAAAATATAATGTGACGTGACATATGGGGGGGGAAGTCTGTCAGTGTCAGTGCAATACTTCGCAAAAAGAGGGAGGGGGTTACTGAAAATGGCCAAAAAAGCGTGACATAGTTTATGGAGGACAAACATTTTTAATTATAAACAAAATTATAAAAATATTAATTTATTATTCCATCAATCTATTTTCTAATCATCGCACAGAGTAATATTGGTAGACTGAGAGTTTCGGGCTACTGGCCCTCTTCAGTAGCAAGAGTAATTTCAGTACTATGTGCTTGAGACACACAAGTCTTCAACTTGCTACCATTCAAAGTCTTCAGACTAGGAGAACTATGAGTAGTTGTCTACATCTAGCAACAGATGGCGCACAAGTATACATCATTCTGATAACATTACTTGTTATGGAGGCCCGCTTAATGTTTATTGTGAAATTTATCGCTTATAAATTAACCTTAAGCGCAGTTTTTTAAAACCCAATTTCTGTAGTCTGAGAAGAGTATCAAAATCACCTGTGGACATATGTTGTTTTTGCTAAAACACGCGAGCAATTAATTATAGACAGAAGATAAATTCCATTCTTTATTTTAAATGTAAATTGTTAGCGAGAACCAAAACGAAAAAATAAAAAAAATGATTCGGTTTTAAACAATTCCCATTAAGATTTTATTTTTAGTTTGTCGGTTTTGTAAACAGTTTAAGGGGACGTGTAACCTTAAAGATAACACAGGCCCACAAAAAAATTATTTTTCGTGAGTCCTGGATTCCAATATGATATTCCTATGTATTTTTTCCCGCTGAAACTGAATCCGCATCCGGTTAACCCCTACACGTCAGGATTTTGACATAACCTCAAAAAACACCCGAAAAACTACTGAAACCTCTAAAATCATCTATGCCATACCACTGTCCCCAAATTGCTAATTCTATAACCCTAGAACCCCATAATCCCCTAACCTCATTATACCATAGCCGCATAACCTCAAAACCCCCTAACCTGATTAAGTAGAAAAATATAGTTTGGGAAAACCGCACAAATATTTCAGTTTTTTTTGTGGAACATAGTCATAGGTAAGTAACTCTATAACCCCAAAATCCCCTATCACCATAACCTCAAAAAAGAATATTATAAATAACCTCAAAATAACTTCACTTCGTAATCCCATATACTATATCCCCTTAATCCCGTTATCCTATTCTGTGGAGAAGTCCGGTTACTAAAATTATAATCCCAAACCTCAGAAATGTGGAGTAAGTTTTTTATTGTTGATTTTTTCATATTAGTCTCCAATATTCTCGGAGGTAACAGGATTTTAATTTTGAAAAGTAGTAGTAGTGGTAGTAATGGTCTTTCGTTAAACAATTGCGTAAATACCACGAAAAAATTCAATTTCATAAATATTGCAAAAAAGTCCACAGAATAGGATGATGGGGTTAAGAGGTTATAATATATGGGTTTACGGAGCGAAGGGTTAGGAGGTTATGGTGTGATAGGATTTTAGGGTTAAACAGTTACTATGTTCTATGTTCTACGTTCTATGTTCTATGTTCTACAGTTACTATGTTCTACAAGAAAATTTCACGTAATTGTTCTGTTTTCCCGAACCAGATTTTTCTACTTAATGAGGTTACGAGGTTTTGAGGTTATGGAGTAATGGTATTCCGAGGTTAGGGGATTATGGGGTTACGAAATCACTAATTTGGAGGAAGAGGGTGAAAGTGGTATGGAGTAGATGATTTTAGCGGTTTCAGTAGTTTTTCGAGTGTTTTTTGAGGTTATGTCAAAATCCTGACGTGTAGGGGTTAAACGGGTTGCGGATTCGGTTTCAGCGGGAAAAAATACATAGGAATATCATATTAGAATCCAAGACTCACGAAAAAAAAATTTTTTGTGGGCCTGTGTAATCAAAATTTAACTGCTACTTTTTCACAAACTATATATATAGGCCAATTAAAACCTTGCATTTTTAGTTTCTTGACCAATCAGTTCAAAATGAATCTGATAATTTTTGCACAAGTGCAATTATCACTTGGTTACTATGGAAACAAGAAACTGACAGTTACTGAAATCTTAATAAATGTTATATTTTTGCAAAATGTGTTTTTATTTAATTTTTTTAGTTGATTTATTTTAATTCATAAGCAATTTAAATGCTTTTTTATTACCAGAACATCCTAGTTATAAACCCTAATTAATATCAGATATTTTATTTTGTGCACTTTCCATCTTAAAAGCTTTAAATCACTGATATTTATAAATTTTAATTTATTTAATTGAATCTTGGTATCAAAGTATGTCAACAAAAGTACTCGAATCTACAAAGTATATCAACAAGATTACTTCGCTTGGTATTAAAAACAGGCCACTCAAAACTAATTTAAACATTTATTAAAAATATATTTACAGTAAAGAAGTAAATAATTTACTTCTTTTAAATGACGGAAATCAAAACCATGATCGTAGAGAAACATAAAATGACTGCGCTGGTACCAGTACAGCGTTGCCAAACTTTATTAGAAACCGATCGCAAATTGTTTTTTTACGGGATCTTTTTTTGAAGTGTTAAAAGCCTTTCAGTCTCTGATGAACTCCTATGTGGAAAATTTTCAGTGTTTCCTAACTAGTCTTTACTAGACGAATAAGTCAGAACTAGGACTAACTTTACAGATCTTAGTAATTTGATTGAACTTTTTAGATCATTTTGTCCTAATTTTCTCAGATAGGACAAATGCATTTAGTATGATAATTTATTTTTCTGACAAAAAAAACATTTTTTTTCCAAAGGATATCACGTATTTTTGATATAAAATAAAGCAGAACCCAACGCTATATTTATTTAAACATGTTTTCAAAAAGTGCAAACAAACAAAATAAAACTGGCCATATCTCAAAACATCTAATTTGCAGATAGGCCAACTTATCTTAGCAGGGCAGTATATTCTAGTATCTAGATGTACTTCTGTGTCCACTTTTGGGGCAATTTTTGATTATAAATGTTTAAAAGGGATCAAATAAATATTTTCCACTGCGGTGAAGATGCCGAATCTTGACCCGAGTGGAAAGCATTTACGTTAACCCCTTTTAACACCTTCGCTGCCTATAACCCGCCTGGTGCGGCAGGCCCATCCCCTCCTCATATTCAAGGCCGAGAGCCCACCTGGCGGGCTCACTGTAGACTTAAATAACATTGCGTAAAAGGCACCAAAAATTTATATAGGCGGCAGCGAACATGTTAAGCATTTATAAACACTTTTTTTCAGAACACAACACAGAAGTTTATCTAGATCTTGAACATGGAATCTAAATAATATATATATATTTTTTTTTAATCAAAATGCTTAAAAGGTAAAATTGTTTGAGGTGATGAGGAGTGGCAACTATTAATTAGAATTTGTTTTAATTTAATCCCCCTTAAAATAATAAAAATAACAATTTCCCCTTATTTATAAAGATAAAGATAAGATAAAGATAAATTTATTCGTGCTAGTATACAATAGTATTTACACATGTCAAAATAAAATAGTTAAAGAAAAAACATTGATTATTAATTATTTGGTATCACATAAATGTACTAATACAAAGATAAAAAGTTGAAAATCTAATAAAATAATAGACAAAAACAAAATTAAAATTAGATATAGCCTTAAATAGGGAACATGGATTAATTTATGTATAAGGTGTGTTTAAAAATTGTTCAAAGGTATAAAATGATTTTTTTATTAAAAAGCTTTTTATTTTTCTTTTAAAATTTAAAAGACTCAGTTCTCGAACGTTCAACGGGATCTTACTGAAAAAAAGTGGTGCGAAGTAAGAAACAGAATTCCTAGAGGTTTTTAGACGATGAAAGTCTATCCTAACAACGTTTTTATTGCGTGTATTGTGTTTATGAATATCTTCAACTAGGTTATAATTATCCTGGTTGGAATTGATATAACAAAGACACTCGTAGATATACATAGAGGGAACAGTTAATATATTAAGTTTTGAAAAAGTTGAAACTACATCGTCCCGGTAACCCTTTCCTGCGATAATTCTAATTTATTCTGTATCCTAACCGACTTCTTATAGAATAAATAAACCTTGAAAATACCTCAAAAACGATTTAAATTTTTTAACTCACTTAACTATAAATAAAAATCAATTTATGAATCCATTTATTAATTATCACTGATCAAAGTTACATAAAAAGGTACATATGATCGGTTCATACGTAAATATATAAAAAACAATCAAGGATACTATATGGGTATTTCTGTACGAATCCATACCACCTTGGTGATTGAATGTCACGGATTTTCGTTAAACTTTTTTTATATTATCACCACTCTAATACTAAAAGCCTTATGCAAAAAAAAGAGTTTAAAAAAATTTTTTGGCTGAGATATGATTTTTTTAAAATTTTGTAATTTTTCAATTTTTGACGATAAAGAAAACAGCTTTATTTTCAATTTATTACTATAAGTCTGACAATTTTAATCCAAATTTGATGAAATTTGGTGCACCCATGTAATCTTAGATGACAATCTTGAATTTTTTATATATTTTTTTAATAGTGGGTTTCTGCTCTTCTTCTTCTTCTTCAAAAATATTTTTTTACGTTTTTTTATAACTATGTTTAACCCGATTTTTCGTAAAGTGCCCCCCCTACGATTTTTCTCAAATTTTGGTCAAATGTACTTCTAAGTGTCCTTTTTTCAATGACGTAAAATTTATTCTGGGCAAATTAGGTTTACTATATACTTTAGCCATTTTAAATTTTTACGACAATGAGGAATTGTGCTGTTTTACAAAAAAAGGCACATATAATTTTTTATATGTTTTTAATAGTTTAGGTCAAATGCTTCATTTTAAGACAAAAACAAAATAATTAATTGTTGGTTTTTTTCAAAAAAGGCGCAAGTCCACAATTTTATTACTTTTTTATTTCTATATATTTTGTAGGCGTTTTTTTTTTCTGGTGTAAACGTTAGCTTACGTTAAATACTAAGACTTTAACATCAAAAACTATTTTTATTTTTTTTTTAACACAATATGTTTTTTGATTTTGTTTTTGATCTTAAAAATGCATGAAAGTTGGTAAACTGTCAGAGTAAGAAACTTTTTTTTTGTTATAAATCTTTTTTTAATTCGCAGCTCAGAGAAAAGTTTTCTATGCCGGGAATAAATCCTTAATAAAAATTAATTTAAAAAATATTAATTTATTTAACATACTAATTCTTTATTTACAATTTATTTATGTCTTATTATTTAACTTTAATTATTATACAAAGCTTATCAAAATCTTTTAAATTTTTGTGAAGCGCATCCATCGCTAAAATATAATGAACTATTTTTTTATTTGCTTGTATTCCAAAGTGACATTGTTCGGTTAGAACTGTTAAGTTAAAAGTGACAATTTTGTTAACAGTTTGTCTTTTGTTTTACTTCAGCGTTCCCTTTTGGAAAATTGTATAGCGGTTGTGCTTGAAAAAACAAAAACAAAATTTTGTTGGCCCCTTATGGAAAATTGTCAGATAACTGACAGAACCAAATTAAAACTAATTTTACCTATTACTTTTACCTTTTTGTGTTAAAATATGTTTAGAAGCGAAAAAAAAAATAGCGTATGATCCAAAGACGAGGAATATATCTCAATCTCTGCATGCGACCGAGCAACATTATTTATCGTCCTTGGATCATACGCAATTTTTTTTCTCTTATAAACATATTTTTAACAAGAAATAAATAATAATGTCATATTAAAAAAATGGCAGGCCAGCATCTTGTCGTATATAACTGGCAGTTGTTTTACGATTGACAGGCCGCGGCATGCCGGTTGCCTAAACTGTGCGCGCGAAAAAATGTACTTTCCCGCACGCTGCCATGGTAACGTGCGGGAAAGTAAAAAGCTAAGAAATAGGATATTTTGTGGTCAGAAAACTTCATTTGTTTATGTAGAAATGTGAACTTTTCTATTAGATCGTAGAAAAACTTTTTTTGATCTGCGTTATTATGGTATGGTATTTTTTAATTGTAAATCAGTTAGCCTTGGATTGGTTTATGCATGACATGTGTCAAAATATACTAGCGTCTTTTCAGAGTTTAAATAAAAAATAACTTTGTATAATAAATTAAAGTTAAATAATAAGACATAAATAAATTGTAAATAAAGAATTAGTATGTTAAATAAATTAATATTTTTTAAATTATTTTTTTTTAAGGATTTATCCCCGGCATAGAATTCTCTGAGCTGGGAATTAAAAAAAGATTTATAACGAAACAAAAGTGTCTTAGTCTGACAGTTTACCAACTTTCAGGCATTTTTAAGATCAAAAACAAAAAAAAAAAAACATATTGTGCTAAAGAAAAATAAAAATACGTTTTGGTGTTAAAGACTTAGTATTTAACGTAAGCTAACGTTTACACCAGAAAAAAAAACGCCTACAAAATATATAGAAATAAAAAAGTAATAAAATTGTGGACTTGCGCCTTTTTTGAAAAAAACCAACAATTAATTATTTTGTTTTTGTCTTAAAATGAAGCATTTGAACTAAACTATTTAAAACATATAAAAAATTATATGTGCCTTTTTTTGTAAAACAGCTATTTCCAGCACAATTCCTCATTGTCGTAAAAATTTAAAATGGCTAAAGTATATAGTAAACCTAATTTGCCCAGAATAAATTTTACGTCATTGAAAAAAGGACACTTAGAAGTACATTTGACCAAAATTTGAGAAAAATCGTAGGGGGGGCACTTTACGAAAAATCGGGTTAAACATAGTTATAAAAAAACATAAAAAAATATTTTTGAAGAAGAAGAAGAAGAGCAGAAACCCACTATTAAAAAAAATTATAAAAAATTCAAGATTGTCATCTAAGTTTACATGGGTGCACCAAATTTCATCAAATTTGGATTAAAATTGTCAGACTTATAGTAATAAATTGAAAATAAAGCTGTTTTCTTTATCGTCAAAAATTGAAAAATTACAAAATTTAAAAAAAATCATATCTCAGCCAATAAATTTTTTTAAATTCTGTTTTTTGCATAAGGCTTTTAGTATTAGAGTGGTGATAATATAAAAAAGTTTAACGAAAATCCGTGACATTCAATCACCAAGGTGGTATGGATTCGTACAGAAATACCCATATACGATATATATTTAATTAACACGTTGCAGTCGAAGTGTACCACCGGTGCACAGTGGGGCCAAGTGAAAAAAAAACGCCAAAATTAAAAAATAATTTATATACGTATACAGATATTTATACTGTACGGTCCAAATGTCACACCCACCCCCATCTTAACTTTTCAATGAGTTGTGGTATCGACTTTAAATTTATAACTCGTAAATAAGACAACTTAATCTATCTTTTTGGATATATTTGATATTTTTAGCTTGATAAATATGGGCATGGTGGCATGAAGGCTATTTTTATAATTTAAAAGGGGAGTTATGTGTTACATTATTTTATAGCCTTTAAAATGTTCTATTTGACCATATTTTTTATTTTTTCGAGCCGATTACAAAATAAAACAATTTTTGAAAAATGGTTTATTTTATGATGAAAATACGTCAATTATACTTTTAAACTAATTTTATATGATTTAAAATTTTACAAAAAAAAAATATTAGAAAAATCGTATCTTTTAGTAGTAAAAAGTTAAAAAATGAACCTTAATTTTTTTTTTAATTAAAAAATACATGGTCGAATAGAGAGTTTAATTTGCTTTAAAATGACGTATCACACTACCCCCCTTTCCATTTAAAATATACCCCCCTTTCTATTGCATTGAAAAACAAAAAAAGTTATAGGGGCGTAACTTCTTAGAAAAAAATATTAGAAAAATCGTATCTTTTGGTAATAAAAAGTTAAAAAATGAACCTTAATTTTTTTTTAATTAAAAAATACATGGTCGAATAGAGAGTTTTATTTGCTTTAAAATGACGTATCACACTACCCCCATTTCCATTTAAAATATACCCCCCTTTCTATTCTATTGAAAAACAAAAAAAGTTATAGGGGCGTAACTTCTTAGAAAATTTTACAAAATAAATGAAAACGCCTGATAAACAGCCTTTTTGTCCAAGGCTACTAAAATAAACAGGGTGCCTCATAAAAAATCAGAGTTTAGATTATTTCTGCACCAAATTAAAATGTTTAGGGGTTCGTTATTAGATGAAACACAAATAAAAAATTGAGAGAAAAAAAGATTAAAAACTTAGTGCTTTGTACACATTTTATTTAATGAATATCTTTTATGGCGTGTTACAATTTGATTTTGTGGTCCAAGCTATAATTTGAAAGCATTTTGCAAATCGATATTGAATAATTATTTGAGATGTTGGCAGACATCCAAGTAATTTACCACAATTACTTATCGGTTTGGCCAAAAACGATATGTTAAAAAAAGACACGTAATTTTTCAATTACATGAATAAAATTTAAAAAGGCATAATGTAATTATTCTAGCGAAAAGTGATAAAACATGTCTAAAAATAAATGTTATATGTTTTAAAATAAATAAAAACATAATAAAATAGATTTTATAGGATTTTATAGTAGAGTTAAAAATTCTTATATAAATGATTTTTTCCCGTAGTATAATATTGTAGGTTAGGTTTTTGGGGTATCGGGGGTATTCAATTAAAAAACTTCTTTTCTCTAAATTGTGACGTTTCGATAGGGCCTTTCTATCGTTTTCGAACCTTTAATTAATAAATACTGAATTAGCATAATTAACAACAATAAATTAAGGTATGAGCAAAACATTTTCTGCCATCATGCAAAAAAAAATTTATTTTTATACTTACTTACAAATTAAAATTCAAAGTCTCTCATTTGTCAACACATCTACAAACAATTTACCATAAAGTTGGACGTTATACATCCTATTTTAAATACATAAATACAATTTTCTACATAAAATTACAGATATAAACATTGACAGGTTAAAAAAATTTTTCTTCTTCGTCTATTAGGTACTTAGGTTCTTTCTTTGTTTCTAGTTCTGTGTTTAGCCATGCCAAAGTACCTTTTCTGAAGTATTTCCTTTTTGTATTTGAACCAAATTAAAGTAGACTCCACTTAATCCCTTTATCTTAAAAAACTTAAAAAATATATGGTGGAACAAAGAATTCTATTTGCCTTAAAATGGTTTACCATACGACCCCCCTTTTCTTAAAAAAAATCCCGTCTATGCCCCGTGACCACACTTTAAAAGCTAAAAATCTTTAATATATACTATCATAAAAAAATAGT
Source organism: Brachypterus glaber (assembly GCA_958510825.1). Lineage (NCBI taxonomy): Eukaryota > Metazoa > Arthropoda > Insecta > Coleoptera > Kateretidae > Brachypterus > Brachypterus glaber. The sequence continues at coordinate 66,449,458 of OY294046.1, forward strand.
TTCAGTTGTCTTGTTTACGTGTGTCAGATTTGAAGTTAATACCTCAACTTGTTAAAAAGCTAATAGGGGGAGGGTAATTTTTGGACCGCACTATTATAGATGCTACATTAATAAAAAGCCTATAAAGGATTCCTGTTTTCATGTGCATTTTCGTATACTTCAGGGTTAACTGAAATTCTTTGCCTATGGTATATTTTCATTGGAAAATAAACCTTAACTAGACGACCTAATCACTATCTAGTATAAAAAGATACCTTTGATTGAAGTTTATTTATTAACTTGCTTAAAAAAAAGCCCTCAGGAAGAAAAAATATATGATCTAGCTTCATTATAAATGTAATTGGCCAGTATATACAGCATATAATAGCTAATGATCTAATGGCTTCATTAGCTAATGATCTAATAGCTTCATAATAAATTTAATTGGATAGGTATATACTGCATATAGGTAGTTAAAACTGTTTAGATGAAATAAAATAAAACAAATAATTTCATTTACTTTATGGGATTATATGAGCAGGTTATAATTACTAAATTTAGTAGTTTAGATTAAACTTTTATGCTTCTTGCAAGCACAGATCAGAATTGGGCCAGTTCTGTAATTTGGCCAACAATTAAAGTTTGGTGTTACACAGATAGACCGTGACCGCATCTGTAATAGATGTGGCCACCGTGTACTTAAAATTTGATTTTATCTAAAATTAATAAATAAGCCGTAAAAATATGTAATGCTACGCATTCCAATGTATACTATTCATAGTAAATGGTATAATTAATAAACAAATATCGGGACTAGTCCAAACACTAAGTTTTATGCACTAGTGACGTTTCGTCTGTAATCAAGACATTATCAAGCTTAGCATACTTAAAACACTACATTTAACATAAATATTATTTAAATAAACAATTACGAACAATAAACAAAACTATAGAACCGTACACGTAGACATATTTCAAATTAGTTAAAGTTTTGTTTATTGTTCGTAATTGTTTATTTAAATAATATTTATGTTAAATATAGTGTTTTAAGTATGCTAAGCTTGATAAAGTCTTGATTAAAGACGAAACGTCGCTAGTGCATAAAACTTAGTGTTTTTATTTAAAGTCCTAGTCCCGATATTTGTTTATTAATTGTATAATCGAAGGACACTAGTATAATTTGATAGTATATTGCATTTTCCTAAATACTTAAACGCAGGTTAGAATTATTTAAAACCCAAAATAAAATATGACTGCCAAGAAAAGAATAACTCCCCTGTAGGCAGCCTACAGTACACTATGGTCCGGGCTTTACCCACAAATGGCATTAATTCAGCTGTTTACGCTACAGGTATAAAAATTGGTGTAGTAAGGTATTTTAGAACGTTAAAACCGAATATGGCATTAAAATTTAAAAATTCAAAATGGCGGATCCAGTATGGCCTTTATAATACGATCTCAGTTCGAAAGATATAAGTTTGACAGGTCGGCTATCCTGTTTTTTGTTTTGTTGATTTTTGTTCTTCATTGTACCCCTATATACCGAAAATCTAGCTTCTACGAACTCCATTTCGAACAATGTCACTTTGGCAGGTCCGCCATCTTGTTTTTTGGTTTTGTTATACTGGTATACTGCCTAAATTTAAATCACTAAAAAAATCATTTTGGTAATTTGGCCAACAAGGAGCCATTCTATCCAGTCCGAACCTGTGTAAGCAGTTACTTTTCCTGCATGATGTAAAGCGAAACGGTTGCTGAAAGTTTTTATTACTAGTAATATAAATATCACTAGCGGTGGGTCAGAAATAACATTTTTGTTTTTTGTAAATCTAGACGATCTCTGTGGTGGCGACCGCCTAGTTAACAAGTTTATATGATTATTAAAAAAGAAATAATGTTTTATTTACAACCATTTAGTAATTGGCTGATGGCATATGGATATAGAGGAAATGCGCCTAATTTCGGATGGTTTCCAAATTTCGGATAGTAGTGTATTTAAGATACTGTCTGCAAAGGTAAACAGAAACCTACTTTTATGCGAAGCCAAAAGTCAAACTAAATCCGTCCTGTAATATGATAACGGTAGAGCTTCTCCCCTTTAAATGGCAGCACAAATCGTTTATATTGCAAATGGCAGTTTTGTGCTCAGTTGCATTATTATGCTTGTTTATTTTATGAATAATCGTTATAAAAGTTCGTGATTCTGCCTTGGGTAAGTTATGATGTTAGTTAAGTTGATCCACTATTCATAATTAAGCAATTTGAAAACGTAAACATTCTACAAATTTCTAATCTAAAAAGCAGAAAGTTGCCTAATTTTGGATAGACCATTTTTGTGCATTTGATTCCCAATTTCGGATATCCGCAAGGTAATTATTATTCAGGATAACCAACCATTAATTATTATTTTTATAATGATACAACAAACTAAGATACACAATTTTGAAAAAACGAAAATTACTTAAGATACTAAGATATTCGAAATTGGGAATCTAAAATTATAGTTCCTATAGTATTTCGTAGAAAATCGCTTAATGATTAAATTACGTCTTAAATGTGAAGGAATAACAAGAAACATAAGCAATGGGATCAGGATCTACTCTTGAAAAAAATTTTTCGGATATGTCCGAAATTAGGAGCCCTTTTTCAAATGCACAAAAATGCGCTGATTTTTTTTAACCGTATTTTTTGGAAAAAATAAACTGTAATAAAATTGCTTTTATAATAAATCATGGTTCGCTATAATAAGTTGGATCTGGTTATATAAAAAAAATATCAAAAAGTAATACCGAGTATTAAATATTGAATACATTGTAAAAGGTATCCGAAATTAGGTGACTTTCCTCTACATAAAAATTGGAAAATGAATTACTACTAACTGCAACTTCCTAAAAAGTTAAAAACACCATTTTCCTCCCTTAGTCTGGAAGGCTCTTGTAGCTAACTTCACGTATGTCACTTCAAATTAAAAATTTGAATTCATTGACTTGAATTTTTTGACAAAACAGTTTTAAATACATATTTTATTTTATTTATTCATTTATTTATTAATTATTTTTATAAAATAACAACACATAAAAATTTAAGTTAATTTTGTTTGTCATTTATGAAAAATAAACAGTGACCACTTCCAACTTTGTAGGTTATTATATTTTGGTATTTAGTTAAACGTGATAAACTTTACACTCAGAGAAAAATCGTTGTAAAATCAAACAAAAGTCATATGATTTAAAAGAAAACCAATATGTTTTTGCTCCAACAGTGTTTTTTGTTAATTCAAAAAGTAATTTTTTAATTTTATAAGCCATTGTAAAAATAAAAATATTCATTGTAATTTTAAAAATATTTCCTTTTAAATCATTTGTTAACTTGTAAATGATTTGAATATAAAACTGCTTATTTTTAAAAGAATTCTTTTAATATAATGATATTTTTCAACAATATAAAGGGAAATATTATAATTTTATTAAGAAAACATTAAAATAAGAAAGTAAGGGACAATACTTTTGCTTTAAAGTGAAAAACGTTTTGGTGTTAAAATTATTTTTTTAAATTAATATTATTCATAACTAAAACGTAAAGTTACTACTTTTAATATTTTAAAAGGCATTTTTTTAAAATTAAAATAATTTCTTATTGATTTTACAAGATGAGATTTTTCTGAGTGTAGTTAAAAAGAAAAATGCATTACAGTATAATGTACCTAACTTGATATAACATATAACCAAAGATAGTTTTAAAGTAAGATAAATTCAATAATTTTATTTACCTTGGTAGCTAATCATTTGTTGACTTCAGTGTATATATTTTGATTGATTTCTAGTATTAGAGAAAAACATTTAAATATATTACTTAATTTATATTGAATAAATATAAAAGTTGTTAATTAACAAAAAAAAAGTTTATTTAATTGATTTCTATTAAATTTATTTAAATATTTTTCATAGTGGAAAAGAAAGCAAATAATTGTAAATAAAACAGGCGTGGTTGTGAATAAAATAGTATACAAACCTCGGTTTAACATTTCATTTGTACTTCGGGAATTAGCAAACCTTGGAGCTACTCTCGTTGGTTTACTTACTTTCCCTCAGGAAATAAAACAGTTTCCACCTCGGTTTGTAATATAATATTACTCTGGTACCCCAAAGTTAAATATTGTGGCATCATGCATTATCTTTGGTTCATTTTCTGTGAATATTTTTATTTGTTGTTTTCTAATTCAAATATACAGTTTTCGGATTTTTTTCAACCCTTTTGGTTTAAACCAATAGAAATGTAAAAAAAATTATTTTTGAAACGTTTATTTTCTTTGCCACGGTTTGAGATAGAATAATTCTGATTACAGATTTGAAATCAGCGGAAAAATCATAAATAGTAAACCTTTATTATTATTTGATACAGCCTGTTCCAGAACTATCGTACCGAAATTTAAGAGGTGATTCTACATCCAAAAATATGAAAAAAAGTTTCTATAAAGGTTGGTCCGGAAATGAGCCCTAAGGGAGCTACGGCCCTTCGAAGATGACGTATTGAATGGGGAACAAAAAAAAGCACCAATAAAATTTTAATGCTGCAGGGTGATTCTTCATTTAAAACTGAGCAAAAAAGTATTATACACCAAAACACCTAAATTTAATATTAAAGGAGTAATAGCCTTTTAAAAAGTAACGTTTTTGGTGGCACAAAATGTTACTTCCTCTTAATTGCATTTTTTTTTGATAACGGTTGCTCCTACAGTGTTACACTATATGATATTTTATATGTATTTTTACTCTAGAAATCTATATTTTTTACAACAAATCCAAAAAACATACACATAGAAAAGTTTGGGGCGAAAATGTTTTAAGCCTCATATATTTTGTCCGTCTGGACACGCCTCTGGATAAATTAAAAAAATAAATTAACATAAACTTATTGCCCTTATTAATACTAGTATACATGCAAAAGCTCGTCGCTCTAGCTTAAACGGTACCCGAGTTATTAATTAAAAACCTTATTTTTATTACAATTTTAAAGGGCCCTAGATCCCTTAGGGCTCATTTCCGGACCAACCTTTATAGGAACTTTTTTTATATTTTTGGATCTAGAATCACCTCTTAAATTTTGGCATGCCAGTTATGGATCACCCTGTATGTAGGCAAAATTTGAATTTTTAAGGCTTACTGTTCCCTAATAGGTTCTCAAAAAAAATCACCGTTGAGTTATTTTAAATCTATAAACTTTTAGACAATGCATTGCAGTGCTTCTAACTTTAAACAATTAGCACTTTGCATGTCATAAACTTAGTTACGTGGGTAAAAGGACTATAAGTGAAACTTAGTCACGTGGTTAAAAGGACCATAAGTGAAATATGTATAAGTTATAATAACGTTAGGGTGATTATTAGGGAGTCCAGGACCTACAGAATTGTTAGCTGTTTTAAAAAATATAAAGAGTTTCCGCCGGCACTTTTTTAAATAAAAAAATGCACTTTTTTCCAAAGAGTCTTTAATATGTCCGAATTCAGGGTCTATATTTACTTTTTTGTCCAAAAAATAATTAATTATCTCAATGAAAGTTAAAAAATGCATTAAATTGCAATAAAATATTAATTTTGTAGCAAATAAATAAAAAATGTTTTCAAAATGCCTTGTAGTATGTTATATTATGTAATAAAATACATTTAATAAAGTTATTTAAAAAAAAAAAGTTTAGGACGTTTATTTTTAAAAATCCGCAACACCCAGTTATAAAAATAAACAAAGCAATTTGTACTTTTTGTCCAAATATGATCTCTTTTATCGAAATAAAATGATTTTTTTTTACATTTTATGAGATGTTTTTTTTGGACATCCTGTTCTGTTTCTTAAAAAAAAATAAATATCGGACGTTAATTAGTACTTTATCAATAAATTTCTAAAAAAATGGACCATGAGAAAAATTTCTAAGTAACCTTTTTTGTAGCATAAATAAGCTTTATACGTCAATTTTCGCAATGTTTTTACCCTAGTAAAGCCATTTTTTCATGTTAAAGGGTATTTTTTTTAATATTCCCTTATTAACTATTCAAAAATAATTTCCCTTGCCTGATTTTAACGTTGTTATATTTAAATATTAATAAAAAGGCTTAACATGTTCACTCTCTCAAAAAATCGCCGGGCGCGACCTCTAAATATTTTTTTAAAAATCTGAAAAAATTGAGGGTTGGTTTTTGACCTAAATGAACATTAAAAAAAAAACATTTTTTAATTTTGACTGGACACCCTAGTGATTGTATTCAAAATGATGTTGTTAAACTTTTGGTGCAAACTTTACATTAAAATAGCCATACATAAATCGACAGTTTGCGACGAAACAAAGCTTAAACTCGGTAACATTATATCTTGAATTATAGTTAATTACATAATGTGTAAATTAGCTTTATATGAACTTTTATGTGAAGCTATTATATTGTTATTATAGAACATTATTTTTATCAGATTTCCTGGATAAAATACACATTACTCTTAACTTTGTTTTATTTGACTTTATTTATTACCACGGGTCGGATCGAAATAGCCATTAGGGAACGTTTAAGTATTACGTAACGCGAAATTTGGTAATTTTTTACCCCCACCCCCCCTATGTAACGCGACGTAACATTTTCGAGAAACCGGTTATTGGCTATGGTTTTCCATGTCTAATTTGTTTTTGTTTAGAGGATTTAGTGAACTGTTAACCACGCCCTCTACGATAAAATTTGCAAGGAATACGTCTCTTTAGGCCTAGATCATTGTTAAAAACGTGATCCAATAAACATTTTATAATTTTTTAAGTGTTACGTAATATTTTTATATTTTTTTAATTTTACAAAAAAATTGAATTTCATTATTAATTTTGCAAAATAATTTTAAATTTCGATAACAATTTCGCAAAAATACACTGCGTTTAAAAAAAAATATATGTAAATTTCTTGTTTTTAACTTGTAAAAACACTATAATAGTTATTGTAAATATGTAAAATATTTGTAATAATAATGTGTAGAATTACAAATAATTTGTTTATTATATGTATATTTATTTATTCATAGTACCTATACACAAAAAGTCATAGCAATAAATTTACAATATTTTTGTAAATATACTATAAAAGAAATTAAAACTGCTATTATAAATGAAAAAAATATAAACAACGATTGGAAATATATTATGATAATTTTACTCGTCTTTTATGAATTTTAAGTATTCGTCTGTAATATTATTAATACTATTGTGATGATTTTAACAAATTTTGGTAATTTTAGAATATAATTTAGTACGTATTTTTACATAACTAATAGTAAAAATATATTATGCTAATAAATTTACTTTGATAATGTTTGGCAAAAAATAACCCGCGATAGTTATAGTAATTTTAACAATTGTTTTAGTGCACGGAAAATAACGTAATAATGACATAAATGTAAAGCCCTTTTCATGTCCAGTAATCTACTGACAACAAAATGCCAGAGAAACTAATAAAGACTAATTTTAACAGAAAAAGCAATTATAAACTAGCAGTGGTAGTTAGTATTAATTAATCATGATTAAACGCAATTGCAATTTTGTTTTGAATTGAATAAACCGTTTCTACAGGTATTCGTAAATTAAAATAGATAAAAAAACGATTTTGTTTGACAAAAAACAATGCGTAACAGACTCCCCAATTATTCAAACAAAAAGTATTATTTTGACAATGATTGTGAAAAAACTTCACGCTTTAATTTTCAAAGCAATTAAATAGCAATTATTGTGAAAGCTCAACTATTGAAAAAAGTCCTTTGTTCGTTTTTTTTGTACAAGAATACAAAGCTTTTTTTCTTACTAAATGAGTAAAAGATATACGCCGCGGTGTACAAATAATTTCAAAACAGAAAATATAAATTGTGACTCCATCAGAAGAAAGATTTAAACACTAAATAAATGAATCTTGATTTAACCAAATTAAATTGTATCGGATTTTGTTTTAACTACGAATTCTTAGATAGATATATATGCAGGACATGGCAATGTCGAACATTAGGAATTTTCAAGTTTTTTTTATTTCAAAATTCCAGAAGACGGTCAATTTTAAATCGATCTTCCTAATTTTTTTTTAAGAACTTGTTAGGACTTTTACTTTTATAACCTACTGCTACAAATTTGATTCGAGGCATAACAATTGAGTGCTGAGAGGTTAAGTTGTCAGATTACAATTTTTTTTATTTATTTCAGAGAAGAATATTTAGGGTGTTTTCAACTTGAAAAAAGTCCTTTGTTCGTTTTTTTTTTGTAGAAGAATACAAAGCTTTTTTTCTTACTAAATGAGTAAAAGATATACGCCGCGGTGTACAAATAACTTCAAAACAGAAAATATAAATTGCGACTACATCAGAAGAAAGATTTAAACACTAAATAAATGAATCTTGATTTAACCAAATTAAATTAAATTAACAGTGTATCGGATTTTGTTTTAACTACGAATTCTTAAATAGAGATATGCAGGATATGGCAACGTCGCACATTAGGAATTTTCAAGTTTTTTTTATTTCAAAATTCCAGAAGACGGTCAATTTTAAATCGATCTTCCTAATTTTTTTTTAAGAACTTGTTAGGACTTTTACTTTTATAACCTACTGCTACAAATTTGATTCGAGGCATAACAATTGAGTGCTGAGAGGTTAAGTTGTCAGATTACAATTTTTTTAATTTATTTCAGAGAAGAATATTTAGGGTGTTTTCAACTTGAAAAAAGTCCTTTGTTCGTTTTTTTTTGTAGAAGAATACAAAGCTTTTTTTCTTACTAAATGAGTAAAAGATATACGCCGCCGCGGTGTACAAATAACTTCAAAACAGAAAATATAAATTGCGACTACATCAGAAGAAAGATTTAAACACTAAATAAATGAATCTTGATTTAACCAAATTAAATTAAATTAACAGTGTATCGGATTTTGTTTTAACTACGAATTCTTAAATAGAGATATGCAGGATATGGCAACGTCGCACATTAGGAATTTTCAAGTTTTTTTTATTTCAAAATTCCAGAAGACGGTCAATTTTAAATCGATCTTCCTAATTTTTTTTTAAGAACTTGTTAGGACTTTTACTTTTATAACCTACTGCTACAAATTTAATTCGAGGCATAACAATTGAGTGCTGAGAGGTTAAGTTGTCAAATTACAATTTTTTTTATTTATTTCAGAGAAGAATATTTAGGGTGTTTTCAACTTGAAAAAAGTCCTTTGTTCGTTTTTTTTTGTAGAAGAATACAAAGCTTTTTTTCTTACTAAATGAGTAAAAGATATACGCCGCGGTGTACAAATAACTTCAAAACAGAAAATATAAATTGCGACTCCATCAGAAGAAAGATTTAAACACTAAATAAATGAATCTTGATTTAACCAAATTAAATTGTATCGGATTTTGTTTTAACTACGAATTCTTAAATAGAGATATGCAGGATATGGCAACGTCGCACATTAGGAATTTTCAAGGTTTTTCTTATTTCAAAATTCCAGTAGACGGTCAATTTTAAATCGATCTTCCTCATTTTTTTTTAAAGAACTTGTTAACCCTTTTACTTTCAAAACCTACTGCTACAAATTTGGTTTGAGGCATTACAATTGAGTGCTGAGAGGTTAAGTTGTCAGATTACAATTTTTTTAATTTATTTCAGAGAAGTTTAGGGTTTTTGAGGTTACTAAAAAATTAAAATTTAAAATGTCGCATCCAATATGGCGTCGTAATTTTAAAATTGGCTCCCGCCATATTAAATAAGTCATTTAAATTTTTAATTTTTAACGTCACTAATCACTTATCACTAATTTGAGGCAAACATTAAAAATTTTATTGGCGCAATTTTTAGTTCCTATTTTTGATGCACAGAACTGCAAATTTCTCGAAAACGGTTGGTTCTACGGTGTTACACTAAGACTACCTTTTTTGTGTATTTTTAACTAAGGAATTATATTTTATTGAGAAAATTTCAAAAAAAGTACAGATAAAAAAGTTTTGGACAAAAAAGTGACCCCTCATTTTGTACGTCCCTGGTTAAAATTACCAAACTAAAAAATATGTAAAAAATCGTTACTATAGTTCATGGGGTTCCAACTACTTCTCAAAAGTACTTAGGAGGTCGTAGCTTCCTTACGAATAAAAATCGACCTACCACTTTTGTGTTTTTTTGACAGCCTTTCCATTAAGTAAATGGGATCATTGAGTTCTAGGCTGGGATCATTGTTAAATACGTTCTACTGTACAAGTAAAGCAAAGCCGTATACCATTAATATGTTTTAAGCCTCCAGTTACGAGACACGGTTTTCTTTACTTGCATGTTTCTTAATACCGCAAGCGTCACATAAATTTAAAGTTCTCGGATAGGATCGTCACATAATTTTGGGACACTTTTGCGTCACATAATTTTGGTACACTTTTACGTCACATAACAACAATGATCCCATCCGAGAACTCGGTGATCCCAGCCAAGAACTTTGTTGATATCGTAAGCGTCACATATTAATGTTATCACGGTGTTGCTTTACTTGTACAGTAGAACGTATTTAACAATGATTCCAGCCGAGAACTCATTGATCCCAGCCTAAAAATTTAAATTTATGTGACGCTTATGATATCACAAGGATCCTAGCCGAGAACTCAATGCGAGCGTTAAATATTTGCGAACACTTTTTCGTTACTTTTTTTTTTTCGTAACGGTTTCAGCCCTCTACCCTAATGTTAAAAAATAATAAACTTTTTTTAATGCCCGTCCGTCCTTCCGTCCGTCCGTCTGTCCGTTCGTCTGACGTCACGATTTTTGTAAACCCGATAACTCAAGAACGAATAATCCGATCAACTTAAAACTTTTAGGAAAAATCAAGTTCTACGAGGGGAAGATCCCTATTGTTTTTGAAAGTAATCCCTCTAAAAATAAAAAAGTTTTGGGGGGTTAGACTTTTAAAAAAATCGAAAAAAGCTGAAAAAAAAATTAAAAAATTTTGAATTTTTTTTAGTTTTTTAAATTTTTATTTTTGATTTTTTGTTAAATCATTTCGTTTTTCGCAAAAACAAAATTTAATAAAAAAAAATAAAAAATAAAAAAAAAAATGAAAACTTTCAATATTTTTTTCGTTTTTCAAAAAAAATCTTTAAAAAAAAAATATTTTTTTAAATTATTTTTTTTAAGTATTTGGGAAATGCAATATACCATTTACTGTGAATGTGTATATAAAATGTGTAGCATTACATATCTACACGGCTTGTTAGTAACTAAATTTATTTTTGTGGGCCGTTGTAATTATTTCATCAAATTAAATGTGAGGGTAGAACTTGGAACTAAAGTTATATGCCACAGGTACCAGAAAACGTTTGTTTTCTTACGGTCGAATCCCAAATTATAAATCATTGAGGTTGTTCTGGACTTCAGTGAGCAATTAGTTCTGTTCAGTGTTCAATAGATTGACAGAATAGGGTCTTTAATAGCAGGGGTGGATCTAGAGGCAAGGTATAGGGGGTAATCCGAATTCTTTTGGCGCAAGCGATTTGTTTTCCACAGAATTATGATAAATTTTTTATAATAAGGTTTTATGCAGGGTGATTAGCCCGTTTACAAACTTTGACACCGAGAAAAAGATTTAATTTTATGAAGAAATGTTTATATAAACAGGTCCTATTTTTCTTCGTTCAGAAGTTACAGCGTTTTTAAAAAATTCAAGTTGAAAAAATGTAGTAGCCATTATTTAGCAAAACAAAATTTAGTAAATTGTTTTTTTCTGTCATGATTTGTTAAAATTTTACCAGGGCCACCTATATCACCCGACCTTAATCCTTGCGATTTTTATTTGTATGGTCACTTCAAGACACTTGTTTATGCCGTGGAAATCAATGATCGTAATCAATTTTTGCTTGAAAATATGTATTTTGTTTGTTTTAATTCATAACTTTGTATTACTGGCTACTATATTTTTTTACTGCGTTACATAGTGTTTGTTACCTAGATCAGGTATTGTTTCCAATTCTACATTTATTATTCGATTTAAAATACATTGAAATTCACAACCTCAACAGGCTCATTTATTTTTTTGCGGTTTTCATGCTATTTCGATTTCTACGGGATGTAATCTTCTACTTCTGTTATCGTCGCAATAATACCCGGCATCGGGTTGCATATATAAACTCGAAGGAAATTTAGCGTCTAAAAAAATACAAAGTAAGCAATTTTTCGGATTTTAAATGTAGATTTTTTGTTTTATTGTTTTTCTTTTTACTATTAAGAAACGGTGTGGTGTAAAATTCACCTCCCCCCTGCTTGACTTATGAACTTTAAATTTGAACAGATTGATAAAAAAACTCAAAGTATATATTTGATATTTTTAGCTTTTAAAATGTGGACAGAGGATACAGGGTGCATTAAAAAAAATAGAAGTAAAGGCCTTTCTCTATTAAGTTTTTTCTGTTTTTTTTTTCTTTATGTTTTTAGCCTAAATCTGATAAAACCTTAATTTTTGTTGCTCAAAATCAATTAATTTTTACAAAATGCAAAAAACAAACACTACAAGGAAATCCCGTACTTTTTAAATCTCTATACATATGTATAAGCGGCTTTGTCCTGACTGAATGAATGAATGAATGAAAGAATGAATAAATGAATGACTGACAGAATCAACGCCCCGCCTAAACCCCTTGACCTAGAACGTTGAAATTTCGACTTTTTGTTTGTTCCTTTTATGATGAGAAGCGATTTTTCGAAATTCAACCCTTAAGGAGGTGAAACGAGGGTTTAAAGGTTTTTCAAAAAGGGTGCTTATCTCAGAGACCTCTTAATGTAGAATCTTCATATTTGGCAAAAATGTTTTTTATCGAAATCGAAAAAATACGTGTTTCCAGATTTTTCGATGTTGGACACCTAAGGGGATGAAACGGGGGTTGAAAGGTTTTTTTTTAAATATAACTAATTTAAGTTTTTAACTAACTCGTTCAAAGAACGGGCTTCTCTATATATAGGCTTACGTCAAACCGCGACGGGACTTCCTTATTGTTTTCATCAAGCCGCAACGGGCGATGAGTGACGGGCGGAGGCCACGGGTGACGGGCGACTGGTGTTCCTTATTGTTTTGAAGTATACCGCAACAGTGAACTTGATGCTTTTTAGTATCTCGTTTCCTACGCGGACGAAGTCGCGGGTATATGCCAGTATTTTATACAGGACAGAAATACCTATAAGATTCTTTGTCTTGAAATGATTCCTAAAAAAATATCAATACTTTTATGCAAATATTTCGTTTGAAGTTAGACGCCGAATAAAAATGCCGCCACTGCAATAAAAATGTTTTTTCTATATCGTCAAAATATCGTCAAAAATGTACATATCCTTTATAATAAAGGCTTTATAATAAAAAAGGCTTTATAATAAAGGCTCTTGTTCTATTTTTTTGTGCAATATAGTTTGGTTCCAATAAAACGTGCAGTGACTCATACCTAACTATATGCTATACCGCAGAGATCCCTTGGACGAATTAGACCGAAATTACGCACGCGAATCGTACACGAATGGAGCTCTCTACAACTAGAATTATGAAACAAAAGACATCTACCCTATCTCTATCTCCTTCCAGCCAACCAAATAAATACTGTGTTTTTCATACAACAAATACAGTATTTATTTGGTTGGCCGGAAAGTGTAGCACTGAGCGGCACAAACGAACATAGCTAATGTGAATCTGTAGAATAAGATAATTCTACTAAAATTTAGATGGCGCCAGTAATTTCTTTAATAAAAATAATATAGTTACACTTTTCGCCCGGCCAAGTAAATATTGTATTTGATCAACAAAGAACAAATACAGAATTTGTTTGGTTCGGTGGAAGTGGGAGTGTATGTATGTCTTCTATCCTTTTTGGGTAGAACTTTTGTTCCTGTCTAATCTAACGGGAGAAATCGCCATTGATGTTTTACGCCCTGCACCACGCACTGGCAAATGAGTCACTGCACGTTTTATTAAAACTGAACTATGGAATTGCAATTTTTTTATGGTATTTGTCCTAAAACACAATAACAGTTCCAAATATATTGGCGCATTCGCCGAAATTAAAAAAAATAACAATTATAACGCCAAATTTAAAGATTCTAGGCATGAAAAGTTGGTGAAATATATATCACCAGATTTTACCTAGATATACAAGCCAATAGGGAACTGAACTAAATAAAATCGTGTAAAAAAGTAGATAATAGCTAACAAAAAAATGTTATTATGTTGACCACACTACAGATAATGGTTAACAGAAAACAATAGGTCGCTTGTTTACATATCTGGTCCTACCAGTATTTATCCACAATAGCTTTCATCGAACATATTTTCATTGTGTTAACTTTGGACCTATTTTTCGACGCGTATTTTATCTGACTTTTTGTACTAATTAACAATACACCTATGTATTTTGTTATATCAAATTTAGTTAATCTACTGTCCGGTTTTACATTATTTGAAGTTAGTAGATAAATTTTGGATCACAAACTGGAATTTTTTCAAGAATTTTAATTATGCTCAAATTGTTACAAAGTGAATGGCTGCGTTCAATGAAAACAGCGAAACTAATCAAAAGTCATCAAATGATAAGTTTTGCTAGCAAACTGCTGAACGGCTAATATCTGTCACTTGTCACAACCCCACCATTTGAGGTTAGAATTACCCACAAAAAGTACATTCCCGCGCTTTTATAAAATCAATTAAAACTAATCATCTCAAAACGTAGATGAGGAATGATTCAGCAACATCTGTCAATCGAAACTGATCATAGCGTTCAGTAGTAATTTGACCGCTTTCGATAATTTCTGTTTCCATTGAACGCAGCCAATAAAATACAAATTTGCGTACGAGTTCAAATAAGGAGTGCCAGATCAAAAGCCGCCATCTACATTTTAAAAAAAGACATTATCGTGGAGTAGGGTAGGATCACCGGTTTTAGCCACTGCACCGGTTTTAACCAGTCAGAGTAGTTTTTTGGGTATAGCTAAGAAATAGGAGACTTTAGATCAAAATTATCGTTTAAATCCGATTTGAATGATAAAAGTTGGGACAACAAATATGTTAAATAAGTTTTAACTGTAGCGAAACGAATACAGCGCCTATTTAAAATTTTGATTTTGAAAAAAATTTCTTATGACTTTTCTTAATAAACCGCCAGAAAAATAATTTTAAATGTCTAATTCAGGTAAAATTAAATTCTTAAAACATTTATATCAAAATAAAGGTAAGTCATTAAACAGTTACTTTATTAATATTTTAATACATATTTTGCAGAATTTATTCTTAAATTTGCATGGCGATAACTGGGACACTAATATGATTCTCTTTCTAACTATAGCCACAGAATTGGCTAAAACTGGAACCTAAGTAGTACCAAGTCCAAACCAATGTCAAAAAATATCAATATGTCAAAATTACTGTACAAATAATAAAGATTTTAGCGAAAACCACCTTTAAATATTAGCCAATAATACATTTAAATTAAAAAAGGAGGACTACAAAATATAGTCGAGAACGGGCCATCAAAATGACTCAAATAATTCAAGACTGAAGCTGAAAACTAAACATGTCACAATGTGAAATTGTAACATACATGTAAAGTTTTTTGTAAAACTTATAGTGTCGAATACCAGCTGGTTCAGATCCCAAAAAGACTCTAAACAAATAAATAAAAAATAAATAAAATTAATAAATAATTATCGGATAATTATCCAAGAAAAGATGTATGTAAGAAAAAATGTAATAAAAAACGAAATCATTTTAAATATTGATTAAGAAGTATATATTTTTAAATTTTAAATGTTCTAAAACTGTTACAAAAATATAAATAATTTATTTTTAACATCTTTTTAGTTTTTTTTTAATTGTGGCTATATCTGGTGAATTTTTATGGCTAAAACCGGTGCTTGGGTGGCTAAAACTAGAGAATTAGTATTATTTTGTTGCTTTTTTATTTTATAACATATCAGCTGTAGTTATATTGTTTAAACATTTATTTTATAGTAGAGATGTATTGTAAGTTTCAGAAAAACCATTATAATGGAACATAATAAAAAGAAATAAAAACAGAATTTTTCTTAAGGTGGCTATAACTGGGGTATCTACCCTATTTCTGTTAAAAAAAGTTTGTCAAATGGCAACAGTTTCTTTTTATTTTTGTCAATATAAAAAAACAATGTGTAAGGATATGATTTCATCTTCGCATAGTTCCATTTTTAAGGCGCACCTGTAGCAACTCTCATAATGTTTATCTTACATCTTTAAAAGGTTTTACGCTTTATGCACATAGATTTACAGACAATTATTAAAAAAAATAGTACATTATTTACCAAGTGAGAGAAGTTTAACATTTTTGACCTGCGTCAAATTGCGGGATGAGCGCGCCAGCGCGAAGCCCGCAAGACGCGGTCTAAAATGTTAAATCTTTACTCACGTGGAAAATATAGTATTTTTTTCACTACCAGTACAATTAATTAGGTATTTATTTATTTTACTAAAATTTAATGAAAACGCTTATAAATTTAAAATATCACGCTGGCCGTTCGCGGCCATTAAAAAAACAAATGAATAACTTGAAATTTCTGGCAGAAATTTTCTGGTGATCTGCTAAAATTATTAAGTTAGAAAGTGTTTCCGTGTTAAGTGTAATAAAATATATAAAAATGGAAAGTGAAATGCAAAGTGATGATTCTGGTACTCCTCCAGAAATAAGGGGACAGGCGAAAACTGTGAGGGAGAATCTATTGCCTCAAAAATCAACATATGGGGGTTGTACCCCTAGTAAGATATGATCCTTACGGTAATATATGGGTTGTATAGTCTATGGTTGAATATGATGGACCAATAATTTTCACTTTTCGAAGTGTTTTTTGTAAAACATGTTTTATAGGTACTAAATATATGTACTTAATTTAGTTAATATTTTTGAATTTATCATGCAATAAATAAATTTGGTGCCTAAAGACACTTGTAAATAGCAACGTGATTTAATAATTAAGTGAAACGTCAGATGCCAAAACAGCTGAATAAAAATTCATTAATTACCATGGTGCAATTTCATTATTTTTAGAACCTCTGACGTCATAGGTAGAGAAATAATATTTCTACCACTGAAAAGAACAGTAATAAAGATGTGGTTTTAGGCTGGTAGTGAAAAAATATTGTTTTTGTATTATTTAAACATATCGCCTTGTAAATTCCGAAACATCGTATCTGAAAAATGGGAACTTGCCAGAGACTATAAATTTCTCTTTTTTATGGAATTATTAGGGTGATAATTTAATAATTGACTAATTTATATGAATAAGAACTTATTATTGTTTATATGTAATTAATAAAGTTCTAAATAAATACCTTAATAATTGTTTAAAAAAGGATAATTTGTTATACCTGTCAAGTGGTAATTTTTCAGATACGATGTTTCGGAATTTACAAGGCGATATGTAAATATGTACCTACATACATATATTGTACATACATTGCGTACACTGAGATAAATTTTTACATCCACGTGCATGTGTTTACTTGCAGCTGCTGCTGATGTGAATTTACACTCAAAGCGTTAATATAAATGCGGTGTTTATTATATTTTTACATCCAGTGTGTAAAGTTTACACCAACGCGTAAATATACTTGTAGTGTGTATACATATACTATTATTATTTATGAATAGTGTTTTATGGAAAAACTACGCAACAGAAAAATAAAACGTATATTCTTAATCAGCGCTACAAAAAGTACCAATATAAAATAGAAACAGAAAACATACACAAGTCTTAACAACTCAAAATTTGCAGGCCAGTGTTACCGCCTAAATAAGTAAAATATTATAAAATGTATGTTTTAAGGATATTGTATTAATCACACTTTTTAAATATTTACTTTTAATCAAAACTTACCAATTATTTCTTTAAAAAATCTAGCACACACAAAATTATACGTACGCTCTTACAAACGTAAACAATTATAATGGTGGACAGCCACCAGACTCGATGAAGCAGGGATTCTGGCTTCTCGAGTCACGTGACTGTACATCAGAAGTGTGATTTTTACACGGGTGTATTGTTGCTAAAGGTATATTTATAAAAATACACTTTCTTGAGCTTCTAGTGTATTCTTGCAGAAGGTATGGATGTAAAAATACACACTCTAGGTCAAAATCACCTCACGTGTGTAGGTGTAAAATTTACACATTTATAGAGTGTATTTTTTTACACCTTTTTAATGTAATTTCTTTCAGTGTATATTATACGAAACCGTCCATACTACTGCATGTGGTATTAATATTTGGTCATATATATTTCAGTTCAAACAAAAATTTAATAAACTCAATTACCTAAACGTTATTACACGGAAAAAAAAATTATAGCTAGGAGCGCTATAACACACATACCAAGCAAATTATAATCGCTTATTATATAAATACAAGGCTTTCTCTTACAATTATGGCAGTCAGTGTAAAAATTTATATGAAATACTTTAATTGTTTAGTGAATAATAAAATATAACAAATAGTATGGCATTTATAGCTTAAATAGATTTAATTATTGTCCGTGCTAATAATTTTTATAATATAATAAAATTTCTGTAAATTTATAATAGTGCCTGTAATAAATATAATCGTGTCTGTAATATATATATAATCGTTTCCAATTTATTTTTAACATTATTAGTTATTGTGTCCCTTATAATCTATAGCTTAAATCACTATAATTTGCCACTGTTACCAAATATCTTATAATGTATAGCGCAGAGCCCACTAATTTCTTTCCGTGTAGGATTAAGGCTATAGGGTTTTTTTGAAACAGATTAGCTAAATAAGTTAATGTAAATAATTTGATGATGTTATGTGTTTATAAATTTAATCAGGTTTTGTTTGCTATATCAGGTTTCTTCTTTAGCTTAATATCCTCGGGAACTCCGGGGTTAATTTGTTATGGTTTCATTGGATTAAACTTTACATATTTTATGTATAAACACAGAAATCCAGATAATTCAAGGGGTCTTTCTACCTTCAAATTTTAAAAACATGTTGTTTTTAAACAATTTTTTTATATAGAAAGAAAAAAGATATCATTTTGAAGTTTTGTAGGTTTGTTTATTTATATTTAAAGTATACATTTTTTTGACATAATTTTTTTTTTTTTTGAAAAAAACATCAAAAAACGGTGGTCGCCATTATTTCGGCCGTTTGGATCGACTAAAAACAAAAAAACGGGATATTATTCAGTCAGTATTGAAGTCGCTATAGCCCTATCTAGAAGATTTTTTTTGCCCAAAAAACAACAAAATGGCAGACGTTTTTCTTAAAAATTATTTAATTTTTTTTTAAAAACTTTCGCTATTTTGTTATTTTTTGGTAAAAAAAATTCTTCTAGATAGGGTTATAGCGACTTCAATACTGAATAACATTCCGTTTTTTTTTTTTCAGTCGATCCAAACGGCTGGAATCATGGCGACCACCGTTTTATGATGTTTTTTTTTATAAATTATGGCAAAAAATGTCAGTTTAAAAATCTAAAAAAAAAAATGTATTCTTTAAATATAAATAAACACACCTACAAAAGTTCATAATGATATATTTTTTCTTTCTATATAAAAAAACAATGTTTAAAAACAAAATAGTTTTAAAATTTGAAGCTAGAAAGACCCCTTAACGATTTTGCAGCTGTCAGCTAAAAATGTTAAAGCACCTATTTAACACATTTATTTTGCTTTATTATATTTTCTACATGAACCAACCATTTTACAAAATTATTTAAAAACAATATATAATTATAAGGCCAACCTGAAAATGCGAAGAAGAACAAGAAAAGGAAAAAGATCTTAAGTCCATAAGAGGAAAAGAAGGAAGCAGAGAAAAAATATAGCAGGAAGAGAAAGAAGAGGGGAAAGAAGAAGAGGAAAAAGAGGGAGAAGGGGAAGAAGAGGAAGGAGGGGAAAAATAGGTAGAAGAGGGAAATAAAATAATTGTTTAATGGAGAACTACCACAAACCAGTCCTGGGACTGATAAATTTTGCAGGATACAAAAAAAAGGAAAAAAATAGGTTTTTAGGAATTATATCCAATGTTTTTCTTTTAAGCATCCCCTAAGTCCAGGGCTTTAATTGACTATTTGGGTAGTAAACTTGTCAAGTACGACGCGGTAGTCCACTACACCAATCCTCCCAAAAATGCTTTTTATTTTTTGTTAAAAACACTAGTTCTTAAGTCACGCACTTTAATATTTAAGGACAGACATGAAATGTTGCGTGTTTTTAAAAAAAAATTAAAGTACAGTTGTTTAGGATAATAACTTCCGATTTCTATCCATTTGTAACTGAATATTCAGTTTACTTTTTACGGTGTATTATATACTTAGAAAGAAGTTTAACTCAAAGGATGATATTACGCAATCTTATGTCATCAGGTCGTATAAATAAAATGAGCCGTGAAGAAATCAATTGCTTCGCATTTTAAATTAAAGTGTTCGCAAAAGTCAAACAAACGATTTTATATAATTTTTTTTACTACTAGCTTTAGAACATTTAGAACCATTATTTATCATGTTTTTAGACTGTGAAATCAATTTTTTCTACTACCTAATTAAGTGCTAGCTTACATATTATTAACCGTTGTCAAGGCTTGTTTACCTTGGCAACCAATGAAATCAGTAAACTCATTTATTATTGACCGTTGTTAAGCATTGTTTATTGACGACGGCCAATAATGAAAAAAATGTAAGACAACTACTAACTTTTTTCAACTTATATGTCAAACTGACAGCTATGTCAAAATAATTTTTAAACTTTTTTCTATTTCTATTTTTAACTATATTTGGAGTTACTAGCTATAGATGGTAGAAAAAATAGTATATGCACCACGTATGCGAACTGTCTTAAGTGTTCTAGACTGATTTTTTACCTCGACTCCGTCTCAGCAAAAAAACTTCAGTCTCGAACACTTAAGACTTGGTTCGCATACTGGGTGCAATATACTATTCTTCACCTATAGAAATGATAATTTTTGCTCTCCTAGTAGGAGTAAATTTTATAAATAATTGATTTCTGCACTTTAGATGTTTCAGTTCTTTTGACGTAAAATCTGCTATCTTATAAATAATTTTTAATTGTCATATTTTTTTGTCAAAACAAATGAAAATCGTTATTTCTCAGGAACGCATCGATAGATTGTTTTTAAATTTGGTCTTAAAAAGATGCCAATTCTCTAAATAATTAAATTGTGAAAAAAAAATTGGGTTATATGAAAGTTCAGCAAAATTGTTTTAAGACCACCCACAAAAAACGCAAGATTTAAATATGCTAAAATGTCAATTTTAATAATTTTTTTATAGTTTAAGTAAGATTTTAAGAAATAGGTTAGATTAATTTGACAATTAATTGTCAGTTTTTTCAAAGTTTATTACAGAAAATGCATGCGAAAAAATGTCGAATATTAAAAAAATAATAATAATAAATAATAAACTGAAAAAACCATTTAGAATATTTAATCAAATCAAAAATTAAAACAGAATATTTAGTAAATCTTATGAAAAAATAAAAACTCTACTAACCAAACATATAATTTATAAAAATTATGATTTTCGTTTAAAAAAAGGTTTTTCCGGAGTTTTTTTTTTTCGCTTTTTTAGTCTTGAAACTATCGATGCGGCGACAGGCGATGGTTTTTGAGCCAGGAAAATTTGTATTGTTTATAGCATGCACCTCTTCTTGTAAATGGTATTCTCTCAAATAATTAAGTAAATTTTCATCCTGTATTTCATTTGATATCTTCTTTCTTTCCGAGTCTGCACGCCCTTTCCTCCCCCATCTATTTTTTCTTCAATCTTAACCATTATTCTTTTTTCTATGATCTTAACACAACTCTCCGCAACACTAAATAACATTGCCACAATTAAAGGTTAGAGATAGAGATCACTAGCTACAATCACTTCCTTATATCCTGCTTCCAATTCACTAATAGTTTGAGATTTCTTAACGCATTTCTAATTACTTTATAATTATTAAAAATAATTTTGACAAATATTGTCAACATGATAACGGCTTTGTTTGTAATGTAATTATTGAATTTACGCAACTAAATTTTCAATCTTGTTTTTTTTTTTCGGATTCAACTGTACAGTGGTGGCATTAAATATCGGGACAAACAATTTTTCATAGATTATAGTGGCTCTTGTGTCATATTTTAGAAAACATCAAAATATGTCAAATGTTTGTTTATTTTTTGCTGTTATACGAGTAGCTTGTAAAAGGTGTTTTTTATCTTTATTTTAATTTACAATGAGTTTGCTTATAGTGAAAATTAAAGAGAAAAAATGCTCAGTCGTCCTTAGTATTGGGAGATATGGATGAGGTTCAATTTTACTGAAAACAGTTCAAGAAATAGATCTGTGTCTTAAGAAATGTTTTATTGAGAAAACATTAGGTTCTTATATCAAACCGAAAAACGATCCTCGGTGGTCAAAATCTACAATGGATGGTGAAGAAAATAAGAAAAACCGAGAAAAACAAGGTGCATTTGCCGTATACTAGTATTTTTTTTTGCTTACCTCAGTGAGGCTTTTCAGTAATGAACTCTTAAACTCAAATCCATTTTCAGTAGAAAATTTATAAAACCTTGTGAGTTTTTAGCTGTACTGAAGAGAAAAATGAATATTAAACACATATTCTTTAACCGTATAGTACAATTTTGATCCAAAGAATATCAATTTTATTATTATTTAAATAATTACAACATTTGTTTAAAATTTAATGAATCAATAAATATTAATTTATTAATTTAATATTTTTTGACAGTAAACTTCAACTAAATATTCAATTCAAATTCAACTAAAGTTATGTCAAAACAAAGTAACCTAGTTTTTAATTTTTAAAATAATCCCATGTTAATCCATAAAAAAAATATAAAAATGACACGAATTTTTTTGAGGTTGTCCCGATATTTAATGTACGTTTGATATATTTAAAAAAAAATAAATGCTCTTTTACCTGTACAGGTGCGAAGAGTTTAACAAGTTTCCATAAATCGAGTATTGGAACGACCTGACTGAAATGGCAAGACTGAAAAACAACGACACATCGAGTTATCAGAAACCATCTTTTATTCATAGATGGTGTATCGTCTATGAACCTTGCCTTGTCGGTATAAATAAATCATTTCTTAGATTTTCACGTCCAGCTATGCACCAAAAATGCTAGCGGTCATTGAAAAATACACATACATGGTTTCCACAATTTTCAGAATTTTCCAATAAAAAAATTTTCAGTACTAATATCATAAGTGCATGTTTAATTATCGATAATTTTTTTTCTGTATTAAAAAAATATTTTGCTTGGCAATTGTTTGAGTGCATTTTGACGAAAAATGCACGAAAACAATTTCCTTATGCAAAATATTTTTTTATATACAGTAAAAAAAATATGTATAATTCAACATGCACGAATAGTATTTTTTTTGAAAGACTATTTCACAAACAAAATAATATAATTTTACAATGTTTTATGTTTTTTCATTTTTAAATTAAAAATTACAATATTACTTTACTACTATAATGAAAAATTTAAATCTCAAATTTGCCGTGCTTTTTAAATCCACGATGTTCACTTGTTCGCGAATGTTGCCAAGTCTAAACTTTGCTCGAGGGATATTTTATGCTTGAGATTATTCCAATAAAATAGTTATTATCATATATATTAGCATTTAAATAAAGTTCATTGCTGTTTTTGTTTAAAAAGTTTAGTATTCAACTGAAAAGAAATTAAATAACGGGTGTTTCCACCCGTAAAAAAACAATTTCCTATCGGTTTCTAATAAATTTTGGCAACGCTGTACTGGTACCAGCGCAGTCATTTGATGTTTTGATTTCCGTAATTCTTTCCTGCAAATATATTTTTAATAAATAAGTGTTTAAATTAGTTTTTAGTGGCCTGTTTTTAATACCAAGATTCAATTAAATAAATTAAAATTTATATATATCAGTGATTTAAAGCTTTTAAGATGGAAAGTGCATAAAATATAATATATTATCTGAAATTAATTAGGATTTATACCTAGGATTTTTTTGGTAATAAAATAAACATTTATATTGCTTATAAATAAAAATAAATCAACTAAAGGTAAGCTTCACAAATTAAAAACACATTTTGCAAAAATATAACATTTATTAAGATGTCAGTAACTGTCAGTTTCTTGTTCCTATAGTAACCAAGTGATAATTGCATTGTGCAAAAATTATCAGATTCATTTTGATCTGATTGGTCAAGAAACTAAAAATGCAAGGTTTTGATTGGCCTATATATTGTTTGTGAAATAGTCACAAACAAATCAAAAAATATACTATTTGATATTTTGTAGGTCGTTCGAATAAAGTTGTGATTACATACCTGAAAAAAATCAATAAAGACCCTTAATTTTCCCGAGACAGAAGGTATATAGCCCCTTAACATAACTTTTTCAGGAAAAATTACTTTTATTATAAGTATCAATTCTACCAATTTTGAAAGTAATCCCCCCAAAAACAAAAAAGTTATGGGCGGTTAAACTTTCTTAAAAAATAAAAAAACTATAATTTTCAAAATTTTATTTCAAAAATTTTTCGTTTTTCGCAAAAAGAAAAAATAAAATTTTCTTTTAGATTATTTTTAAGGTTTTTGGTTTTATACATTTAGGTACG
This sequence comes from Brachypterus glaber, assembly GCA_958510825.1. Lineage (NCBI taxonomy): Eukaryota > Metazoa > Arthropoda > Insecta > Coleoptera > Kateretidae > Brachypterus > Brachypterus glaber. Next base: position 66,474,110 of record OY294046.1, read on the forward strand.
CCCACTGGTATAATCTTAAAAATACAAATAATTTAAATTTGTATAACGTGTATTTTCACTTATATAACTTATATAACTTTATACTTACATGCAAATTGGTGTAACCGTCACATAAATTTTACAGTAAAGTTATATTTTATTTCAGAAAGATTACACAGACACACAAATTAAGTCAAATACTATATTTTTATTACGTATTTTGTGCTCTAAAAATGAATTTGATAGTAAAAAAAACCATACCTTTTTCAAAAAACTACAAATAAAATAATGGACGAGCTAGCTCGAAATATTAAAACTATTAAAACTACACTCAGAAAATGTCATTCTAATTTTAATACTAAATTTTATTTGTAAATACATATTTGTTATTGATATCGCCACCATTAGTATTTAATACTTTACTTGTGATATTAAATACTGCAATGTGTGTATTGTATACGAAATATTGTCATACTCACATAGATACCGTGCTGGTGTATTTGAATCCCCACCCAACATGTGTTTATTAATATGTTATAGTAAAAATTACTGTAACATTTGGTATCACACTTATAGTATGGTATACTTTGAGTCGTTGTTAAGGTGTATCTAGTTTAGTAGTAGTAGTAGTAAAAGGTGGGTAGGCTCCGACGCCTGACAAGTAGGCCCAATGGCCCTTTTTGTCTGCCCCAAGATTACCTACCCAACCTGCTGCCTATCCTCCCTCTTCCTGAATCTGCCAGACCTTCTGATGAAGTTCATAACATCTGACCAGGCTAGGAGGCTCATCTCTTCCTTCGCTAGTGTTACCACTCCGAAGACGTCTTGTCTGAGCCTGCCCAGAGCCTCACACTCCCCTATGAAGTGGTAGGGCGTTTCCTCGTCCATCCCACAACCAGGGCAGGTCGGATCGTTTACCGTCCGCATGAGGCTTAGGTGTCGCATAAGCCCACAGTGGCCCGTAAGGACCCCTGTAAGGAGGCTTATGGTTGCTCGGCCCCTTCCTAGTAGCCAGACCGACCTAGCTTTGCTTGGCCTGGTCAGGAATTCCTTTGCCTGCCTGCAACCGCTAAGCTCGGTCCAGTGTTCTTTAAGCTGACTTTCCACCCAAGCGTTGAGGGCAGTCTTCACTTGTTTCCTTGTGATACCGAGAATTGGTTCAGGACCCAGGCAGGGCTTTCCGGCACCCAGTCTGGCGAGTTCATCCGCCCTCTCGTTGCCTGGAATGCCGCAGTGACCTGGTACCCACACAAGGTGAACTCTTTTTGTTCTTGCTAGCTCATCCAGCTCTCCAGCGCACTCCTGCACCAGAGCGGATCTTGTTGCGGGTGCGCTAAGAGCTTTTAAAGCTGCCTGGCTATCCGAGCAGAAGTATACATCTGTCTCGTTGCCTGAACGTACTGCCTCACACCTTGCCGCCTCCTGTATCTAGTTTAAAGTATGTTACAGTATTCAGAAAAATTGACAATCGGTAAATAATACAAAAAAAAAAGTAATAATATAAAGATTGCAACCACACACAATTACACACTGATAAAATAATCGATCCTTTTTTACTTTTCTCTGCATTATTACTAATCAAAATTTTGGTATTATTTACCGATTGTTATTTTACTAAATACTGTACCACTTACATTATACCAAACTATAACTGTGATATAATTTACCAAATGTTACAGTATTAAGAAACACATGTTGCGTGAAGATCCAAATGTACCAGCATGGTCTCTATGTTAGTATGACAACATTTTGTATAAAATACACACATTGCAGTATTTAATATCACAAGTAAAGTATTAAATACCAATGGTGGCGATATAAATAAAAAATATGTATTAACAAATAACATTCAGTATTAAAAATACAACGAAATTTTCTGAGTGTATTTAATTTTGGTACTTGTGTCTGAAGACACCTTGAATCAGAAAGTCGAAAACTATAATAGATCCAAAATTCAGCCAAATTTGACCAAAAACAGGTTTTTAAAGTGCTTAGCGCCATACTATTGATTTTTGGGGATTGTGCCCCAAAAGACTTTTGTTCAGAAAGTCTTGAACTATAAGATATTCAAAATTCAGCCAACTCTGACTGAACCACTTTTATATAAGAAGGGAGCGAAGTTCTTTAGGGCTTAGACAGCTTTTTCATCGCCATATTCTTTTTCGGCGCCCAAAAGTATGTAAGAAAAATATAGCCTGGTAAAGAGTAGTTAATTGACATTATTTTTTGCTATCCTTTTTCTGCTTCCTACTGTTCCCTCTTCTTCCTTCCAAATCTTTCTCTTCTTCCCCTTTTACCTCTTCTCTCTTTCTCCTCCTCTGTATCTTCTTCCTATTCTTTCTCTTCTTCCTATTTTTCATTTTCTTTCTTATTCCTTCAATTACTCTTATTCCTCTTATTTCTCTTATTCCTTTTCTTCCCCTTCTTCCTCTTTTTTCTCTCCTTTCTCTTCTTCCCCTTCTTCCTCTTCATCCTCTTCTTATTCTAACCATTATTTCTCTTCTTCCTGTTTTTTCTCTGCCTCCTCCTTTTCCTCTTCTTCCTCTTCTTTGCGGGTAGGTGTTATTCTTTTGTTATTGCGGGTTGCATTAAAATGGGTCACAGTCTGTATCTCTTTCAGTTATGAAAATTTTGATTTCAAATTTTATGTAAACAATATGTAAATGGGACTCATAATATTATGTATTGAAACAGACTATCGCGTACAATTTAGCCTAAAACTGCATAATCCGTGTTGTTTTTATCAAAACAATACATATTTTACGAAATTCTTGTGAACTCAAAATATAATTTAAAAATTAAGCTCGCATGTATTGTTATTAAAAAATGTAAAATATTTAAGTTAAAATAAAATAAAAAAACAGTTGGAAATACCTAGCTAGTGGGTATTACCTACTATAAAATTTTAAAATAACATCCTAACAATATTGTAATTAAAATTCTTTATTTTTATTTATGGTTATTATAGATAACAATGTATAATTAATTGTGTTTAAAGTTTAATTCAGGTGAAAAGTGTATTATAAATGAGGAAAGGTGATGAGTCCGACTTAACTAACTTTTCTCAAATTATATAAATAAAATTTAATGTACTATATATATTTAAAGGTTATAACCGGTTAGTACGATTCGTAAAGCCCATACCGCCCGAAGTCACCCCAGTTGACGGTACTATTCTTAAATTATAAAAAAGATTTACTTAGTCTTATGTATATATTTTTATTTAGAATAAGATTGGGTACATAAAACAAATAAAATGTTTAAACCAGACTTTGTTTTGGAAACTGAAAAGTTTTATATATTTTTCTTTTGTGCATGAAATGTCTGCAGTTCTAAAATAGTCTGGGTGCATGTTGCATATAAAAACAAATGCATTGCTTTCCAGAAGAATAAAGTTAAGGGTTTCGTTTACTTTTGCTTTTCCGATTCACCGAAAAGCTAATATTTTATTTAATATCAATATCCAATATCCATTTGATCTCCTAATGTCCATCTTAAATAAATATTTGAGTATCTACTAGCCGTGAGTACGTATTTCACCGGATTTATTTTATCCTTTGTCTGATAATCTCATAAGTCTTAATAAAAACTAATCTTGGTTATTACCCAATAAATAAACATCCGACTACAGTCTACAGTTAAGACTGCACACTAAAAATAAATTACATTAAATTACATAGTCCGTAAATGGTAATATGTTGCCATAGACCGGAATGGTAAAAATTACATAGTCCAGAATGGTAATATTTTGCATAGACCGGAACGGTAAAAATTACACAGTCCAGAATGGTAATATTTTGCATAGACTTTAACTTACAGTCATTTTAAAAGTGCTTTTAAAACAACTTAAACACTACGATATTTTCAGAACGCTTTGACATAGAGACTTGAAATTTGAAAAAAAATATTTACTACTTAGAAAATGTTTGTTCCGAATTACAAGTCTCTGTGTCAAAGCTTTTTTGAAAAATCGTAGCGTAAAGTTCATTTGGTTTGATAAACCAAACGATTTGCACCCTTAATACGATCTATTGGTTGATAAAGATCGTAATTTATAATGAATGTAAATTTAAGGCCACAAATAAAGCATTTAAATATCGTACATAAATAATATTTACCTTTTTTTTTACACTTTTAACACTTTAACCTAGCAGCATGCGTCGCTATCTCTCTAACAATAACAATATTAAACGGTCCGTCTTATGATGCGACGCCTTCTTGGTTATTGTCCAAAGCGCACGCGCGTCTTAAAAGAACATAGCTTGACATTGTAAAATCATGTAAAAATATGTAAATCAATGTAAATATATTGTTTTACATTATTTTACATTTTTTTACATTCTTTTACATTCTTTTATATTATTTTACATAAATTCATGAATTATGCATAGTCCAGAATAGTAAATTTACTATTCCGTACTATGTAAATTCATGTATTTTTACATTATTTTACATGCAGTTTTTACAGTGTAGTTTGTTTGGATATTTAAGAGACAGGCTCGGTGCCTATGGCTCATTTGTCTAAAATATGAATTAGTTTGAATGGATATTCGGGGGAGTGAGTCTCGGCCTAACTGATGCTGGAGTTGCATCTGTCATGAATTGGCGTTGGGGGCGGGAAAAGTGGGGGAAAGGGATGAGGAGGGATGGAATAGCGATAGGAGGAATACTAACACAGTTTATTACAATTTAGTTTTTCTATATGAGATGCACAAATAGATTTATTTACTGAAAGTTAAAATCCAGGACGGACACAATGGCACTCTTTGAATGAAATTTTGTGAAATCCAGTTATTTACAAAAGTTTTTTTACCGCTATCCACGGTTAAAAGTCTTGTGTTTGATTTCAACGACAATTTTAAGTGATTAATATATTCTTAATATTCTGACCAATCACAATGCCGATTATTTAAAAATTCGACCAACAGGATTTTTATATAGTGAGAAAAACGGCTATCGATAGGTGATAAAAATCGGAAAAATGTATGTTGCTTTTATTGAAGCCATTTGACAATCGAGAAAACTCATCAATATATAGGGAGTACGCCTTCGCCAAATTTCAATTATTAATTAACTGAAAAAAGAAATCGGCGCCAGTGAGGTTTGAACTCACAATCATTGGCTCATTGTCAATGCTATATCGATGCCTTAGACCGCTGAGCTGATTTTCCCAGCTATACTGTCGTATGGCGTCAGTTTTCTATAAGACAAAATGAATGATAAGAAGCGGTTTAGTAAGGTTTTCCACGAAAATGTCGGCGATGATATTAAAAATATTATTCTATTCAACACGAGTAGGTAGTATAATATACTATTATACAGTGCGTGCATTAAGTCTGGAATCACCCGATTAACTTTTTAGTTACAAGTAAAACACAAAAACCCTCGGATAGGTCGATTTTTATTTTTAATTTTGCAAATTATGGTGTAATAAAAGTTATTAAAATTTGCACCCCCTTGCACCCTCACTCCCCAACTTTTTTTTTTCAAATAGCAACCTACCCCTTGTGACACTTCGTTGGAAAGGTAATTTAATAAGCTTTCCAACGGTGTATAATAAAGCCTAATTTGGTAAAGGGCTAATGATAAAATGCACAATTTAGTTTATTTTAAAGACATGTAAAGTATAACTTTAGTTTACTATAAATGTTCAAATTGATGTCCTTTAGCTCTTTGACAGTGGACAGTAAAAAAACGGGATTAAAATCGATTAAATAGTAAACATAAAATTGGTCAATAAAAAGAAAAAAAATTGCATTTTTCAACAGGGTATAAAATATTACAATAAGTTTAAAACAACCTTATTTAGATTCTCAGGAAGGTGCCAAGTAGGAAATGGGGCAACAATTACCATATTATGCGTAATATTTCACACAAACAATGTTTAAATAAAACATGCGTTTTTTCATAGACCCTTTAACAAATTAGGCTTTATCATACACTGTTGGAAAGCTTATTATATTACCTTTCCTATGATGTATCACAAGGGGTAGGTTGCTATTTGAAAAAAAAAGTTGGGGGGTGAGGGTGCAAGGGGGTGCCAATTTTGATAACTTTTTTTAGACCAAAATTTTGCAGAATTAAAAATATAAATCGACCTGTCCGAGGATTTTTGTATTTTACTTGTAACTAAAAAGTTATTCGGGTGATTCCAGACTTAATGCACGCACTGTATTATAATTGTTTAATCATATATTAATCTTCTATAATACATACAAGATTGATTTTTTAATCGAATAATTTTTTTTTGACTAACTCAAACCTATTTCCCATAAGAAAATTATTCTCGAATTAAGGGACATAGGTAAAATCGCTCTACTTCGTGTCGAGATTTTAGCATAAATTAATTAGAAGTTACTTAACTAAAAGAGAACAAACTGCATATGTCAATGATGTCTTTAGTGAGCCCAGGATTCTAGAGTATGGAGTCCTCAGGGGACCGTGTTAGCCCCAATACTTTTTATTTTATATATAAATTCAATTTTTAGTTTAAGGACTTGTGGTATAATTATTACTTATGCAGACGATACATCGATTTTTTATAGAGGTATCAGCTGGAAAACACTTAAGCGCATCGTTGAGCAGGACTTGAAATTATTTAAAGAATGGTTTGATAATAAGCTACTTACTGTTAACTTAAAAAAAACAAAATTCGTACCTTTTTCACTTCTTGCTTCAGGTCTGCCAGCTTTTAATTCCCTAAATTTTGACAACGTGGAAATTAAATCAGTAAAAGAAATTAAATATTTAGATATTACCATTGACTCGCATATTAGATGGGACAGGCATATCAAGGGATTGACAAGTAAGTTAAGATGAATTCTTTATAAATTTAAACAGATAAAACCATACTTACCTTTCAATAAATTAAAATTAGTATACTATGCTCTGGTTGAATCACATTTAAATTATGGCATTTTAATTTGGGGTGGAGTTTTAAATACTTACTTGTCTGATCTTGAAACTTTGCAAAAGAAATTTATTAGAACTATGTTAGAACGTAACCAGTTATATTCTTCCGACCTTCTTTATCAAGAAAGTGGTATTCGAGATATAAGACAGCTTTTTTATACTCAATGCATCTACGATTCTTTTCAACGCCGCGACGGGGAAAATATTTCACCACATTATACCAGACAACAAAACAGTACTACATTAAAAGTTCCAAAAATGAATACTACCACTGGGCAACGTTCCTGGATATTCTTGGGCCCTAGATGTTGGAATATTCTACCAAATGAGTTAAAAATATTGAACAAGAAACGATTCAAATTTGAACTAAAAATATATTTACTCAAAAACGATAGAAAATTTATTGCTAATCAAATTGATTTAAAAAACAATTAACTGATATCCAAATACCTGTTCCAAAATTGCACTTTCTTTCTTCTTTCTTTCTTCTTCTTTCTTCTTTTTTTTTATATATTAGTTTATAATTATTCTTTACATTTATTTTATTATTTTTTTTTTATATTTATATATATGATTTTAATTTTAAAATTACCTTAGCTACTCCTAGTTATAGATTTAGTGTTAACTATATAGAAATTAACTGAATTTGTAGGTTCAGAAATTGTTTGTATATTCTTATATTTTTTTTTTATTTTGTCTATCACGGACAGTATTTATACTTTGTGATTTTTTTTTTGCTTTAAATAAAGCTCTATTATTATTATTATTATTTTAGCATGCCCTTAATTTTCGAATAACTTTCATGGAAAACAGTTGTTTGTCAAAAAAAATTATCCGATAAAAAATCAACATATTGTGTATTCACGGAAAGAAATTAGTGGGCTCTGCGCTATACATTATAAGATATTTGGTAACAGTGACAAATTATAGTGATTTAAGCTATAGATTATAAGGGACACAATAACTAATAATGTTAAAAATAAATTGGAAACGATTATATATATTACAGACACGATTATATTTATTACAGGCACTATTATAAATTTACAGAAATTTTATTATATTATAAAAATTATTAGCACGGACAATAATTAAATCTATTTAAGCTATAAATGCCATACTATTTGTTATATTTTATTATTCACTAAACAATTAAAGTATTTAATATAAATTTTTACACTAACTGCCATAATTGTAAGAGAAAGCCTTGTATTTATATAATAAGCGATTATAATTTGCTTGGTATGTGTGTTATAGCGCTCCTAGCTATAATTTTTTTTTTCCGTGTTAAACCCTGAAAATTTGTCTCTATACAGCTGTGTAAACATAAAAGAAATCGGTGAGCTATGGCGTTTTTTCTGTTTGCTTTATATTTTAAATTTTGTTTAATTTTTGAACTTTGAGTTTATCGAAACACCATTTAACGTATTCCCTTAAAATTAAATTGCTACACAGTGTCGTCTCTTTCATGAGACTTGAGATGGCCACATTAATTCACTAATTTTACTAATTTAAAACGAATTGTAAGTCATTAACGTGGACGTGCCAAACGCGCATTAATTAAATTTTCTTTGTCTAAAATGCGCTGTTATTTCGGTATAAACCGAATTAAAATTTATAATATGAATTAAAGGACTCGGGAGAAGAAGGGACATAATAATTATTTTTAAATATATAGATATCTGCACATACGAATGTTTTATACATTTTTTCTATTTTGCGACTCTTATAAGCTCATAATCACACGCATTTTGCGTGTTATAGGCCTATAAGAGGTCTGTACTTTTTGTTTTTTTGGGCTGGCAACAGACCTGGCCTATCGCTTGACGTTTTCCGTGCAAATGTCAATGTCGCTTTAAAGTTGAATTTTCTACAAAATTTTGTGTTTAGGTTATTTTTACCATGTTAAAATTGTGGCTTGGTTAATTGCAGTAAAATAGAGAAGAGATGACTATAAAATATATCAAAATATCATTTGTTCTTATAATTTTAAACATGATGTAAACTGTAATGCCAATCCAAAACAAAAATCCCTAAATCAGTCATGAATTTAAATGTAAATTTTTTTTTAGTTTAGAGCAAATTAGAAAAATTGTATAAAGCACTCGTTTCATAACACGTTTTTAGCGCACGTGTACATGTTTAAAAAACGAGCCGCTTGCGCCGAGTTTTTTAAAGTACTAGTGCGCTAAAAACGTGTTATGAAACTAGTACTTTAATATACTATAAGTGTATTGTAGCATATTTATTGATTTATTTTTTATTATTTTATCACATTTTACCTTTTTATTCAATAAATATTATTATTATTATTATTATTATTATTATTATTATTATTATTATTATTATTATTATTATTATTATTATTATTATTATTATTATTATTATTATTATTATTATTATTATTATTATTATTATTATTATTATTATTATTATTATTATTATTATTATTATTATCTTTATCTTTATAGTAACTTGCTCCGAGAACGTCGCAAGCCCTTTAAAATACAGTTTTTTAATAATAACAAAAGATGGGACACTGTTCCTAAAACCTGTTTTCTCCATTTAAAGTATTTACTTATTTATAGTTATGAAAGGCATTAGCCTTAAAATTTAATAGGTATTCCTGATAGGCTAGAGGAAAGTGTTAAGTGGCAGTGATATGAAAAATTTGTTTGACTTAGAAAGTCTCAAACCACATTTCTTGAAAAAATTGTAAATACTGTTGTAAAATAAAGAATTTTATTTATTGCGACATGAAACATACTTATTGTCTGATTTTTTCAGTTGTCACCTGAAAGGAATGCAAGAAATGCAAACACAC